>CM038681.1:38981206-39307264 GCA_021605205.1 Aegilops longissima | reverse complement strand
ATCTCTATAGATCTTGATGCCCAATATGTAAGCAGCTTCACCGAGGTCTTTCATTGAAAAACTTTTATTCAAGTATCCTTTATGCTATCCAGAATTCTATATCATTTCCAATCAATAATATGTCGCCCACATATAATATCGAAATGCCAGAGCTCCCACTCACTTTTGTAAATGTTTCCAAAAGTCCGAAAAACCATATGCTTTGATCACACTATCAAAGCTTATTCCAACTCCGAGGCTTACCTGCACATAAATTGACCGGAGCTTGCACACTTTGTTAGCACCCTTTGGATCAACAAACCTTCGTTGCATCATATACAACTCTTCTTCTAGAAATCCATTCAAGAATGCATTTACATCCATTTGCCAAATTTCATACTAAATGCGCAATTGCTAACTGATTCGGAAGATTAGGCATCGCCACGGTGAGAAATCCATCGAGTCAACCCTTGAACTTGTCGAAACCTTTCGCAAAAGTCGAGTTTGTAGAAGCTACATTACCATCGGCCTACTTCTTCTTAAAGATCCATTTATTCTCAATGGCTTGCCGATCATCAAGTCAACCAAAGTCCATACTTTGTTCTCATACATGGATCCCATCTCAGATTTCATGGCTTCACCATTTATGAACGCTCACCATCGCTTCTTCATAGTTTGTAGGTTCGCCATGGTCAAGTAACATGACTTCCAATAGGATTACCGCACCACTGTGCGATTTTACCGTCGACCAAGAAGTTCAAGAGTAACTTGATCAAGCTTCATGATCATCATCATTAGTTTCAACTAATTGGTAGGTCACAGAACCGCTTCTTGTGATGAACTACTTTCCAATAAGGAGCAGATCATGTTATCTCATCAAGTTCTACTTTCTCCCACTCACTTCTTTCAAGAGAAACTCCTTCTAGAAAGGATCCAATTTAGCAACGAAAACCTTGCCTTCAGATCTGTGATAGAAAGTGTACCACAGCTCCTTTGGGTATCCTATGAAACATCTTTGAGGTTCGAGCTTATCGTGAAGTTTCTTCACATAAGCTGCGAGCCCAAACTTTAAGAAACGATAACTTTGGTTTCTTGCCAAACCACAGCTTCATAGGTGTCGCCTCAACGGATTTAGATGGTGCCCTATTTAACGTGAATGCGCCGCCTTAAAGCATATCCCCAAAACGATAGCGGTAAATCGGTAAGAGACATCATAGATCGCACCATATCAAGTAAAGTACGACACGACGCTCGACACACCATTTCTCGTGGTGTTCCGGTGGCGGAGTTTAAACTATTCCACATTGTTTCAAATGTAAACCAAACTCGAACTCAAATATTCTCCTCCACGATCCGATCAGAAACTTTATTTTCTTGTTACGATGATTTTCATTTCACCAAATCTTTGAACTTTTCAAATGTTTCAGATTTGTGTTTCATTAAGTAGATATACCCATATCGCTCAAATCATCTGTGAAGGTGAGAAAATAACGATACCCGCCAAGCGCTCAACATTCATTGACCACAAACATCAAGATGTATGATTTCCAACAATCATGTTTCGCCCATCGTTCCGAGAACGGCGTTTTGGTCATCTTGCCCATGAGGCATGGTTCGTAAGTACCAAGTGATTCATAATCAAGTGATTCCAGCCCATCAAGATGGAGTTTCTTCATGCTTTAAATCGATATGACCTAAACGGCAAGTACACAAATAAGTTGCATTATCATTATCAACTCTGATCTTTTGGTTTCAACACTATGAATATGTGTATTACTACTATCGAGATTCAATAAAATAGACCATTCTTCAAGGGTGCGACCATAAAAGATATTACTCATATAAATAGAACAACCATTATTCTCTGATTTAATGAATAACCGCCTCGATCAAACAAGATCCAGATATAATGTTCATGCTCAACGGGCACCAAATAACAATTATTTAGGTCTAAAACTAATCCCGAAGTAGATGTAGAGGTAGCGCGTCGATCATGATCACATTGACTTTGGAACCGCTTTCCACGCCGCATCGTCACCTCGCCCTTTCCGCGGTCTATTCGTAGTCCCTGCTTCGAGTTGCAAATATTAGCAATGTAACCAGATCAAATACCCAAAGTGCTACTACGAGCTCTAGTAAGGTACACATCAATAACATGTATATCACATATACCTTGTTCACCTTGCCATCCTTCTTATCCGCCAAATACTTGGGGCAGTTCCGCTCCAAAGGTCCACGCTTGCAAGAAAACACTCGCTCGTGCTTAGGTCCAGACTTGGGTTTTTCTCTTGAGCAACAACTTTCTTGCTGTCTCTTTAAAGTTTCCTTCTTCTTCCTTTGCCCTTTTCTTGAAACTAGTGGTCTTGTTGACCATCAACACTTGATGCTCTTTCTGATTTCTACCTCCGCTTTTAGCATTGTAAGAGCTCGGAATTGTTTTGTTATCCCTTGCATATTATAGTTCATCACGAAGCTCTTGTAGCTTGGTGGCGTGATTGGAGAATTCTTGTCAATGACACTATCATCCGAAGAGTAACTCCATTGAATCAAGTGATTATTATACCTGCACATTTTGAGTATATGTTCACCGACGTAACTATTCTCTCCATCTTGCAGCTATAGAACTTATTGAGACTTCATATCTCTCAATCCGGCATTTGCTTGAAATATTAACTTCAACCTCGAACATCTCATATGCTCCATGACGCTCAAAACGCCGTTGAAGACCCGGTTCTAAGCCGAAGCATGGCACATCGAACTATCGAGTAGTCATCAGCTTTGCTCGCCAGACGCTCACAACTTCGGCGTTGTTCGCAAAGAGTTCGCACCCAGCGTGCTTCCAGATTTAATTCTTCTCAGCAATGAGGATAATCCTCGTTACGGACCCAGTCCGTAATTGCTACCATCATCTTTCAACTTTGCTTTCAAGGAACGCATTAAAATTCAACGAACAACAAAGACGAGCCATCTATCTACAAGAAACATAGACAAGCAAAAATACTATCGTACTAAGTTCATGATAAATTTAAGTTTAATTAATCATATTAAAAACCTCCCACTTAGATGCACATCTCTAGTCATCTAAGTGATTACGTGATCCAAATCAACTAAACCATGTCCGATCATCACGTGAGATGGAGTAGTTTCAATGGTGAACATCACTATGTTGATCATATCTACTATATGATTCACGCCGACCTTTCGGTCTCCGTGTTCCGAGGCCATATCGTTATATGCTAGGCTCGCAAGTTTAACCTGAGTATTCCGCGAGCAACTGTTTTGCACTCGCTGTAGATGGACGAGAACTTATCACACCCGATCATCACGGGTGTCCGGGTACTACGAACTTTAGCAACGTTGCATACTGTGGAGAACACTCTTGATTATTTTAGTGAGAGATCATCTTATAATGCTACCGCAATCAAAGCAAGATAAGATGCATAAAGGATAAACATCACATGCAATCAATATAAGTGATATGATATGGTCATCATCATCTTGTGCTTGTGATTCCATCGCCAAGCACCGCCATGATCACCATCGCCACCGCCGACACCTTGATCTCCATCGTAGCATCGTTGTCGCCTCGCCAACTATTGCTTCTACGACTATCGCATCGCTTAGTGATAAAGTAAAGCAATTACATGGCGCTTGCATTTCATACAATAAAGCGACAACCATATGGCTCTCTGCCAGCTTGTCGATAACTCGTTACAAAACATGATCATCTCATACAATAAAATATAGCATCACGCTTGACCACATCACATCACAACATGCCCTAAAACAAGTTAGACGTCCTCTACTTTGTTGTTGCAAGTTTTACTGGCTGCTACGGCTGAGCAAGAACCGCCTTACCTACGCATCAAAACCACAACGATAGTTTGTCAAGTTGGTGCTGTTTTAACCTTCGCAAGGACCGGCGAGCCACACTCGTTCAACTAAAGTGAGAGAAACCGACACCCGCCGGTCACCTTTAAGCAACTAGTGCTCAAGCGGTGAAACCAGCTCGTAAGTAGACGAGTAATGTCGGTCCGGCCGCTTCATCTCACAATACCGCCAACCAAAGTATGACATGCCGGTAAGCAAGATGACTTATATCGCCCACAACTCACTTGTGTTCTACTCGCACATGACATCAACGCATAAAACCAGGCTCGATGCCACGCTGGGGAACCTAGTAATTTCAAAAATTTCCTACGCACACGCAAGACCATGGTGATGGCATAGCAACGAGAGGGAGAGGTCCGTCCCGCACTGTGAGACCGAAGCGAAGCGTTATAACAACGCTGTTGATGTAGTCGACGCCTTCACGATCCGACCGATCCAAGCACCGAACGACGCACCTCCGAGTTCTCGCACATTCAGCTCGATGACGATCCCCTGACCGATCCAGAAAGTGTCGGATGAGTTCCACAAGACGACGGTGGTGACGATGATGATGCTCCATCGACGCAGGCTTCGCCTAAGCTCCGCGACGATATGACTTCTCCGCCAGGGTTTCCTAAGCTCCGCACGATATGACCAAGTGGAATATGGTGGAGGGCACCGACACGCTAAGGAACGATCCGAGATCAACTTGTGTGTCATGGGTGCCCCGCCTCGAGATATAAAGGAGCAAGGGGTGCGCCAGCCCAAGGCCGAGGAGTCCTACTCCCACCGAGTAGGACTCCCTCTCCTAGTTGACTAGGACTTGGAGGAAGAGGAGGCGCCTCTCTCCTTGTCCTATTCGACTAGAGGAGGGGCGCGCCTGCCCGGCCGCCCTTCCTTCTTCTCCTATGGCCCATCAAGGCCCATAGACCTCGGTTCCGAACTCCCTTGTTCCGAACGCCTGCTTTCATCCGAACCTTCCAAGTCCAAACATAGGCTTCCAATATATCAATCTTTATGTCTCGACCATTTCGAGACTCGCCATGTCCGTGATCACATCCGGATTCAACAACCTTCGCACATCAAAACTTATAAACTCATAATGAATCCATCAAACGTTAGCGTAAGTGGACTCTACGGGTTCGAGAACTATGTAGACATGACCTAGAACCATTCTCGGTCAATAACCAATAGCGGAACCGATGCCCATATTGGTTCCTACATATTCTACGAAGATCTTTATCGTCAAACCGCATAACGACATACGCTGTTCCTTTGTCATCGGTATAGTTACTTACCCGAGATTCGATCGCTTGATCCAATACCTAGTTCAATCTGCTATCGTAAGTCTCTTTACTCGCCCAGAATACATCATCTCACAACTAACTCATTAGTTGTAATGCTTGCAAGGCTTATGTGATGTGTATTACCGAGAAGGCCAGAGATACCTCTCCGACAATCGGAGTGACAAAACCTAATCTCAAATACCAACCCAACAAGTACTTTGGAGACACCGAGTACTCTTTATAATCACCCAGTACGCTAGATGTTTGGTAGTACCAAAGTGTTCTCCAAACGGAGTTGCATAATCTCATAGTTACAGGAACATGTATAGGTCATGAAGAAAGCATTAGCAATATACTAAACGATCAAGTGCTAAGTTAACGGAATGGGTCATGTCAATCACATCATTCTCCTAATGAGGTGATCCCATTAATCAAATGACAACACATGTCTATGGTTAGGAAACACAACCATCTTTGATTAATGAGCTAGTCTAGTAGAGGCATACTAGTGACTATCTGCTTGTCTATGTATTCACACATGTATTATGTTTCCAAGTTAATCAATTCTAGCATGAATAATAAACATTTATCATGGTATAAGGAAATAAATAATAACTTTATTATTGCCTCTAGGGCATATTTCCTTCAAGATTCGCTTGGAATGGAACTGCACGCCTCACACTTGGTTACTTGTGCAACAGCATCCGGAGGGCTTCGTCAAGAAACCTTGCCGGAAAGTTTGCTAGTGTTTTGCGCCCAATGTGGTGACCACATATGCCTCCGTATCTCTCGCCAACAGCTTCTGCCCATCTTCCCAGAATACACTTCAATTTCACTCGCTGAGTCTTCTCTCGATGTGATGTTGTCAACAAACCGTACATACTTGATCGCTGTGCTACTTTTTCCGCTTCTTCTTGCTCTTCGAAGTTCTCCGTCAAGGAAATGGACGATCTGTGCCCATGTTGGAGCTATGGCTCGACAACAAGAACTAAAGGCACATCTCGCCATGGAACATCAGCTCTACTCAAGAACCTCGCGGCTCCCGAGTTGATGTCCCTCCGCAAGCTTGCCGAGCAAAACTTGTCGGGAGCGCCTGCTTCAACTAAACAAACCCTAGGGCTTGTCGGAGCAGACGCCTCAAGATATTCAGCGCTGATTTTGGGGACCTTCTGGCGGCGCTTGTGAGCTCGGAAAGTAGTCACCGAAACCAACTTCCTCTTCTTGTTCTGTCCGCTTGATGGTGATATGGTTGAGTCACTTGAGCACAAAAATTCCTAGTTCCATTGTAACTTGAGTGCGGCGACTTTGACAAGCCATCAAGAATGTCATTCTCGAGCTCTTGAACATGTTCCATTTGTAGGCCTTCAAAGTGCTCTTCTAGCTTTCTACTTCATCAACGAGGCTTCCATTAACTCTCGATAATCTTTGTTTACTTGGCGACGACAAGTCAGCGAGTCACCCCGACAATGAGTTTCTTATCCCAAGGTCTATCATGATCTCGAGACCGCAAGCAAACCTTCATACTGCAAGATATTTGTTGCTTGCTCCTTGGGAAAGTGCATCCCGACTATGTACTTGAGGTGCTCTCCTTTGGTGCGATAAGCAAGATGCTCAAGACGGGTGCCTTGCAGCCGAGAAGGCACCATCAAAGTACATCACCACTCTTTACTTGCTTCTTCGACGGGGATGCTCGCTCGAATTTCTTCATCTTGCGTCAAGGCCCATTCTCATATGAATTTCGCCAATGCTCATGGATAGTTGAAGTGCTTTCAAACTTGAGGCCAAAGTTGACAGTTCCAAAGGCCCACCGACAATCCTCGCCTGCTGTTTCGGGTTTTGCAATATCCTCTTCAGCGGAAAGCGAAAGACAATCATATCTCATGCTTAAAGTAATGGCGCAGCTTTCTCGAGGCTATGAGGAGGCCGAAAGCACTTCGCACCAGAGTACCTTGACCTAGCCCCCGTAGGGAACTCGACGGAGTACACCGGGCGCTGCACCATCCTTTTCTGAATCTTCTCGCAATCTCAAGGCAGCCTGGCCCTGTCCCACCGAGCTTGACGGGCGAAGCCCCGCTTGTCGTTGATGCATTCATTTTGGTTGCCGCTCATCATCCGCCTCCTCTCCGCTATTAACGCAGCACTAACTATTTGATTGGTCCGCTATATATAGCAAGAACTTCTTGTGGCCTAGGTGCCATAAGTATTGGAGTGAGGAGGTGTACCTCTCTCCAAATACAGCCTCCTCGCTTCGAGTCCATTTCATTGACCCGCTTTTTCAAAATTTTGAAAATGGGCTGGCTTTCAAAGAGACTAGAGATAAACTCGCCGAGAGCAGCTACGCGAACCGCAAGTCTTCAGACATCCTTGACGCGCTTTGTGCTTCAATCACCAATGGTTTTGATCTTGTCGGGATTGGCTTCAATTCCCTCTCGAGATGTAAGAACCCGAGGCTTGGCGGAAGGAACCCAACACACACTTCTGGTTGAGCTTGAGATTGATCTTGCGAGATTTGCAAAGGTCTCATCCAAATCTTGAACCAGAGTTGCTTTGTCCTGTTTCTGACCACTATGTCATCCATGTATGCTTCTACATTTCTATGCATTTGGGGCTCAAAAGCCATGGACCACTCTTGCAACGTTGAACCAGATTCTTCAAACCGAAGGCATCCGATGAAATAAAGATGTGCCACATGGTGTAATGAATGCGGTTTTCTTCATCCTTCTCGCCATGAAGATCCGATATCCTCGATGCATCAAGAAATGAAAGGTATCACATCCACTGGAGTCAACAACTGTCGAGATGCGGGCAAGGGAAATGGGTTGGGACAAGCTTTATTAACATCCGTGAAGTCAATACAAAGTCTCCATTTCCCATTAGCCTATGCATAACTACCGATTACAACCACGTGATGGAGCACCGACAAGGCCTCGCTGCTTCCAACCTCTTGATCTCTTCCGAATAAACTTGGCGCCCATCATGATGCTTCCTTACTTTTTGCTTGACGGGCCGCGTGAGGACAGACACCTAGGTGGTGCCCATTATTTTCCTGGGAACACTGGGATGTCGACGGCCATGCAAACACATCGACATTCGCCCGCAGGAGCAACGAGCTCCTTCCTATTTAGGGTCGAGAGTGGCATCGATGGTGAAGGTACCACCGCGCAGCCTCCTTGGCGCACCTTCTGGTCTTCGCGGAGCTGCCATCTTCTTGCATTTGCCGGTGGAGCTCGATGTGCGTTTTCGACGGTAGCGCAGCACCAAGAGGTGCGCTTGTCGGAGGGCATCGAGCTCTTGCCGGACTTGGTCTTTCTTCCCCGGAGCTTCAGCCGCAAGTGATTTGCTTTCGCTGCGCCTGCTGCTTCTCGTAATCTTGTCGGCGCAGATAAGAGCATCTTTCTTGTCGCCGTGAACAGAAATGACACTTATCGGGCGGGCATCTTGAGCAGATTGTATGCATAATGAGAGGCTGCCATGAACTTGGCGAAAATGGATTTGCCAAGTATCCATTGTATGGCAATGGGAAATCAGCAACGCCGAATGTGACCCTCTCAGTCCTGAAGTTTAGCTCGCTGCCAAATGTTACCGCAGCGTGATCTTCCCCTGGGCTTGCTCCTTCCTGGGTTGATTCCTTGAAAGTTCCAGCCTCTTCGAGCTCACCGCCGTGGATCCGCTTCTGAGCACCGCGGAGGAGATCAGATTTAGGCGGCCTCGCCGTCAACTAACATCTTGGTGACCTTGAGGTTGCGATAGTTGGTGAGACCAACATCGGCAAACACCGACCGCAGCTACGCCATCAGGGTGGTCCTCAATGTCGAAGATGATAGGCGTGTGGACCACTTCAAAGGCTCGCGTGACTCTGGATGGATGGTTCGCGCATTAACCTCTCGTGATCCATCGCTTGAGTTGGCGGTAGGTATGCGAGAAGCACCACCCAACGCAGAGAACCTCCAAGGCTTTCCCAAACTCCCTGCTCATCGCCTTCATCGCCTTCCATATCTTCATCATCATCTTCGCTTCATCCTTGTCGCGGTCGCTGGAGGTCTGCTTCCTGTCACCGCTTGGCCTTGCCGCCGCCCTCCCGCCGGGTCTCTTCTAGCTGCCCCAAAGACCTTCCCGGCCTTCTCCTTGTCTCACGCCAGATCCGCCTTCTCAGGCCAAGTTGCCTGACTTTCTTGCACTGAGGTCGTGGCCTTGGTGGTGAATCTTGCAAGACGCTTATTGAGCTGTCCCCGGCTGGTCACGCACACAGCTTGGCGGTCGGTGTCACGGCAACCTCCTTGCCGGGCCGCCAACCTCAGCCTTGTTGAGCACCACCTGGCTGACTGCCGACAACCAGTACCTCTTTGTTCTTCTTCTTTTCGTTGTTCCGCACTGCTCTTCCTCCGGGCGGTCCTCACCACGATCCCGCCCACATTCTCTCCTCGAGTCTCCTCCTCCTCAGACGCACACTTGTCGGCTGTATGATAGCTCACCGACGCCCTGACTTTGCACATCGCCATCTCCTCTCATCTGCGGTTCCGACGTTTCGATGGAACGCCGATCACCGCGGCAGGTGATGACCGGGATGTTGTAATGCATGTGGTGAATCTCTCGATGAACTGGCGCAGGACTCTCCTTCCTTCGGGCGAGCAGGTGAAGGTCACTTTCTTGGCTATGAGGTTTGTGGTCACCGTGAAGGCGCCAACAACCGGTGGCATAGATCTGCCCAGAGGATATGGAATCACCGGCAAGTGCATGAGCCAAGATCCGACATTTGGCTTGAGTACCACGGAAGTAGTTGGCGAGGATCTTGTCGCTCGCCCCCCGCAGCTCGCACCGCAATGTTGTAGATGCCGAGGAACTCCGATGGTGCATCCCGCCATCGTATTTCTCCGTACATCGGCTTGAAGTTTTTTTTGTCACATCGACTTGCCGCAGCTCACGAGTGAACGCAGGCAACCTACCAGCACGGTAAGTCTCCCCGTTCTTTCCGGCGCATGCATGTCGACAGGGGCCCGCGCGCTGGTCGGATTGACGCTGCCGCGCCGGCGCGGTTCGAGCGCGTTTTCTTGTTGCCGTTTGAAGAACTTGGCGCCGATCCCGGCGAAGCTCGTGGATCCGGCGACGCGTGGAGTCGCTTCGATGTGGATCCGAGGAGCCGTGATCTTGGCCTTTGGGATGGAGAGTGCATGGTGGTTGCACCCCCATAGGTTTCGCCGCCACGGCTCGTGCCTTTGTCGCCTCGGCGCGGCAAGGATGCGCGTTGGTTGTCGGAGTAAGCCGCCGCGAAGCCGGCGAGACTGATGGTGGTTTCCATTCGTCGACCTTGTCGCACCGCTGGAGGGTAGTCTAGAAGGAGCTGAGTTTCGCCAAGGCTTCCGCCGGAGTGGTGGGTGGTAAGGCAAGATGACGCGAGGAACGGATATGCTCGACTTCTAACCAAGTTAGAAGGAGCAGATCCGCCCAGCGATCAGATTCGCTTGTACCAAAGATGTCAAGGCGCATGCCGGTCTCGAGGGCCTCGGATCCTCCGACTTGGCCTTGATCCAACGAGCGATGGCGCTGCGAGCACCATGACGCTGTCGGCCCCGCTTCGAGATGGACGCAGATCCGGACGCCGAGGTCTGCGCCGCTTTGTCCTTGGACTGGCAGCACATGGGCTCCTCGACGACGCCTGTTCCCCGGCACAGCTCTTCCCACCACTGCCGCCTCCTGGTGGTGGGTTTGACGCGACGGTCGGTCAGCCAAGACTTCTTCTTCTGGCATGTTGATGATGGTGAAGAAGGAGGAGGCCCGTGCAACGTAGAAAGGGTTCGGCTGGTTCGACTCATTCGACTCATTCGGGACCACACTCACTCAAGCTAGGTTTGTAGCTCTCATTACCCTAGCAAGAACACAAATAATCAAGAGAGGTTATCTCGAGAGCTCCGGCCGGGTAAATCTGCTCGTGCATCGCTTCGATTCGCTTTGTGCAATCTCCGCCCCATCGAACCACAAGGGACTCGGGTCCCATAGGTGTCCGTGGGTCACGATCAGCTTCCCGACAGCAAGATCGGGCACGGATCGGGAGGTTGGGATCGGACGGGGATTTTTTTAGGGTCCCAATAATCGCCATGTGTGGTGTATCGTAGTTGACACGCCTGTGTGGCATGGAAGAACCAGCCCACATTTACGTGGGCAAAACTACTAATGCTCACACACATTTTTCCCTCCCGAACCCTCTCACACGCTGCGGCAGGGCGGTTGATAACACCCATACGCTCGTGTCGTGCCTCGCATCTTCCTCGTCCCGCACGACGCTGCGACCTCGCCCATGTTCGCTATCCGCAGCTGTCATGCCGCTGAACTACGGTTGCCATGTCGACAACCGCAATTGCCATGGTTGCTCAACCGCAGCTTGCCATGTATGGTCCGACTAATGTAGTTGCCATGATTTCATAACTTTAGGAGTTGCCATATACCACATAGGCGTTGAGAGAGTTGCCATGTGCTCACAAGCATGCTAGGCAGTTGCCATGTAAAAAGAGTTGCCATCGCAGACGCGCACGTTAGGGCAGTTGCCATATACGCACGTTAGGGCAGTTGCTGTACCATACAAAAACACATGGCAACTCGGTAAAAGAGAGTTGCCATCTGCTACGTGCACACCAGGCGCTGCAGGTACCGTGAAAACACATGGCAACTCACAAAAAGAGTTGCCACCGCTTATAAAGCATTCAGGGGCGCTGCCATGTGCGCTGCAAAACACACTAAGTAGCTGGGTGTGGGAGAGAGACGGTGGGTAGATGGCAAATGCCACACACCAGCCCCAGCGTGATCAAAACTGGTGTGGGTGAACTGCTAAACGCCCACACACCGCCCTCCGTGTGGTAAAACAGATGTGGTGAACTATGTCACACACCACACACACGCCTAGTCCCACGCGGGTACGTAAAATCACCAGATTGTGTCAAGATTCGTGCATATAATATTGGACGATGATGAATGGGTGTGATCGAGATGGTCAACGCCACGCGTGGGCGTAACATTTTCCTTTTTTAACGGGCCGGCAGTTCGGGATGTGAGAAGGGACGAAAAACCGACCAAAAAACCATTAAAGTGGTGAGACGAAAATAAACCGTAAACAGAGACTACCAACTGAGGTATTAGGAATAGAGATCAATAATGTCATGAGCTCCTTGATCTTTGTTGAGAATCCTAATCAGGCCTACCTTGATGCTATTTTCTTAAGCGATAGGTCTAATCTTCATGATTAAGTGTTGAACATGTATCGTTCATTGCCTCTCTTCAATCCCGAGTGCTTGAAATTAGCTCCTACTGTTTTTCTGGTTATTAGTCCCGGCTCGTAACAATTGCGTAGGAGGGAACTACAAACTGAAAACCGTACAAGTTTTCCTCAATTCAGGAACCCTAACCATAGATTTCTCTAGCCCCGAATCTTAAGAAAATCCCCAAAAGTAGAGGGCTCGGATGCTCACGAGCCGCCGCGTGCGTTGGAGCAGCCGAAATCAAGGAAGACAACGCCAGGGTTCTCCATGCCGCGCGCGCCGCCATCAACTTCTCATACCGAAAATTAGGAAGACGACGCCCGCGTTCTCCATCACCGGTCGCCCTACATGGACTTGTGCTCCTGCCCTGCCTGATTCACTCCGGAAGGCGATGGCGAACGTGGCGACGCGCCTCATGTTGCCGCCTCGCCGTCATCTTCCTCGGAAGAGACGCGGGATCGAGGCGCTCGGCGCCGAACAGAAAGGACGACGGCGAGCGCAGCTTACGTGCTGTGTCGCCGCCGTCATCACCTCTGGCCGCTGCGCCAATAAACAGAAGCGGATCCTTTAAGAGCATGGTTATAGTATAGCCAGCTACTGGTTATAAGACATCGCCATGTCATCTACTACCATCTTATAGTCAATACGTAGTATAATAGTAAATCAAAAAAGTGTACTATTTTATTATGTGACCCATCTTTCATTCTCACAGTGTCCCAGAAGATGTGCTAAAGTTGGCTTCTTCATGGAAGAGCCCGCTTAACTTCTCTCCTCTTCTTTCTTTAATTAAGAGAAATATACTAGTTTATTCCTTGTTTCCCCGACTCAGTTTTATTGTACTTGCTCTAACATCTTCAAGGGATGTCACGGTTACGGTGAAATGCGTGTAAAACAAAGAAGGGATGTCGATTATCAGCAATTATTATGCTGATTTATCAGTATGTACAAAAATAAATCAAAAATAATTTTATTGCATCACAATTTTATTTGTATGTAATTTTGTAAATGTATACAGTAGATTTGTAATTTGTAATTTTAGGCTTAACCATATGGATGTGAAGAAAGGACATATATATCAGAAATATGTGACATCCTGAGAATGTTAGAGGATCCAGCCTTGGTAATTTCGCCATCGGGTCTAATAATTAACGGCTACAGTCACCTTTGTGCCGGAAATGAACTTTTCGGCCCTTGTTATTTTATTCAGTGCGTCATGATGTTTTTAATAATATTTCTAAAAAGATGAAGTTTATAATAATGTTGTATGCACTGTACAAAATAGTAATTGTTGCCAAAAATATTATGTGATTTTTTTATAAGTTGTGATAAATCTTTCTAAAGGGTTGTGTGGCGGCCACGGAGATCGAAGGTGCAGCGCAATTGCCAGTCGCCAAGGCCGGGCGTAACGGATGACACGGAGGGAACTCTCGATCAAGGCTCTTATGAGGCGGTACTCCAACATTCTTTATAGTAAAATAATTCTTCATCATGTTCTTGTCCGTGAAGAAATTGAAGATAAATTTTAAATGTTCAACTATTGGCAGATGCCATATTAATCATGTTCCGAGCTCATCGCTTGGATAAGTATGTTATTGACACATGCTTCCTGAATGCGAACGGCCAAACCAATTTCCACCGCAAAATTGGAGAGGTAGGCCACCCTTCACACCTTGGGTTATAAATACCCTCTCGTTGTAGTCATTTTTTTACTGCTTTCAGCTCGTGCCGCTCTAGCTCTTGAGCTCTCCTCTCAAACCCTAGCACCGCAATATATTTCTTCGTCGTAGAGAAGGACACGCTTCACTGCTACTATTTCTTTGACATCGCTTTCCCGTCAGCCGTCAAACTTCTTCATCCGTAGTTGCGTGAGCAGTTATTTGATGCCGAGTTAGGACTCAAAGGGCAAATTTATATTTCTTCATCCGCCAAGTGTGGTTCATCGTCTCTTCGCCACAGTAATTACTTAAGCTGTACTACTTCGCTTTGATCTTCCGAGTAAATTTCTTATAACAGTGTTGTTTTTATGTCCAAATTCTTTAGTACTTCTGATTTTGCATCTACGTCACAATCTAGACATCTACTAAGTTCATTTGACATGAATGATTCCTCAATTGTGCAATTTCTTCAATATGTATAACTATGGAACCAACACCAAAATCTTCTTAGTGAATTTCATCATGGCATCGGAACAAAATCTTCAAACAAATGGTTTTCTTCAAAATCGATCTGAGAATGCAAATGACCATACCTACTTCCATCACATCGGTAATTCTTCACAAGTACCATTTAGCGACGGAATCCTTGTTCTAATAGTATGAATTCCTTTGCAACATTTCTGGTCAGGAACTTAATTCTTCACAAGGAAGCTCGAATAAATCGAATTGTGAAGCATTTCCACAGGGCAAGCCAGTTTGTGAAGAAAATGACTGGACCAAGTTCCTCAACTTTAAACCAACCTGCCAGAAAGGGTGGGAAGAAAATAGTCCGGACACAACCAAGGATGTCCTAGAGAATATCAAGTCTGACTGTGAACACACCATATGAAGAACTTCAAATGAATGTAAACATTCTTTCAAAGAATCGAGCTATTGGGCTAGAGAGTGGCTAAATTATAGATTCTTCATGAAGAAATACATGATCGACTTTTGCTATCAAAGCACCCTTGAAGGAATCGAACGTCAAGAAACATCACCCTCCCAGCAGGTGATGAACCACGTTCAAGCATTAGGCACGGAGAAGAATTTCCATTTGAATGGGTAAAGTATCAAGCTAGGCTGAAGAGGAAAGCTGAGAAAGCCGTAGCTGAAGGAGCTGCAAATTGTCTTCTGTACCTGAAGAAAATCATGGTGTAGGTTCTTCAGGACCCAAACATAAGCAAAACAAGCCCATTTCTAAGCCAAAAGCATTAGTACAAATTGCTACTGTCTCAAAGTCTTCGATACCAAAAACTTCAGTCCCTAAGTCTTTTGCTCCAAAGGCTTTTACGGCTAATGTACAACATCTAAAGCTACAACTAGCGGCTCCCCGCAAGCCGTGCACAAATTGAAAATGAATCCAGCAACGCACTATTACTCTCTAATGTCAAAAGGTTGCTCTTTGAGGAAATCACTGTACGCAAGACCATTCTCAAAAAGATAATGATGGTGAAGACTAACACTCTGCCTACAATTGTTGCAAACAGGCAACACCAGGCTGCTAAAGCAAAAGATCTCAAATTTCACTTATTTTGGATCTATTGCTAACCTTTACTCGATATTCGAGTTAAATCTCAGCCCTCCAACCGGGATGAGTTGTCACAACAACTTGAACTGGTGCAACAAATTGATTGTCTTCTCCTAGCAACTGGTTACATATTCCCACTTCAATTTACTTTGAGTAATTTGCATGCTCAAGAATTTGATCTTCCCATTCAAGACTTTGCTATTTTCTATGCTACTAATGCCATGTTTTACTTCAGTTTTGTTGTGATGAAATGTATCTATCATGTATTTGTCTAGTTTACTTGTTTCATTCATCACTTGCATGATTTCCTTTGTCCTGGAGACTTTGAATGCATGCTCAACTTAGTTTTTCTTCAGTCTGTTATAAGTTCCTTCTTGTTTAGTTTGATGTTTTTCTAAGAATTAGCTTCTTTCAAAGATTTTCTTGAAAATGTCCCATTAACCCTCTAGTCGATTAAATGCCTTTCAGGTAGCCAAGGTAAGATTTTAAAATTTATATACAACTCTCTAACCTTCTTGTTGCAGATATATGAGGAGACATGCTCACCACGCTAAGGCATCGAACTCGTTAAGAGCGATGACCTATTTAATTATATGATGTCGATGCACCATAACCGAGTATGACTCCACCATTTTTTGTTGTAAAACATCAACTTTATTAATTGGAAATAATGGTTACATTGTCAATAAGAAAAGGTACAGAATCATCCATAGGCTCCTCAGAGGAATCCTTTGTCACGATTTTTTACTAACTTAGCATGTTCATGACAACCTTATTTGCTTCCCTATTACAATGTTCAAACGTAACAAGAGGAAAATCACATGTCATAAAATAGCAATCATCGAACATCGTCACGCTTCTCGCAGATTGTCCTTCATTCTTCATTGTATTAATGAGTTCCATATTATCGGTTAATAATAAGATGATTGCATCCGCTTTGTGCAAGAAATAAGCCAAACCTTAGAGCCAATTATTTTGCTGCCCAATACATCATCACACAAATCAATCTTCCAATTACCACCAACAATAAATCATCCTTTGTCATCTATGAGGACAGACCCAACTGTGTCCTAAGCAGATCATGATCAAAAGAAGCATCGACATTCAACTTAAACCCATAGGAGGTCTGTCATCCCCATGTTTTACTAGTTGCACTAGGGAGTGGGCATTAACATAATTTATCGTTATAGCATGAATCCCCATTGAAGTTTGGTATGCATCTTGAACCTTTCCTTCATGAACCAGCTTACGTCATCCATCTTAAATACCAAGCGTTATAATAATTAATTCACGCGGCATTCTGTAGGCCCAATATAGATAGTTCCTGATCTAGAAGTAAGAATTAAAGTACTGCCTCGCCAAGCACAATCAATAGCACAAGCTTTATTAATCACCTCAGAACCTTTTTCTACTCCTGACAAGAAACAACACGTGTTTTGTATCTTCGCCCATACAAGCATGATGGGTGGATGGCTTAAACTTTCATGTGTCTATTGGTAAGCATAACACGACACATGAGGGTTCCTGCCACGCACACCAAATGAATTTTTTTACCTTTGTCGAACAAGATAATTTCCAAATCGACACCAAATAGGATTGACATTGATTCTAGCCATAGCATTTGTATATTGCAATATCCTCCCATGTTGTTGGTTCTATTCCTCCAAATAAGCAGATTGAACACTGAACAAACCATTTTGTATAACTTCAAGCAATGAACCGACATATTATGCATAGGAAGGGGATCATGAGAATCCTTTGAGCATCACACACAACATTTGTCTCACCAAATCTTCATCCCAAAAATAGTGACTAGATCGATAAGATCAAAACCTTGGATAGAAGATGCCCTTCTAGGAGTAACAAATTTCCTATTCGACAATTCAGGGTCCATGCATCTCTCCAAATATTGATATTTTGTCCATTTCAACTCACCAGATATAACCATTTTTCAAAGAGTTAACACCAGCCATAATGCTTTACCTAGAAGTGGAGCCCTATTTTAAACTTCCATTCATCAAAGGGCCCTTGGGGACTCCACTGAACTTCCTATGAAGTGCTCCAAACTTCGATCGAGGTGATACCAATTACCCTCGGTCAATATCCCTTGGGATCCGGATGGACAAATGGAGCATTGAAGCTCATCTACATGGCTATAAAGAAAGCGCTCGGGAGGCAACTTAGATGTCAAGAATGTCTTCTTAATTATATGTTTTTAGTTTAGTTGCATTCATGATTGCATTGGCACCTTTTATTTTTTGCACGAGTTGGTATTAGTCTATTAGATAAGGTTTTGGACCAACCTTCAAAGCTAAAATTTTAACGTATCAGTTGCTCGATTTTGCTGCACACCTCCTTGTATTTATGTTGCAAATATATCATCTACTTGACACGAGGAGGAAGCACAATTGTTGTCATGAAGTTCTACAGTTTCAAGGAAAGATGTGGTGCAAAACAACCACATGAGGTCGCACTCAAAGGAGGCAGCGCAAAGAGCAACCTTGCAGAAGAGAAGACATGATACGGTATGCACATTTTAGCTCGCATCAAAGGATGCCACACAAAGAGCAACCCTCACATAAGAGAAGACAAGATGCAATACGAGAATCCACGCCATAGCTGTGTCGCACTGTAACTCAGTTGCACAACCCAAAACTCACGGGAGAGAAGATTTGCAGGCGGTACGAGCATCCTTGCTCAGACATTCGCTCGTGACGAGGGCTTACACCGAGCACCGTGAGTCCGAACAAAAGGCGATGCATGTTACAACTGTAGCCGTCGTGATCGAGGCGATAAGCCCATCATTTTAATTATTTCAACAATATGAGGTCATGGATTACTTTTGACCGTCGCTTGCACTTTAACTTCCATTAATTACATTCAAGCTCCTTATAATTCGTTGTAGTATATGTATTTTCTTGTATTATTTACTTGATTGTGTATATGAAGTTAGTATACCAGTATTTTTATCTGTATGCTATTTAGAGCTTATGGTAATGTATATTGTTTGATCAATGCCAACTATATAAAAATCCGCATAAGCCATTTGATTGCTCCAAATCAAGAAACCCTAACCACAAGTGCCGATGAAAATTATCGGAGGGTCCTCCTCTGCCCGCCTGCAAACACCACAAAGAGAATAAAACGAATACAGATGTGCAAAAGCTAATAGATGACAGATGCAGCTATTCGAGTGTGAATAGTAAATCCATTTTAAATAGCAAAAGTTTAAAATAATCCAAATTATTTTGTGGTGCAAGATGTTCATGTGTGATGCCCATGTTATTTGGACATTCGAGGAGCTTGTTGCGAAAAAGATAATTTTCAAACGTCTGGAAATTTTGTGAACATCACTGTTCACACCAAATTTTATCTTTTGCCACGAGCACCTCGAATGTCTAAACACTCCAAAAATATGCAAAACATCACACATTTAAACATCTTGCATAAAATAATCAGCTTTTTTCTGAATTTTCTACTCTCTCTGTTCCTAAATATTTGTTTTCTGAGATTTCAAATGAAACACTACATACGGATGATATGTATATTTTTAAAGTGTAGATTCACCTTTTTCTTTTTATGTAGTCACTGTTAAAATATCTAGAAAGACAAATATTTATATACCTCTAGATAAGCCTGAAGACCGAATTGAATTATCGAGAAATGACTTTTTGCCCTGTCCTGCGCGAGCCATGACAACATAACTGCACGAGGCACCAGTACAAGGAGGCATGCAGCATGGCGTCCATGCATGCGGCTAGATGACGTGTACTCTTGAGCGGTTCAGCCTGCTCATCCTCCAATGGGAAACAAAATGTCCACGTGCATCGAACCGGACAATAGGCCAGCCCACACTGCCCATGCCATCACGTTTCATGCAGAGGAGAATATTTCACGGGGACATGGCAAATTTCGCATCTAACCCGCGGTAGCCGAGAATTACAACCTTGCACAGGGAAAATCCTTGCAAACCGGATATTTTGAAGAAGAATCATGCAGACTTGCAGACAACCTTTTTTCTTTTTGACAAAAGAACCACAATGAATCATCAATCGTTGAAGATGGCTACAAGAAGTTTACTACTCTACAGACAGAAAAATCGACCAAGGCCTAGAACAAGAAGCCGTGTTTCACTTTTCTTCATCGAAATAACACCCGAAATAAGGCCGAAAATATTAACCGTAGAGAAAAATACATGGCAGGGGCTTACATCGAAATTGAGCAAACCTCGGTGTCCTTATCCGCAAAGCCCTGAGTCGCGTTAAGCCAAAGCGGTTCATAAGAAACGCACATCCGCCTCCCCTGTTTCTCCAGCTTCGAGGTATTCCAACCAGAGCAGAGAGAGCAGAGAGCAGGGCGCGGGAGACTGCAAGAGGCCGCCGCCATGGAGAACGAGTTCCAGGTACGCGGATCCCTCCTTCCCAGTCCTATTTCGAGCTCGTGTTTCCGCCCTAGGATTTAGAGGGGTCGCTGCTGCGTCTAGAAAGGGGAAGATTCCTTCGTTCCGGGGCGCGATTCGTCAAGGTTTTCCTCGATTTTGATCTGCTCAGCACGAGGGTTTGGGTAGGAATAGGCGATTGAAGCCTACGCATAGTCGAACGCAGGAAGAAGGTGGATTGGGATTTCTCCTCCAGAGATTGGGGTCAGCAGATTTTAGGATGGAGACCATACATGTTGGAGTGTACACTTTAGATTGCTAGATTAGATGTATGCAACTTCAATTAATCGGTTTTCTGGCTCAGATTTGAAACTGAGATTCAGATGTGTAGCATGAGTTGCTCATCAGTCTTTCCTTCCCCTGTTGGAGTATACCAGTACCCACAGATCACAGATGGACATATTGAGATGGAAAAACCTTCAGTAATGTGAACGTAAAGCTTTTAGCAAACCTGCTTTAAATAGTCATACTTCTCGTAGCATGAAATGATCATTGATGGTAATAGTCCTTGTTTATTAGAGAGTTCTGCACTATCACTGTCACATACAAATCTTTCCACCCTTCTTCTGGTGATAATAGGTAAGTAGAAAAGGCCTCTTCAAACTTGCTGACACTTGGGTGCTTGATGTAGTCTCATACAACAACTGTATGAATACTGGTTTAGCCATTTCCTTACATCCACTTGTTGTAGAGTTGTTGTTCCAGGGGCAGGATGAAGCTTGTCAAATGTCAATCTGTCTAGTTCGTTGTAAATTACGTTGATTTTGCAACTAAGTCGGCTGCTGTTACGAGAAATTCCATTATTGCTGAAGCTATGCTACCACTGCATAGTCAGAAGAGAATTTGTAAATTACATGGTCTGTAAGAATGTAGACCTGTACCACATGCCAAATCCTCTGTATCTATCTATGTGTTACCCCTCCCCCACCCAAATGGCAAGGCTATTTTACAGGAGTAAAAAATTATGATCTGTAGACTTCTGCAGCTAGTTATGCTGAAGGAAGATCCATGTAAACCATTGTAGATGCTTAAAGCTAATTCATGTTATAATTAGCTTCCTGCATAACTATAATACAATACCTTTTGCATGGCCATTGCTTACTTAGGATGGCAGGAGGAGGTCATCCAAGCATGGTACATGGATGACAGTGAAGAGGACCAGAGGCCCCTCACCACCGTGAGCCCAAAGAGTTCATTCCTCTTGCCAAACTTTCAGGTCTGTGCATTTGCTGCTCAAATCATTTGCTCTAGTAGTATAGTTTTATTTTGAACTGTAGTAAAACTAGTGCTGGTAAACCTGCTGGATGCTAAAAACTGTGCATATTTTCAATGCTCAGAATTAGGTGTTGTAAGCTGGAACCTGAATGCTGATAACTGGGAGAAAGACGAGAATCTCAAGAAAACTGCGGAGGCCAGGGATACCCTATGTGGTTTGTCATTGATCCTTTTGGCTACTTACTGTTCCGTGTTTCCATTTTGGTTGTCAAAGCTTAAAATGTATGCAAGTAGTAGCAATCAAATATGACAGACATGTTCTGTTTTTCCTCTTGCAGGACATCAAGACGTATGTCCTGAGAAGTTGCCAAACTATGAGGCCAAGCTGAAGAATTTCTTTGAAGAGCACTTGCATACTGATGAAGAGATACGCTATTGTCTTGAGGGCAGTGGTACGCCTTTTTATCTTTTTGGGGCATTTGGATGAGAAAGCTATAAACTGTTTTATTTCCAGTAATAATCATGGTGGCATTGTTTTTTAACCTGCTTTACCTATTTGTTTTCTTATGTTGTCCAGGATACTTTGATGAGGGACCAAAACGAACAGTGGATCCAGATAGCAGTTAAGAAAGGTGGCATGATTGTTTTGCCTGCAGGAATGTATCACCGCTTTACATTGATAGTGACAACTACATCAAGGTATCTTTAACTTTCTTCTTTTGCTCTCAGCATGAAGTGTTGGTCTCCTTAAAACTTGCATATACTGAATGAATTAAAATGACTGAACTCCGTATTCTTTTGTCAAGTTGCCTGTAATTTACTTCTGTGAATGAATTAGTAATAGCTTTCAATTTGAATTGACAACAGTACTGTTACTTATCTTTAGTCTCACTGCACATAATTCTAAATATGTAGTTATTTTTTTTCGTTTTATTTAGAACAATTACTGCTCTGACTTGTGCACAGACCTCGGAGGGCTTCGTCTGGGAAGAACCTTTATTTTAAAGCTTTCATTAAGAGTGCTCTTATGCCCAATGTGGTACTCACATATGCCTCCGCAGTATCTCCCGCCAACATCATCGCATCTTCCTCCCAAGAACACTTCAATTTCAATTGCTGAGTCTTCCCATGATGTTGTCAACAAACCTACATACTTGACCGCTGTGCTACTTTTTCCGCTTCTTCGCTCTTCAAGTTCTCCGTCAAGGAAATGGACGATCCGGCTGCCCATGTTGAGCTATGCTCGACAACAAGAACTAAAGGCACATTCGCCAACAAGGAACATCGCCTTCTACTAAGAGACCTCGGCTCGGCCGGAGTTGATGTCCCCCAAGCTTGCCGAGCAAAACTTGTCGGGAGCGCCCGCTCAACTAAACAAACCCTAGGGCTTGCCTGAGCATCGCCTCGACATTCTCGCTGGATTTTGGGACCTTCACAAGGCCTGTGAGCCTCACGGAAAGTAGTCACCGAAACCAACTTCCTCTTCTTGTTCTGCTCCAATTGATGGTGTTATAGCTTGGTTGAGTCATTGAGCACAAAAATTCCTAGTTCCATTGTAATCTTGATAAGGGCGACTTGACAAAGCCATCGCAATGTCATTCTCGAGCTCTTGAACATGTTCCATTTGTAGGCCTTCAAAGTGCTCTTCTAGCTTTCTACTTCATCAACGAGGCTTCCATTAACTCTCGATAATCTTTGTTTACTTGGCGACGACAAGTCAGCGAGTCACCCCGACAATGAGTTTCTTATCCCAAGGTCTATCATGATCTCGAGACCGCAAGCAAACCTTCATACTGCAAGATATTTGTTGCTTGCTCCTTGGGAAAGTGCATCCCGACTATGTACTTGAGGTGCTCTCCTTTGGTGCGATAAGCAAGATGCTCAAGACGGGTGCCTTGCAGCCGAGAAGGCACCATCAAAGTACATCACCACTCTTTACTTGCTTCTTCGACGGGGATGCTCGCTCGAATTTCTTCATCTTGCGTCAAGGCCCATTCTCATATGAATTTCGCCAATGCTCATGGATAGTTGAAGTGCTTTCAAACTTGAGGCCAAAGTTGACAGTTCCAAAGGCCCACCGACAATCCTCGCCTGCTGTTTCGGGTTTTGCAATATCCTCTTCAGCGGAAAGCGAAAGACAATCATATCTCATGCTTAAAGTAATGGCGCAGCTTTCTCGAGGCTATGAGGAGGCCGAAAGCACTTCGCACCAGAGTACCTTGACCTAGCCCCCGTAGGGAACTCGACGGAGTACACCGGGCGCTGCACCATCCTTTTCTGAATCTTCTCGCAATCTCAAGGCAGCCTGGCCCTGTCCCACCGAGCTTGACGGGCGAAGCCCCGCTTGTCGTTGATGCATTCATTTTGGTTGCCGCTCATCATCCGCCTCCTCTCCGCTATTAACGCAGCACTAACTATTTGATTGGTCCGCTATATATAGCAAGAACTTCTTGTGGCCTAGGTGCCATAAGTATTGGAGTGAGGAGGTGTACCTCTCTCCAAATACAGCCTCCTCGCTTCGAGTCCATTTCATTGACCCGCTTTTTCAAAATTTTGAAAATGGGCTGGCTTTCAAAGAGACTAGAGATAAACTCGCCGAGAGCAGCTACGCGAACCGCAAGTCTTCAGACATCCTTGACGCGCTTTGTGCTTCAATCACCAATGGTTTTGATCTTGTCGGGATTGGCTTCAATTCCCTCTCGAGATGTAAGAACCCGAGGCTTGGCGGAAGGAACCCAACACACACTTCTGGTTGAGCTTGAGATTGATCTTGCGAGATTTGCAAAGGTCTCATCCAAATCTTGAACCAGAGTTGCTTTGTCCTGTTTCTGACCACTATGTCATCCATGTATGCTTCTACATTTCTATGCATTTGGGGCTCAAAAGCCATGGACCACTCTTGCAACGTTGAACCAGATTCTTCAAACCGAAGGCATCCGATGAAATAAAGATGTGCCACATGGTGTAATGAATGCGGTTTTCTTCATCCTTCTCGCCATGAAGATCCGATATCCTCGATGCATCAAGAAATGAAAGGTATCACATCCACTGGAGTCAACAACTGTCGAGATGCGGGCAAGGGAAATGGGTTGGGACAAGCTTTATTAACATCCGTGAAGTCAATACAAAGTCTCCATTTCCCATTAGCCTATGCATAACTACCGATTACAACCACGTGATGGAGCACCGACAAGGCCTCGCTGCTTCCAACCTCTTGATCTCTTCCGAATAAACTTGGCGCCCATCATGATGCTTCCTTACTTTTTGCTTGACGGGCCGCGTGAGGACAGACACCTAGGTGGTGCCCATTATTTTCCTGGGAACACTGGGATGTCGACGGCCATGCAAACACATCGACATTCGCCCGCAGGAGCAACGAGCTCCTTCCTATTTAGGGTCGAGAGTGGCATCGATGGTGAAGGTACCACCGCGCAGCCTCCTTGGCGCACCTTCTGGTCTTCGCGGAGCTGCCATCTTCTTGCATTTGCCGGTGGAGCTCGATGTGCGTTTTCGACGGTAGCGCAGCACCAAGAGGTGCGCTTGTCGGAGGGCATCGAGCTCTTGCCGGACTTGGTCTTTCTTCCCCGGAGCTTCAGCCGCAAGTGATTTGCTTTCGCTGCGCCTGCTGCTTCTCGTAATCTTGTCGGCGCAGATAAGAGCATCTTTCTTGTCGCCGTGAACAGAAATGACACTTATCGGGCGGGCATCTTGAGCAGATTGTATGCATAATGAGAGGCTGCCATGAACTTGGCGAAAATGGATTTGCCAAGTATCCATTGTATGGCAATGGGAAATCAGCAACGCCGAATGTGACCCTCTCAGTCCTGAAGTTTAGCTCGCTGCCAAATGTTACCGCAGCGTGATCTTCCCCTGGGCTTGCTCCTTCCTGGGTTGATTCCTTGAAAGTTCCAGCCTCTTCGAGCTCACCGCCGTGGATCCGCTTCTGAGCACCGCGGAGGAGATCAGATTTAGGCGGCCTCGCCGTCAACTAACATCTTGGTGACCTTGAGGTTGCGATAGTTGGTGAGACCAACATCGGCAAACACCGACCGCAGCTACGCCATCAGGGTGGTCCTCAATGTCGAAGATGATAGGCGTGTGGACCACTTCAAAGGCTCGCGTGACTCTGGATGGATGGTTCGCGCATTAACCTCTCGTGATCCATCGCTTGAGTTGGCGGTAGGTATGCGAGAAGCACCACCCAACGCAGAGAACCTCCAAGGCTTTCCCAAACTCCCTGCTCATCGCCTTCATCGCCTTCCATATCTTCATCATCATCTTCGCTTCATCCTTGTCGCGGTCGCTGGAGGTCTGCTTCCTGTCACCGCTTGGCCTTGCCGCCGCCCTCCCGCCGGGTCTCTTCTAGCTGCCCCAAAGACCTTCCCGGCCTTCTCCTTGTCTCACGCCAGATCCGCCTTCTCAGGCCAAGTTGCCTGACTTTCTTGCACTGAGGTCGTGGCCTTGGTGGTGAATCTTGCAAGACGCTTATTGAGCTGTCCCCGGCTGGTCACGCACACAGCTTGGCGGTCGGTGTCACGGCAACCTCCTTGCCGGGCCGCCAACCTCAGCCTTGTTGAGCACCACCTGGCTGACTGCCGACAACCAGTACCTCTTTGTTCTTCTTCTTTTCGTTGTTCCGCACTGCTCTTCCTCCGGGCGGTCCTCACCACGATCCCGCCCACATTCTCTCCTCGAGTCTCCTCCTCCTCAGACGCACACTTGTCGGCTGTATGATAGCTCACCGACGCCCTGACTTTGCACATCGCCATCTCCTCTCATCTGCGGTTCCGACGTTTCGATGGAACGCCGATCACCGCGGCAGGTGATGACCGGGATGTTGTAATGCATGTGGTGAATCTCTCGATGAACTGGCGCAGGACTCTCCTTCCTTCGGGCGAGCAGGTGAAGGTCACTTTCTTGGCTATGAGGTTTGTGGTCACCGTGAAGGCGCCAACAACCGGTGGCATAGATCTGCCCAGAGGATATGGAATCACCGGCAAGTGCATGAGCCAAGATCCGACATTTGGCTTGAGTACCACGGAAGTAGTTGGCGAGGATCTTGTCGCTCGCCCCCCGCAGCTCGCACCGCAATGTTGTAGATGCCGAGGAACTCCGATGGTGCATCCCGCCATCGTATTTCTCCGTACATCGGCTTGAAGTTTTTTTTGTCACATCGACTTGCCGCAGCTCACGAGTGAACGCAGGCAACCTACCAGCACGGTAAGTCTCCCCGTTCTTTCCGGCGCATGCATGTCGACAGGGGCCCGCGCGCTGGTCGGATTGACGCTGCCGCGCCGGCGCGGTTCGAGCGCGTTTTCTTGTTGCCGTTTGAAGAACTTGGCGCCGATCCCGGCGAAGCTCGTGGATCCGGCGACGCGTGGAGTCGCTTCGATGTGGATCCGAGGAGCCGTGATCTTGGCCTTTGGGATGGAGAGTGCATGGTGGTTGCACCCCCATAGGTTTCGCCGCCACGGCTCGTGCCTTTGTCGCCTCGGCGCGGCAAGGATGCGCGTTGGTTGTCGGAGTAAGCCGCCGCGAAGCCGGCGAGACTGATGGTGGTTTCCATTCGTCGACCTTGTCGCACCGCTGGAGGGTAGTCTAGAAGGAGCTGAGTTTCGCCAAGGCTTCCGCCGGAGTGGTGGGTGGTAAGGCAAGATGACGCGAGGAACGGATATGCTCGACTTCTAACCAAGTTAGAAGGAGCAGATCCGCCCAGCGATCAGATTCGCTTGTACCAAAGATGTCAAGGCGCATGCCGGTCTCGAGGGCCTCGGATCCTCCGACTTGGCCTTGATCCAACGAGCGATGGCGCTGCGAGCACCATGACGCTGTCGGCCCCGCTTCGAGATGGACGCAGATCCGGACGCCGAGGTCTGCGCCGCTTTGTCCTTGGACTGGCAGCACATGGGCTCCTCGACGACGCCTGTTCCCCGGCACAGCTCTTCCCACCACTGCCGCCTCCTGGTGGTGGGTTTGACGCGACGGTCGGTCAGCCAAGACTTCTTCTTCTGGCATGTTGATGATGGTGAAGAAGGAGGAGGCCCGTGCAACGTAGAAAGGGTTCGGCTGGTTCGACTCATTCGACTCATTCGGGACCACACTCACTCAAGCTAGGTTTGTAGCTCTCATTACCCTAGCAAGAACACAAATAATCAAGAGAGGTTATCTCGAGAGCTCCGGCCGGGTAAATCTGCTCGTGCATCGCTTCGATTCGCTTTGTGCAATCTCCGCCCCATCGAACCACAAGGGACTCGGGTCCCATAGGTGTCCGTGGGTCACGATCAGCTTCCCGACAGCAAGATCGGGCACGGATCGGGAGGTTGGGATCGGACGGGGATTTTTTTAGGGTCCCAATAATCGCCATGTGTGGTGTATCGTAGTTGACACGCCTGTGTGGCATGGAAGAACCAGCCCACATTTACGTGGGCAAAACTACTAATGCTCACACACATTTTTCCCTCCCGAACCCTCTCACACGCTGCGGCAGGGCGGTTGATAACACCCATACGCTCGTGTCGTGCCTCGCATCTTCCTCGTCCCGCACGACGCTGCGACCTCGCCCATGTTCGCTATCCGCAGCTGTCATGCCGCTGAACTACGGTTGCCATGTCGACAACCGCAATTGCCATGGTTGCTCAACCGCAGCTTGCCATGTATGGTCCGACTAATGTAGTTGCCATGATTTCATAACTTTAGGAGTTGCCATATACCACATAGGCGTTGAGAGAGTTGCCATGTGCTCACAAGCATGCTAGGCAGTTGCCATGTAAAAAGAGTTGCCATCGCAGACGCGCACGTTAGGGCAGTTGCCATATACGCACGTTAGGGCAGTTGCTGTACCATACAAAAACACATGGCAACTCGGTAAAAGAGAGTTGCCATCTGCTACGTGCACACCAGGCGCTGCAGGTACCGTGAAAACACATGGCAACTCACAAAAAGAGTTGCCACCGCTTATAAAGCATTCAGGGGCGCTGCCATGTGCGCTGCAAAACACACTAAGTAGCTGGGTGTGGGAGAGAGACGGTGGGTAGATGGCAAATGCCACACACCAGCCCCAGCGTGATCAAAACTGGTGTGGGTGAACTGCTAAACGCCCACACACCGCCCTCCGTGTGGTAAAACAGATGTGGTGAACTATGTCACACACCACACACACGCCTAGTCCCACGCGGGTACGTAAAATCACCAGATTGTGTCAAGATTCGTGCATATAATATTGGACGATGATGAATGGGTGTGATCGAGATGGTCAACGCCACGCGTGGGCGTAACATTTTCCTTTTTTAACGGGCCGGCAGTTCGGGATGTGAGAAGGGACGAAAAACCGACCAAAAAACCATTAAAGTGGTGAGACGAAAATAAACCGTAAACAGAGACTACCAACTGAGGTATTAGGAATAGAGATCAATAATGTCATGAGCTCCTTGATCTTTGTTGAGAATCCTAATCAGGCCTACCTTGATGCTATTTTCTTAAGCGATAGGTCTAATCTTCATGATTAAGTGTTGAACATGTATCGTTCATTGCCTCTCTTCAATCCCGAGTGCTTGAAATTAGCTCCTACTGTTTTTCTGGTTATTAGTCCCGGCTCGTAACAATTGCGTAGGAGGGAACTACAAACTGAAAACCGTACAAGTTTTCCTCAATTCAGGAACCCTAACCATAGATTTCTCTAGCCCCGAATCTTAAGAAAATCCCCAAAAGTAGAGGGCTCGGATGCTCACGAGCCGCCGCGTGCGTTGGAGCAGCCGAAATCAAGGAAGACAACGCCAGGGTTCTCCATGCCGCGCGCGCCGCCATCAACTTCTCATACCGAAAATTAGGAAGACGACGCCCGCGTTCTCCATCACCGGTCGCCCTACATGGACTTGTGCTCCTGCCCTGCCTGATTCACTCCGGAAGGCGATGGCGAACGTGGCGACGCGCCTCATGTTGCCGCCTCGCCGTCATCTTCCTCGGAAGAGACGCGGGATCGAGGCGCTCGGCGCCGAACAGAAAGGACGACGGCGAGCGCAGCTTACGTGCTGTGTCGCCGCCGTCATCACCTCTGGCCGCTGCGCCAATAAACAGAAGCGGATCCTTTAAGAGCATGGTTATAGTATAGCCAGCTACTGGTTATAAGACATCGCCATGTCATCTACTACCATCTTATAGTCAATACGTAGTATAATAGTAAATCAAAAAAGTGTACTATTTTATTATGTGACCCATCTTTCATTCTCACAGTGTCCCAGAAGATGTGCTAAAGTTGGCTTCTTCATGGAAGAGCCCGCTTAACTTCTCTCCTCTTCTTTCTTTAATTAAGAGAAATATACTAGTTTATTCCTTGTTTCCCCGACTCAGTTTTATTGTACTTGCTCTAACATCTTCAAGGGATGTCACGGTTACGGTGAAATGCGTGTAAAACAAAGAAGGGATGTCGATTATCAGCAATTATTATGCTGATTTATCAGTATGTACAAAAATAAATCAAAAATAATTTTATTGCATCACAATTTTATTTGTATGTAATTTTGTAAATGTATACAGTAGATTTGTAATTTGTAATTTTAGGCTTAACCATATGGATGTGAAGAAAGGACATATATATCAGAAATATGTGACATCCTGAGAATGTTAGAGGATCCAGCCTTGGTAATTTCGCCATCGGGTCTAATAATTAACGGCTACAGTCACCTTTGTGCCGGAAATGAACTTTTCGGCCCTTGTTATTTTATTCAGTGCGTCATGATGTTTTTAATAATATTTCTAAAAAGATGAAGTTTATAATAATGTTGTATGCACTGTACAAAATAGTAATTGTTGCCAAAAATATTATGTGATTTTTTTATAAGTTGTGATAAATCTTTCTAAAGGGTTGTGTGGCGGCCACGGAGATCGAAGGTGCAGCGCAATTGCCAGTCGCCAAGGCCGGGCGTAACGGATGACACGGAGGGAACTCTCGATCAAGGCTCTTATGAGGCGGTACTCCAACATTCTTTATAGTAAAATAATTCTTCATCATGTTCTTGTCCGTGAAGAAATTGAAGATAAATTTTAAATGTTCAACTATTGGCAGATGCCATATTAATCATGTTCCGAGCTCATCGCTTGGATAAGTATGTTATTGACACATGCTTCCTGAATGCGAACGGCCAAACCAATTTCCACCGCAAAATTGGAGAGGTAGGCCACCCTTCACACCTTGGGTTATAAATACCCTCTCGTTGTAGTCATTTTTTTACTGCTTTCAGCTCGTGCCGCTCTAGCTCTTGAGCTCTCCTCTCAAACCCTAGCACCGCAATATATTTCTTCGTCGTAGAGAAGGACACGCTTCACTGCTACTATTTCTTTGACATCGCTTTCCCGTCAGCCGTCAAACTTCTTCATCCGTAGTTGCGTGAGCAGTTATTTGATGCCGAGTTAGGACTCAAAGGGCAAATTTATATTTCTTCATCCGCCAAGTGTGGTTCATCGTCTCTTCGCCACAGTAATTACTTAAGCTGTACTACTTCGCTTTGATCTTCCGAGTAAATTTCTTATAACAGTGTTGTTTTTATGTCCAAATTCTTTAGTACTTCTGATTTTGCATCTACGTCACAATCTAGACATCTACTAAGTTCATTTGACATGAATGATTCCTCAATTGTGCAATTTCTTCAATATGTATAACTATGGAACCAACACCAAAATCTTCTTAGTGAATTTCATCATGGCATCGGAACAAAATCTTCAAACAAATGGTTTTCTTCAAAATCGATCTGAGAATGCAAATGACCATACCTACTTCCATCACATCGGTAATTCTTCACAAGTACCATTTAGCGACGGAATCCTTGTTCTAATAGTATGAATTCCTTTGCAACATTTCTGGTCAGGAACTTAATTCTTCACAAGGAAGCTCGAATAAATCGAATTGTGAAGCATTTCCACAGGGCAAGCCAGTTTGTGAAGAAAATGACTGGACCAAGTTCCTCAACTTTAAACCAACCTGCCAGAAAGGGTGGGAAGAAAATAGTCCGGACACAACCAAGGATGTCCTAGAGAATATCAAGTCTGACTGTGAACACACCATATGAAGAACTTCAAATGAATGTAAACATTCTTTCAAAGAATCGAGCTATTGGGCTAGAGAGTGGCTAAATTATAGATTCTTCATGAAGAAATACATGATCGACTTTTGCTATCAAAGCACCCTTGAAGGAATCGAACGTCAAGAAACATCACCCTCCCAGCAGGTGATGAACCACGTTCAAGCATTAGGCACGGAGAAGAATTTCCATTTGAATGGGTAAAGTATCAAGCTAGGCTGAAGAGGAAAGCTGAGAAAGCCGTAGCTGAAGGAGCTGCAAATTGTCTTCTGTACCTGAAGAAAATCATGGTGTAGGTTCTTCAGGACCCAAACATAAGCAAAACAAGCCCATTTCTAAGCCAAAAGCATTAGTACAAATTGCTACTGTCTCAAAGTCTTCGATACCAAAAACTTCAGTCCCTAAGTCTTTTGCTCCAAAGGCTTTTACGGCTAATGTACAACATCTAAAGCTACAACTAGCGGCTCCCCGCAAGCCGTGCACAAATTGAAAATGAATCCAGCAACGCACTATTACTCTCTAATGTCAAAAGGTTGCTCTTTGAGGAAATCACTGTACGCAAGACCATTCTCAAAAAGATAATGATGGTGAAGACTAACACTCTGCCTACAATTGTTGCAAACAGGCAACACCAGGCTGCTAAAGCAAAAGATCTCAAATTTCACTTATTTTGGATCTATTGCTAACCTTTACTCGATATTCGAGTTAAATCTCAGCCCTCCAACCGGGATGAGTTGTCACAACAACTTGAACTGGTGCAACAAATTGATTGTCTTCTCCTAGCAACTGGTTACATATTCCCACTTCAATTTACTTTGAGTAATTTGCATGCTCAAGAATTTGATCTTCCCATTCAAGACTTTGCTATTTTCTATGCTACTAATGCCATGTTTTACTTCAGTTTTGTTGTGATGAAATGTATCTATCATGTATTTGTCTAGTTTACTTGTTTCATTCATCACTTGCATGATTTCCTTTGTCCTGGAGACTTTGAATGCATGCTCAACTTAGTTTTTCTTCACCGTTATAAGTTCCTTCTTGTTTAGTTTGATGTTTTTTCTAAGAATTAGCTTCTTTCAAAGATTTTCTTGAAAATGTCCCATTAACCCTCTAGTCGATTAAATGCCTTTCAGGTAGCCAAGGTAAGATTTTAAAATTTATATACAACTCTCTAACCTTCTTGTTGCAGATATATGAGGAGACATGCTCACCACGCTAAGGCATCGAACTCGTTAAGAGCGATGACCTATTTAATTATATGATGTCGATGCACCATAACCGAGTATGACTCCACCATTTTTTGTTGTAAAACATCAACTTTATTAATTGGAAATAATGGTTACATTGTCAATAAGAAAAGGTACAGAATCATCCATAGGCTCCTCAGAGGAATCCTTTGTCACGATTTTTTACTAACTTAGCATGTTCATGACAACCTTATTTGCTTCCCTATTACAATGTTCAAACGTAACAAGAGGAAAATCACATGTCATAAAATAGCAATCATCGAACATCGTCACGCTTCTCGCAGATTGTCCTTCATTCTTCATTGTATTAATGAGTTCCATATTATCGGTTAATAATAAGATGATTGCATCCGCTTTGTGCAAGAAATAAGCCAAACCTTAGAGCCAATTATTTTGCTGCCCAATACATCATCACACAAATCAATCTTCCAATTACCACCAACAATAAATCATCCTTTGTCATCTATGAGGACAGACCCAACTGTGTCCTAAGCAGATCATGATCAAAAGAAGCATCGACATTCAACTTAAACCCATAGGAGGTCTGTCATCCCCATGTTTTACTAGTTGCACTAGGGAGTGGGCATTAACATAATTTATCGTTATAGCATGAATCCCCATTGAAGTTTGGTATGCATCTTGAACCTTTCCTTCATGAACCAGCTTACGTCATCCATCTTAAATACCAAGCGTTATAATAATTAATTCACGCGGCATTCTGTAGGCCCAATATAGATAGTTCCTGATCTAGAAGTAAGAATTAAAGTACTGCCTCGCCAAGCACAATCAATAGCACAAGCTTTATTAATCACCTCAGAACCTTTTTCTACTCCTGACAAGAAACAACACGTGTTTTGTATCTTCGCCCATACAAGCATGATGGGTGGATGGCTTAAACTTTCATGTGTCTATTGGTAAGCATAACACGACACATGAGGGTTCCTGCCACGCACACCAAATGAATTTTTTTACCTTTGTCGAACAAGATAATTTCCAAATCGACACCAAATAGGATTGACATTGATTCTAGCCATAGCATTTGTATATTGCAATATCCTCCCATGTTGTTGGTTCTATTCCTCCAAATAAGCAGATTGAACACTGAACAAACCATTTTGTATAACTTCAAGCAATGAACCGACATATTATGCATAGGAAGGGGATCATGAGAATCCTTTGAGCATCACACACAACATTTGTCTCACCAAATCTTCATCCCAAAAATAGTGACTAGATCGATAAGATCAAAACCTTGGATAGAAGATGCCCTTCTAGGAGTAACAAATTTCCTATTCGACAATTCAGGGTCCATGCATCTCTCCAAATATTGATATTTTGTCCATTTCAACTCACCAGATATAACCATTTTTCAAAGAGTTAACACCAGCCATAATGCTTTACCTAGAAGTGGAGCCCTATTTTAAACTTCCATTCATCAAAGGGCCCTTGGGGACTCCACTGAACTTCCTATGAAGTGCTCCAAACTTCGATCGAGGTGATACCAATTACCCTCGGTCAATATCCCTTGGGATCCGGATGGACAAATGGAGCATTGAAGCTCATCTACATGGCTATAAAGAAAGCGCTCGGGAGGCAACTTAGATGTCAAGAATGTCTTCTTAATTATATGTTTTTAGTTTAGTTGCATTCATGATTGCATTGGCACCTTTTATTTTTTGCACGAGTTGGTATTAGTCTATTAGATAAGGTTTTGGACCAACCTTCAAAGCTAAAATTTTAACGTATCAGTTGCTCGATTTTGCTGCACACCTCCTTGTATTTATGTTGCAAATATATCATCTACTTGACACGAGGAGGAAGCACAATTGTTGTCATGAAGTTCTACAGTTTCAAGGAAAGATGTGGTGCAAAACAACCACATGAGGTCGCACTCAAAGGAGGCAGCGCAAAGAGCAACCTTGCAGAAGAGAAGACATGATACGGTATGCACATTTTAGCTCGCATCAAAGGATGCCACACAAAGAGCAACCCTCACATAAGAGAAGACAAGATGCAATACGAGAATCCACGCCATAGCTGTGTCGCACTGTAACTCAGTTGCACAACCCAAAACTCACGGGAGAGAAGATTTGCAGGCGGTACGAGCATCCTTGCTCAGACATTCGCTCGTGACGAGGGCTTACACCGAGCACCGTGAGTCCGAACAAAAGGCGATGCATGTTACAACTGTAGCCGTCGTGATCGAGGCGATAAGCCCATCATTTTAATTATTTCAACAATATGAGGTCATGGATTACTTTTGACCGTCGCTTGCACTTTAACTTCCATTAATTACATTCAAGCTCCTTATAATTCGTTGTAGTATATGTATTTTCTTGTATTATTTACTTGATTGTGTATATGAAGTTAGTATACCAGTATTTTTATCTGTATGCTATTTAGAGCTTATGGTAATGTATATTGTTTGATCAATGCCAACTATATAAAAATCCGCATAAGCCATTTGATTGCTCCAAATCAAGAAACCCTAACCACAAGTGCCGATGAAAATTATCGGAGGGTCCTCCTCTGCCCGCCTGCAAACACCACAAAGAGAATAAAACGAATACAGATGTGCAAAAGCTAATAGATGACAGATGCAGCTATTCGAGTGTGAATAGTAAATCCATTTTAAATAGCAAAAGTTTAAAATAATCCAAATTATTTTGTGGTGCAAGATGTTCATGTGTGATGCCCATGTTATTTGGACATTCGAGGAGCTTGTTGCGAAAAAGATAATTTTCAAACGTCTGGAAATTTTGTGAACATCACTGTTCACACCAAATTTTATCTTTTGCCACGAGCACCTCGAATGTCTAAACACTCCAAAAATATGCAAAACATCACACATTTAAACATCTTGCATAAAATAATCAGCTTTTTTCTGAATTTTCTACTCTCTCTGTTCCTAAATATTTGTTTTCTGAGATTTCAAATGAAACACTACATACGGATGATATGTATATTTTTAAAGTGTAGATTCACCTTTTTCTTTTTATGTAGTCACTGTTAAAATATCTAGAAAGACAAATATTTATATACCTCTAGATAAGCCTGAAGACCGAATTGAATTATCGAGAAATGACTTTTTGCCCTGTCCTGCGCGAGCCATGACAACATAACTGCACGAGGCACCAGTACAAGGAGGCATGCAGCATGGCGTCCATGCATGCGGCTAGATGACGTGTACTCTTGAGCGGTTCAGCCTGCTCATCCTCCAATGGGAAACAAAATGTCCACGTGCATCGAACCGGACAATAGGCCAGCCCACACTGCCCATGCCATCACGTTTCATGCAGAGGAGAATATTTCACGGGGACATGGCAAATTTCGCATCTAACCCGCGGTAGCCGAGAATTACAACCTTGCACAGGGAAAATCCTTGCAAACCGGATATTTTGAAGAAGAATCATGCAGACTTGCAGACAACCTTTTTTCTTTTTGACAAAAGAACCACAATGAATCATCAATCGTTGAAGATGGCTACAAGAAGTTTACTACTCTACAGACAGAAAAATCGACCAAGGCCTAGAACAAGAAGCCGTGTTTCACTTTTCTTCATCGAAATAACACCCGAAATAAGGCCGAAAATATTAACCGTAGAGAAAAATACATGGCAGGGGCTTACATCGAAATTGAGCAAACCTCGGTGTCCTTATCCGCAAAGCCCTGAGTCGCGTTAAGCCAAAGCGGTTCATAAGAAACGCACATCCGCCTCCCCTGTTTCTCCAGCTTCGAGGTATTCCAACCAGAGCAGAGAGAGCAGAGAGCAGGGCGCGGAGACTGCAAGAGGCCGCCGCCATGGAGAACGAGTTCCAGGTACGCGGATCCCTCCTTCCCAGTCCTATTTCGAGCTCGTGTTTCCGCCCTAGGATTTAGAGGGGTCGCTGCTGCGTCTAGAAAGGGGAAGATTCCTTCGTTCCGGGGCGCGATTCGTCAAGGTTTTCCTCGATTTTGATCTGCTCAGCACGAGGGTTTGGGTAGGAATAGGCGATTGAAGCCTACGCATAGTCGAACGCAGGAAGAAGGTGGATTGGGATTTCTCCTCCAGAGATTGGGGTCAGCAGATTTTAGGATGGAGACCATACATGTTGGAGTGTACACTTTAGATTGCTAGATTAGATGTATGCAACTTCAATTAATCGGTTTTCTGGCTCAGATTTGAAACTGAGATTCAGATGTGTAGCATGAGTTGCTCATCAGTCTTTCCTTCCCCTGTTGGAGTATACCAGTACCCACAGATCACAGATGGACATATTGAGATGGAAAAACCTTCAGTAATGTGAACGTAAAGCTTTTAGCAAACCTGCTTTAAATAGTCATACTTCTCGTAGCATGAAATGATCATTGATGGTAATAGTCCTTGTTTATTAGAGAGTTCTGCACTATCACTGTCACATACAAATCTTTCCACCCTTCTTCTGGTGATAATAGGTAAGTAGAAAAGGCCTCTTCAAACTTGCTGACACTTGGGTGCTTGATGTAGTCTCATACAACAACTGTATGAATACTGGTTTAGCCATTTCCTTACATCCACTTGTTGTAGAGTTGTTGTTCCAGGGGCAGGATGAAGCTTGTCAAATGTCAATCTGTCTAGTTCGTTGTAAATTACGTTGATTTTGCAACTAAGTCGGCTGCTGTTACGAGAAATTCCATTATTGCTGAAGCTATGCTACCACTGCATAGTCAGAAGAGAATTTGTAAATTACATGGTCTGTAAGAATGTAGACCTGTACCACATGCCAAATCCTCTGTATCTATCTATGTGTTACCCCTCCCCCACCCAAATGGCAAGGCTATTTTACAGGAGTAAAAAATTATGATCTGTAGACTTCTGCAGCTAGTTATGCTGAAGGAAGATCCATGTAAACCATTGTAGATGCTTAAAGCTAATTCATGTTATAATTAGCTTCCTGCATAACTATAATACAATACCTTTTGCATGGCCATTGCTTACTTAGGATGGCAGGAGGAGGTCATCCAAGCATGGTACATGGATGACAGTGAAGAGGACCAGAGGCCCCTCACCACCGTGAGCCCAAAGAGTTCATTCCTCTTGCCAAACTTTCAGGTCTGTGCATTTGCTGCTCAAATCATTTGCTCTAGTAGTATAGTTTTATTTTGAACTGTAGTAAAACTAGTGCTGGTAAACCTGCTGGATGCTAAAAACTGTGCATATTTTCAATGCTCAGAATTAGGTGTTGTAAGCTGGAACCTGAATGCTGATAACTGGGAGAAAGACGAGAATCTCAAGAAAACTGCGGAGGCCAGGGATACCCTATGTGGTTTGTCATTGATCCTTTTGGCTACTTACTGTTCCGTGTTTCCATTTTGGTTGTCAAAGCTTAAAATGTATGCAAGTAGTAGCAATCAAATATGACAGACATGTTCTGTTTTTCCTCTTGCAGGACATCAAGACGTATGTCCTGAGAAGTTGCCAAACTATGAGGCCAAGCTGAAGAATTTCTTTGAAGAGCACTTGCATACTGATGAAGAGATACGCTATTGTCTTGAGGGCAGTGGTACGCCTTTTTATCTTTTTGGGGCATTTGGATGAGAAAGCTATAAACTGTTTTATTTCCAGTAATAATCATGGTGGCATTGTTTTTTAACCTGCTTTACCTATTTGTTTTCTTATGTTGTCCAGGATACTTTGATGAGGGACCAAAACGAACAGTGGATCCAGATAGCAGTTAAGAAAGGTGGCATGATTGTTTTGCCTGCAGGAATGTATCACCGCTTTACATTGATAGTGACAACTACATCAAGGTATCTTTAACTTTCTTCTTTTGCTCTCAGCATGAAGTGTTGGTCTCCTTAAAACTTGCATATACTGAATGAATTAAAATGACTGAACTCCGTATTCTTTTGTCAAGTTGCCTGTAATTTACTTCTGTGAATGAATTAGTAATAGCTTTCAATTTGAATTGACAACAGTTCGACGAATGGCTCGAGGCCATAAAATCCGAGAAAGGATCCATGACTTTGGTGGACTTGCCCGATGATCGTGAAGCCATTGAGATAAATGGATCTTTAAGAAGAAGACGGACGTGGACCGTAATGTCACCGTCTATGAAGCTCGACTTGTGGCGAAGAGTTTTTCACAAGTTCAAAGAGTTGCCTACGATGAGATTTTCTCATCCGTAGCGATGCTTAAGTCCGTCGGAATCATGTTAGCATTAGCTGCATTTATGAAATCTGGCAGATGGATGTCAAAACGAGTTTCCTTACCAGTCTTCGTAAGGAAAGGTTGTATCACTACTAGAAATACCACTACTAATGGCGCACCTAATATGGCCATTAATGGCGCATCAGAGGTGCGCCATTGACAAAGACGCCATTAGTAATTTTTACTAATGGCGCACCACCAGTGCGCCATTAGTATCTGAGTATACTAATGGCGCACCACCTGGTGCGCCATTAGTATATGCAAGGGTGCGCCATTAGTATGCCTCCGGGGCATGTATACCAGTGCTTTGGCATACTAATGGCGCACCCCCGGATGCGCCATTAGTAACGCAGAGATACTAATGGCGCACTTCCGATGATGCGCCATTAGTATGATTGTCATACTAATGGCGACCGTCATGTGATGCGCCATTAGTATGAATATTAGGTTTTTTATTTTTTATTTTCTGTTTTTGCACAGGTTACAAAATGTATAATTTGACAAAATATAGACAGCACACATCAACAATAGATTCATCAAATACAATAGAAGATTAGTCCTTGAATACAATTCATCATATTAGTCTCCGAATACAATTCATCATATTAGTCTCCGAATTGAAAAGACCGAACAAAGATAGAACATTATATTACAAGTCTCGAGACCGCGAGTAGCGAGTTTATCTTCGCATTACAAGTCGATATCGATCATCTAAACTACCATCACACAGAAGAGAGCTGCGGTCATCACGATGAGCATCATCACGATGAAACTCGTCTTCATCCGGTTCCTCCAACGCTCCCTCCCCTCTACCGCTAGATAGCGGGCGTATCTAGATTCGGCCTCGGCCCTAGTGGTGTACCCTTTGTAACTGTTACCGCTGAATCGGTGAACCTGTCTCCGACACTCCTCCCGATCATCGAGACTCCGGGAACCTTACCTTGTACACCTACATACGTCGGCATCGCTATGCACTAGCCAAACGAAACGTTAGTACCAATTCACAGACAATACATAAGCAATATATAAGTATGCAACAGAACGATCGGAGAGAAAAGCAAGACATTAATAGCATCGATTACATCTAAGTTGAACGACTCTAGAAACCAAAGAGACATACTACAAGTTCATTAAAGTTTAATTACAACATGACCCAATCGATGTTTCAGAACTGAGACAACTCGACTCAAGGGACCGGAGCGTGGATGAAGCCGCCGTCATCGTGGGAGTCATGAAAGAACGGGAGTTGTCATCCTGCATTTGTAGCATTGTGTCGATGTCACTTGTTGGACGGTTGATTTCTGAGGTAGAACTGCCCCGAGGTCGAAGGACATCTTGATGGATGATTTCCGCAAACTCCGATTGGATGCGAAAGAATTCTTGTCTGAGGTCCGCGTCTGGATTGCCGACACGCCGCGGCCCAATCTTGGAGTTTACTCGGTAGCGAAGTTGATGATGGTCCCGCACGATCGCCCCGCATGTGATGGATGGCGTAGTAGGCACCCGCCGACGCCAGCGGCTGCTTGACGCAGCGAACGTCAGATTGTGGGAGAACACGTGCTTGCCGATTTATTTAATAGGCCTGGTGAAGGTGCCTCCAGATTTGGCGTGGCCGGGAGAACATCATCAAGAACCTTCTTGACATTTGTGTAGTCTACGTTCGATCGACGGTCCGGTCGAAATACGTGGCCATGGAATATTTAGGGCTTAGGAGGATGAGCGTGCAACGTGTCACCGCAGAAAACACGGAATGTTAAAAGAAAACGATCGAAATGTAAGAATTCATATGTTACGGGCGGTTGAGGGGAGGACTTACTCGGGAAAGTAAGGCACGAGGAAGTTATCCTTATCTTGGTTTGCCGAATGACGCCGAGGTAAGAACTCGCGACTTGCGGTCCCCAGCGCTGCCCAAGATCTTGGCACGCATGTAGAAGGGGTCGACTATCACGATGTCCGGGGTCTTGTCGCGAATGATCCGTGATCTCCATACTCAGCGAAAATAGCGAGCGAAGGTGTAGTGCAGCGGATGAAGGTTCAACATAGCGTGGATGTCATCAAAGCGCAGGACGATCGTCGCCCGATGGAGTTATCCACAAAGCCCTTGCCCTCTGGCACCTTGGCCGCGAAAACCGGTATGCCACATCCTTCTCCCCGAGACGCCGCTTCTCCAAAGAAAGAACACTGTCATGCAGACTCCGATAGCACCGGTTGCAGCATTGAGCATATTTGTCGGTAGCATCGCCCTACCCGCCACATGCACCCTCCTCGAGATATCCTGCGGTGAAGGTGGCCCGCCCCGAGCACGGATCGTACTCGGTGCCGGCTGGCTCGCACCCTTCTTAGTCTTTCTTTGCGTGCCTTCTTCTTCTCCTGTAATGGGACCGAGTTTTGCTCACAGACCGCCTTCTTGAGTGTGTTGGGGCTGATAATATTTTGCACCTCGCCTATCGAGGCTCGGTGAAGTCGGCAGCTGAGGCGTCTCCGAGAGCTGAACGCCGAGGCGGCGCTGTTGCAACTTGGCTTCTCCGCGGTATGAGCTAGATCGCACACGCCTTTTGTTGGGTTTGGTTCTTGAGAAGGAGGCCCCATGAAGTCGCCATCGCACTCCATGCTCGGCAAAGTCTTGATCGACGCTGCCAAATGTATCATAGTCGTCGTCATCGTCATTCTGATCCTGTGCCATATGCATGTTTGGATCCAGTGGCATAGGGATGTCCGGCACCGTTACGGCGGTCTTGCCATGGGGCCGACTTGGCGCCGGCACGACTCGCGGTGTTGTCTTTGGGGTGGTGTCCCCCGCCCCCAAACGAATATGGCTCTTCGGCCAAAGCAGGGGCCAGCTCAGGCAGGCGCTGAGGGTCATCACGTCATCATCGCCGCCCCGACGGGTCGATTCGAGGTAACAAGTCGTCGCAGCCTGGCAGCACCAACCAGTTCAACCCTAAACAAGTTGGGTGGCATCGGGTACCGTGGAACAAGGGTTGCCCGGTTGAACGATTTTGCCCTTGGCGACATCGACCAACTCGTTGTTCACGGTGGAGGAGAGTGCACGAACGTCGGCTGCGCCTGCGAAAACATGTAGGGCGTCAGGATGCCCGATCCAAAGGCAAGGAGATGAAGTCCTCGGCCGAGAGGCTTAATTAGTTACCGTGATGATGGCGCCGAGCTCGGCATGTAGAGGCACCGCCAACGGCGGCGCGGCAGATTGACGGAGGGGCCGCTTGCTGCAGAGGTGCCGGCGGCGACACCCGGTGCATTAAGCTCCCGTGCGGCGCCGGAGACACCAATGCCGCCCGCTGGAGGCACCAATGGCCCCGCCATCGCATTATGCGAAGTTGCTGGCCGTGAAGCTAGGAATCGGGCGGCCCTCGTTGGTCGCCCGCAATCCACGACTCAACCCCGAGATCAAGGTAGGCACAAGGGCGGTGATCGCCGCCCAGTCGTTGTTCCACTTGCTCTTGGACAATCTCCGAATCCGCGCCACCTGTGCCTTGAGTTCTTGAACCTCTCGCTACTGGCTTTCCGAGCTGGTATTTTTCTCCTTCCGCACACCAGCGGTATAGTATGACCCCATTTTGTCGACAAGCCTTTGCCGCCACACGACCAGCTGACGCCGGCCATCGAGCTTATCCTTGTTCTTCATTACATTCAACCCCTATTTAGAGTGGTGTCCCAAGGGTTGCTCGAGTCGACCCAGCGCCATCGCTTTCATCGCTCATGGAAGGAATGTGAACCATTTAGAAATTCGGCTTCATTAATTAGAATGCAACCAAATGGAGCTAATTACGCGGGGTGTATTCCTTACGAACAAGCTCAAGCTGCCTGGTCTTGGATCCGTGGTAAGCTCCTTTGTTTTCGGTCCTTCTTGTACCGGGCCCCGACAAACTTCCTGGTCTGCTTGTCACCGCCAGTATGTATCGAAGAGGGCGGTAGGCCTTGCTCGGCACGGTCCGCCTCCTCCTTGTCCCATATAGGCTCCGCCACTCAGAACCGCCGGGACCGAGTGTGTGTTCCCCTATGTTCAGCTCCCGATTTGTTTCCCCACTCACTTGATTGGGAGCTTGCGGTGCTCGAGCAATTGATCTTGAAGTCGTTGTAGTCATCTTCGTGATCGAAGGATTTTTCTCCTTGATCTTCTCATAACTCTCACCTTTCTCGATCATTCTCTTCACATTGCTTTTCCAAGTAGACAGGGCCTTGCTCATCTTCGTGAGGGCAGCATTGTTCACTTTATTCCTTTGAGGCTTGTGTTTTCAAATTCAGCGGGAACTTGTCTCGCTCAGGCAGCTTCGTGAAGAGGAGGTTGCGCCAAATTCCCTCGGTCAGATGCCTCGTGTTCTCGGTGTTGATCGAGACGGTGCTCGGACAATGCACCCGAGCTGAAGCGAGTACCCTTGACTATTCGCTCGGGCGCCGCTGGATTCCGCTGGAGTCCACTTCAAGAACTTCCTCCTTGAGGGTGCGGAGCACGATCGGGCGCCGGTCCTTCCGTTGCCTCTTTGGCTGGCTGCCATCTCAGGCGTGCGCCGCCATCATCGATGGTGGCATCCTCGGCGGCACCATCGGTGGTGGCATCGGTGTGGTCATCCTCGGCGGCACCATCCGTGGTCTCGGGATCGGTGGGAAGGCGGCGGCCTCATACAAGTGAGGTTGTTCCTCCATCTCTGGGACAGCTCCTGAATGGCTTGCCGCCTCAACCCCGGCCTCATCGTTAGGGCCATGTTTCTCTCTAAATAGAAACAAAGTTTGGTCAAAAGTTGGTTATTGTCAAGGAACAAGATCATGGTCTCATCATTTAGGGTTTGTCGACACCGAGGCATCCTAAAATCTAAGCTTTTATCATTGAGGGTTTTTCGACGCCAAGGCACCCTAAAAGCCTAACTTTTCATCATTTCGGTTTTATCGACACCGAGGCACCCTAAAAGCCATGCATTAGTCACAAGTACGCCGGGCACTTGATCCTACTTAATTAACTACTAAGATACCCTGCCCATGCATTAGTCACAAGTACCCCATATGTCCTATTTTAGCAAAGTCATGCTAAAATTCACGGAAAATTTCAGCATGACCTTTGCTGAAAATAGGACATATGGAGTACCCAATTTGCTGAACGGAAGTTAATCGACATTCCGCAAACTCAAGGGCCTCTTGGGGTACCTGCAATATCATTATCCCAGCGAATGAAGTCGCCAATGGGTCATTTCTAAGATCACAAGTAGCATCATCACAAGTACAACATCATCTATAGCTTTATATTATTATGTCTCAAGCTGCCACTAGTGCGGTTTAGTGAACAAGATGTTTGCTTAGCATACATTTTAGGTAAATAAGGCAAATCAATAACCAATATTATTATGACTTGAAGCCATTTTTCTAGTAACCCTGGCAGGATATAAGTATCATTTCAAGGCAAATGAAACTTTCCTGCTTTCAGTTCAAGATGATATCAAGATAAACTAGTACACAGCAAAACTGAAGCAGAAAAGTTCAGTCAGAACAACATGGGCCGTTGTTATTTGTGCACAACTAGATCGCCTACACAATGCCTGCACCAATTAGGCATGAGCTTGCGGTCCCACCATTGATGTTTTGGTCCTGATTGTTCGTGGTTAAGATATAACTGATATGGTTAGCACTCCGAACTGAGAAAACATAGCGTCAATCAACGAAATCATCACCTACAATGTGCCTCAGCATGAGCTCTGATGGAGAGTCTGCGTTTGTTTTGTGTTTCCAAATAATAACAACTTGCCGGTATCAGCTATAGCGAATGAGGTAATAAAAAGAAAATAAAAGGAGAAACATCCACAGAGATCATCTTTGATGGAGTTGCGCCGCACCATACACGTAACAAGATGAAAGACTGAGGAAACACAATGGCAAACCCATGGTGACAGACACCGAGAAGTACAAGAAAGTGACATTGCATATTTGCATGACTTGTGCATGATGAAGTAATGACCAACCAGAACATATTATTTTCTTTTTTCAAGATTGACAACCAGATCATATTATAATGACCCACAAGACAGTGACAGTTTGAAATTGTTCAACCTCAAATGTATCAAACAACACAAAGATTCACGATGAATGGACGGCTAACAAGTGGTAAGTGGTAGTTTAAATTTTTGCCTGCAGCTAAGTTGAGAAATCTGCCTCCTCGAGTTATGCATGATGAACAAATGACCAACCGTAACATATTCTTTTCTCTTTTCAAGATTAACAACCGAACATATTCTTTTCTTTTTTCAAGATTGACAACCAGGACATATTCTTTTCTTTCTTTCAAGATTGACAACCGAACATATTCTAATGCCCCCAAGACGCCGACAGTTTGAAATTGTTCAACCACAAAAGTATTGAACAACACGATATTTCGCGATGAATGGAGGGCTAATAAGAAATGCCCTATCAATTTTCAATGCCCTGTTTAATTGACCAAACAAGTGTTTTTATAGGCATAATACAGCAGCACAGCCCTTAACCCTTCAGATACTAACTTGAAGCAAACTTGAAGCAGTAGATTAGTTATCGCTTTCAGAGACAAATTTGACACCGAATGGCTTAGTGAATTTCAGAGACAAACTTAGAACACTAACTTATCTGTACCCACAAGTTTAGTGAATTTTGACTGTAGTAAAGATCAAAAACTTCAGAATTTACCCTATGCAGACTTGCAGAGCACTTGGGCACAAGGCCGATGAGCATGAGGAGGAGCTGTCGCCGATGGGCCAGACCTGCAGAGCCACAATGTACTCCATGATTCAAGAACCTGGTTAATCGAATCAAACTAAATGAAGTTTGGTGGACAACATAAGAGTTCATGAGAAGTTGACAACATCGAAAAAGAGGTGGGCTAATAAATTTAACAGTTTGCTTGGCCAACCAAATGTCACTTGTGCATCCTAGCATTTTAGTTACACAACATAATACCCAGACAGGAGTATGAAAACAGTAAAAGAGGCATCTGCTAGCAAAACCTAGGAAGAAAAATAAATTTCACAACAATGAGCAAAATTTGGTTGGGTACTCCAAGATCGCACAACAATGAGCAAATCTTATTGAATTTTGAGAATGTACTAATTTCAGAGTTCATGAGTGAATTTTGAGAAAGTGCAAATCTTCATCAAATGTTGGATTTGGGTTGCCTATGTGTCCTGGATGTACTTATAATCATCAAAGAGATACCAGCGTTGGTGACGGGCCGGGCGGGGTCGGGCGGCGTCCGGGCGGCGGGTCGGGCAGCGCCCGGCGGCGGGGTCGGGCGGCGTCTGGGCGGCGCCGGGCGGCGGGTCGGGCGGGTCGAGGCGAGGCTGGCGCGGGCGCCCGGGCGGCGGGTCGGGGCGGGTCCGGTCGGGTCGGGCGGGTCGGGGGCGGCGTCCGGGCGGCGGGTCGGGCGGGTCGAGGCGAGGCTGCGCAAGGCTCGGGGGCGCCGGGCGGCGTAGGGAGAGAGGCGAGGGAGGAGAGGGCGAGGCGAGGGGCGGGCGCAGGGCGCGGCGAAGGGGATCGGGCGAAGGGGATCGGGCGAAGGGGATCGGGCGATACAATACTAATGGCGCACTCACACGGTGCGCCATTAGCATGTTCACACTAATGGCGCACCTCACCGTGGTGCGCCATTAGTATTTTTTTTATTTCCACTCAAGCCAATGGGTTATGTACTACTGTAACCTATCCATGTCAAGCCCACTATACTAGCTCGACTGGTCAGCCTCCAGCTCACACTGGGAGGTCCTGGGTTCGACTCCTGTGCTCCACAAATTTTTTTTTAGCATTTAAAAAGCTATTTGATACTTATTTATGTTTAAATATATTCAAACTTGTTTAAATAATAACAGTAATATTTTTTTATAAGACAGTAGCATTTAAAAAGCTGTTTGATACTTATTTTTTTATAAGACGGTGCTGGGTGGGGGCAGAGGGGCGGCGTGTTGAGTAGGGGAATCGAGGGTGGGGGGGTGGCGGCCGGTGGACTGGGGGACAGAGTATTTAAAAGCTGTTTGATACTTATTTTTTTATAAGACGGTGCTGGGTGCGGGGTCGCCATGTGTTGAGTAGGGGAATCGAGGGTGGTGGGGTTTGCAAGCGGCGGTGGATCTGGGGGTGCTCGGCGGCGTAGGGGACCGGATCTCAAGAGGTGGGACAGCGATCGAGATGGAGGGGATCGAGGTGGGCTCCACAAATTTTTTTAGCATTTAAAAAGCTGTTTGATACTTATTTGTGTTTAAAATGTTCAAACTTGTTTAAATAATAACAGTAATATTTTTTATAAGACAAGAGCATTTAAAAAGCTGTTTGATACTTATTTTTCTATAAGACGGTGCTGGGTGCGGGGGTCAAGGGCGGCGGTTGAGTAGGGGAATCGAGGTGCGGGGGTCGGATCTGGCGAGGTGGGATAGCGATCGAGATGGAGGGGATCGAGATCGAGTGTCCATGAAATTTAAAAATATTCATGATAGTTCAAAAGTACCCATGAAATACAATCGAGAAATGAAGGCTACGATTTAAATACAATCGATCTTAGCTAGCTATCTGTTCACAATCTTCCTGCCCTTCTTTTTCGCAAATGGAGTTCTTCCGTGGAACGGACGCCCTTAGGTAGGGTGGTCCTGCTTCTTCTTGTGGTGTATGCTGCTACTTCATCATCGTCGCCATGTTCGATCCTCGGTCGCCAGATTTGTCAAGTCTTGCTCATTGGCTACTCCATCCATTCCGATGATCTTCCTTTTGCCTCTCCTCACGACAACACGACCGGGCTTTGGCGGGTCGGTAATGAAGAAGCATTGGTCCACTTGGGAAGCCAGACCATGGCTCATTTTTCGCGGTGACGCTTATACCATGGTCTTGGATTTGGCCGGGTATAACCATGGTGGTGAAATACCGGTCTTCTTTATGACGTTTGGCCCATCTCGACACGGAACATCGGGACCTTCTCCAACAGAGCTCAGCTCCCAGATCTCCTCGATCCTTCCGTAGTATTTGTCCTTGTCGTTACGGTGTAGGATTCCATCGTTACCCCGGAGTTCGATAATCATCGCCTTCATGTCCTTAGCCTCGTGTAGAATGTGTAGTCATGATATCGTGACGCCTCATAGGTCATCAGTTGTGCTCGGGCCCCGTGACAAGGCGAATATGAGTTGTTCTTCCGCGGAAGAATCCTCATGTAAAGGGTACGACGAAGCTTATGCTTGAACCAACGCGTGAAACATGAGTTGTGCTCTTTGAGTGTATCTCCGTCCGTCCTCTGCTGGCCTCGGTCATTGTACGCCTTTTTAATAAAGGTTTTGTGCTCTACCACCCAAGGATCGACCACGCCTATGTGTTGTAGCGCCGACTAGGTTTTCTCTTTCAAAGTCGGCGAGTCGACCCTCGAAGTCGACATGTATTTCAAGGGCGACCTCACGGTGACCCCATCCAGCGAGCCTGCCGAGGTGCTCGCTGACGGGCAGACCAACGGGTTCTCGATGCCTAGATAATTCGTGCAGAGGAGATGCACTCTTCGTTAGAAAGCCCCCGCTATGCTTCCTTCCGACGTGACATGTTGCTAACGTATCCTTTGATGACACCATTCATCCTTTCGAACGGCATCATGCTGTGAACGCCGGCCCGAGTTGGATGATATCCTCCACTATATGGACCAGCAGATGCACCATAACGTCAAAGAATGCGGGCGGAAGTACATCTCAAGCTCGCATAGTATCACCACGATCTCTTCCTGTAGCCTTCGAGTTGCCTCACGCCAATCGACTTCCGAGAGATGACGTCAAGAAGTTGCATAGGCCAAATAGCGTTTCACGGACGTGCGCGCCCATGATCCCACCGATTGCAACGGAAGTATCTGCGTCATCAAGACGTGATAGTCGTGAGACTTCATCCCATCGAACTTCGCTTCACTGGGTCTAGGTATCTGCTTATCTTCCCTCACAGAATCAGAAGGAAGTTTTACTCCTAGGAGGCAGGTGAAAACTGCTCGATCTCCTCCTCGACTTAGAGTGAAGCACGCAGGAGGGTAGTCATTTCCGGTCTTCTTGGCCTTTTTGCCTTTGCGACGATTTTTCGTGGTCCTGCTTCACTCATCATCATCATCATCATCATCATCATCATCATCATCATCATATATAGCGTGAAGCTCCCGCCGATGCCCATTGATTTCAAGTCTGCCCTTGCTTTCGCCCATCTTTGGTCCTCTCCGCATGTTGAGCAGGGTACCAAGCAGACTCTCGCACACGCTCTTCGTGATATGCATGACATCAAGGCTGTGAGGCACACGGTGGATCTTCCAAGACGGCAAGTCCCGTAAAACAGACCTCGTTTTCCATACCTTCAGCAGCTGCTCGGGCGCTTTTCGCTTTTTTCCGGCTCTGGCGCCTTTTGCTTCTTTCGGCAGTGGGCAGTCTTTCCAATTTTCCAACAGCTTGTCTATTTCCTCGCCGCTCCTTGTACACGGGCGCTGGGTTCGGTTTCACCATCGAACAGATCCTTGCGTTTCTCCACGGGTCATCGTCGCAAGCCACCTTCGATGTCCCATGAACACGGTTTTCAAGACCCGGATCTCTATCTAGCTGGCGATACGCCAGTCATCCATGCACCTTACGCATCCGAAAATCCGTGGACTACCTGCCCCGCGACATATCCGTGAATCGAGATAGTCGTGCACCGTCGTGAGCAGTGCGGCTCTCATAGGGAAATATTCTTTCTCGCGGCCCCACGATTGGCTGGCGTTTTCACAGCGTGTCAAGCTCCTCTTCAGCAGCCCCTGACACAGATTGATGTCGCTCCTGGTTGTTTCGCCCTTCAATTAGCATACTCATGTGATTGTACTTCCTCTTCATGCACAACCAGGGGAAGGTTGTACATCCACACAAACACAGGCCAGGTGCTATGTGTGCTTCTCCGCTGCCAAACGGATTGACTCCATCGGTGCTCGTGCCCAGCATGATGTTCCTTGATCGCTCCCAAATTCCAGTCTTCGGTTCAACGCTTGCCACCGCTCGCATCCTTAGGGTGACTCAGATCTTGTCTTTTTATCTATCTCCGGATCATTTGCGCTATCTTCCGCTTCTTCTCCTCCCTATCCGCTGCCAACGCAGGAGCTTTGCTACCTTAGGGTCCGCGAAATAGCGCTGCAGACGAGGAGTGATCGGAAAGTACCACACCACTTTTCGAGGAGCTTTCTTCCTCTTCTTGTATCGAGTGACGCCAAGACACCGGACATATGGTAGACTCGCGTGCTCGTCCCGATAAATGATGCAATTGTTCATGCACACATGGTATTTCACGTGCGGTAAATCCAGAGGAAACACGATTTTCTTCGCCTCCAAACTGGTCGGGCACTTGTTCCCCTTGGGAAGACGCTCGTGCGTAATGACATGTTCTCGCCGGCTACGCGCCGGTCATTTTGTGTTTTACCTTCATCTCCGTGGCCATGAGCGTTACTTTCAAAGCGGTATCCTCGGCCTGCATCCTTCATACAATGGAGTAACGCGCCTAACTGTTGATCCATCTTGGCTTTCTCTCGGCGGCAGCTCTTGCGTTATCCGCCCGCTTGAGAAGCAGCTCTTGAATATGAGGGTCCTGCACCCAGCCCATCGATGGTCCAGCGTGCCGCTCGCTTCTGCCGCATCATCATCTTCATGATCATGCCCGCCGCCTGCTCCGCATCTTCCTCATCATCATGTCCTGCATCTTCTACATGATGATCGTACAGGATTCTTCGTCTTTCTCGCCTACCGAGCCGCGGTGGTTGTCTTGCTGCCCTTCCTCATTTCTTGCCCGCCCGCATGGACGACTTCAGTAGTCATCTTCATCACCTTGCCACCGATAGCCATCCATGAAACCACGCAACAGCAGGTGGTCCGCACCTGCCCGAATCCGGGTCCGCAATAAGGCTCTTCAGCTTGCATCTTCGACACGGACATCTTATCTCCGCCTCGTTCTTTTGAAGCATCTCGGCCTCATGACCTCAAAAACCTATTCACGATGCCTTCGGTCATCGTGCGGACTATGGTCGTCATGGGTAGAGCAAAACGATATTTTAGAACCAAGAAAAATTTGGCATGACTTTCCTAAAAATAGGACCAAAAGGATGCTTAATGCCAAAATTCTCGCCAAACGGAAATGAATCAACATTCCGCAAAATATTGGCAACTATCGCATTTCAAATACCGTACACCTCCAAACACAAACACATATGCAAACACCACAAACATATGCAACACCACTTAACATACATAGATCTAGCTAGGCTGAAAAGTGCATGTGCACATTGTTGTAAGGAGAACAACCTAAATATAGCTTCCCCTTACTTACCTATTAAAACAAGGTAATTTAACCACTTAATTTGAATGAATCTATGGTGGAAATGAGGTGAAAAGAGGAGGCACCGAGACAAGGAGGAGGTGGAGAGAATGAAGTGGGGAGAAAGTGAGTGTGTGGGTAGGAGAGGCTGTCCCAAATATCTTGTTGCTGCCCACTTACTAATGGCGCACCTCTTGCATGGTGCGCCATTAGTAGTTACCACTACTAATGGCGCACCTAAGCAGGATGCGCCATTAGTATGTTTGGACAGGCGCACTAGTTCAAAAAAAGTTTCTATACTAATGGCGCACCCACACCTGGTGCGCCATTAGTAAGTTACTAATGGCGCACTGGGTGTGGGTGCGCCATTAGTATGTTTGGACAGGCGCACTAGTTCAAAAAAAGTTTATATACTAATGGCGCACACACATTTGGTGCGCCATTAGTAGTTACAACTACTAATGGCGACTTGGGCAGGATGCGCCATTAGTATGTTTGGACAAGCACTAGTTTAAAAAATTTAGACTAATGGCGCACCAAGCATGGTGCGCCATTAGTAGTTTAGACTCTAATGGCGCATCGGATGGTGGTGCGCCATTAGTATATACTAATGGCGCACCATCTTTCCGGTGCGCCATTAGTGTCATTTCCATCTATAGCCCGTTTCCTAGTAGTGTATGTGATACAATCAGAAAGTTTTTGTCGATCCTAAGGATGCTAAAAGGTATGCTGGCTCCAGCGATCCTTCTAAGGACTGGAGTAAGCATCTCGGAGTTGGAATGTGCGCTTTGATGAGATGATCAAAGATTTTGGGTTTATACAAAGTTTATGAGAAACTTGTATTTCCAAAGGAGTGGGAGCACTATAGAATTTCTGATGAGTATATGTTGTTGACATATTGTTGATCAAAAATGATGTAGAATTTCTGGAAAGCATGCATGGTTATTTGAAAGGTGTTTTTCAATAGAAAACCTGGATTAAGCTACTTGAACATTGAGCATCAAGATCTATAAGGATAGATCAAAAACGCTTAATGGTACTTTCAAATGAGCACATACCTTGACATAATCTTGAAGGTGTTCAAGATGGATCACCAAAGAAGGAGTTCTTGCCTGGGTTGTAAGGTATGAAGTTAAGAGTTAAAGCTCGACCACGGCAGTAAAAGAGAGAAAGGATTTAAGGTCGCCCCTATGCCTTAGACATAGGCTCTATAGTATGCTATGTTGTGTACCGCACCGAAGTGTGCCTTGCCATGAGTCAGTCATAGGGGTACAAGAATGATCCAAGAATGGATCATTGGACAGCGGTCAAAATTGTCCTTGGAGTAAATAAGGACATGTTTTCGATTATGGAGGTGATAAAGAGTTCGACGAAAGAGTTGCGCCGATGCAAACTTAACACCTATCCGGATAGCTCGAGTAGAGATACCGGATACGATAGTGGAGCAACTATTTGGAATAGCTCCAAGTGGAGCGTGGAAGCAGCATTTACAATATGACCTAGAGGTTTGCGAAGTACATACGGATCTGAATGATGCAGACCCGTTGACTAAAACCTCTCTACAAGCAAAACATGATCAAACCCCAGAACTCATTGAGTCTTAATCACATGATGATGTGAACTAGTTTAGTGACACTAGTAAACTCTTTGGATGTTAGTCATATGGCGATGTGACCTATCAGTGTTAATCACATGGCGATGTGAACTAGATTATTGACTCTAGTGCAAGTGGGAGACTGTTGGAAATATGCCCTAGAGGCAATAATAAATTAGTTATTATTATATTTCCTTGTTCATGATAATCGTTTATTATTCATGCTATAATTGTATTGACCGGAAACCGCAATACATATGTGGATACATAGACAACACCATGTCCCTAGTAAGCCTCTAGTTGGCTAGCTCGTTGATCAATAGATGGTTACGGTTTCCTGACCATGGACATTGGATGTCGTTGATAACAGGATCACATCATTTGGAGAATGATGTGATGGACAAGACCCAATCCTAAGCCTAGCACAAAGATCGTAGTTCGTATGCTAAAGCTTTTCTAATGTCAAGTATCATTTCCTTAGACCATGAGATTGTGCAACTCCCGGATACCGAGGAATGCTTTGGTGTACCAAACGCCACAACGAATCGGGTGGCTATAAAGGTGCACTAAAGGTATCTCCGAAAGTGTCTGTTGGGTTGGTACGAATCGAGATCGGATTTGTCACTCCGTAAACGGAGAGGTATCTCTGGGCCCACTCGGTAGGACATCATCATAATGTGCACAATGTGACCAAGCGGTTGATCACGGGATGATGTGTTACGGAACGAGTAAAGAGACTTGCCAAGAACGAGATTGAACAAGGTATCGGGATACCGACGATCGAATCTCGGGCAAGTACAATACCGCTAGACAAAGGGAATTGAATACGGGATTGATTGAATCCTCGACATCGTGGTTCATCCGATGAGATCATCGTGGAACATGTGGCAGCCAACATGGGTATCCAGATCCCGCTATTGGTTATTGACCGGAGAACGTCTCGGTCATGTCTGCATGGTTCCCGAACCCGTAGGGTCTACACACTTTAGGTTCGGTGACGCTAGAGTTGTTATGGGAAATAGTATGTGGTTACCGAAGGTTGTTCGGAGTCCCGGATGTGATCCCGGACGTCACGAGGAGTTCCGGAATGGTCAGTCGGTGAATATCTATATATTGGACGAAGGGTATTGGAGTCCGGAAGTGTTCCGGGGATACCAGGCTATGGCCAGCATGACCGAAAGGTGTTTCGGGAGCCCCGGCAAGTGTTGGAGGGCCTCATGGGCCAAAGGGGAAGGGGCAAACCAGCCCATTAAGGGGTGGTGCGCCCCTCCCAGCCACTCTCACGTAACCGGGAGAGGTGGGGCGCCCCCTAGGGCAGCCCCTTCCCGGCTTGAGGGGCAGTTTCCTAGGGGTGGGGGCGCCCAAACCCATCTAGGGTTTCCCAGGACCGCCGCCTCCCTAGGGTACCCTAGGCGCCTCCACCCCCTTACCCCTATATATAGTGAGGGAGAGAGGGCAGCCGCACCTTCCCTGGCGCAGCCCTCCTCCTCCAACACTTCCTCCTCCTCCGTAGTGCTTAGCGGCTCACGGAGAACCACGAGCTCCATCACCACCACGCCGTCAGGTTGTCGGAGTTTTCCTCAACTTCTCCTCTCCCTTGCTGGATCAAGAAGGAGGATGTAACGCCCGGATTCGCGCGCCTGTGTGTCCGCCAGTTATTCGCCGTCGTTGCCATGTCATGTGCTTGCGTGTCTCTCTTTGCATGTCATCATATGCATTTCATATCATGTCATCATGTGCATCGATTTGCATACGTGTTCGCCTCATGCATCCGAGCATTTTCCCGTTGTCCGCTTTTGCAATCCGCACTCCTATGTCTCCGGCGCCTCTTTTACCTCTTTTCATGTGCGGGTGTTAAACGGTCTCGAATGGACCGAGGTTTGTCAAGCGGCCTTGGTATAGCACCGGTAGACCGCATGTCAAGTTTCGTGCCATTTGGAGGTCGTTTGGTACTCCAACGGTTAACCGGGTAACCGCAAAAGCCTCTTTTGTTGCAGCCCAACACCCCTTTCTAAGTGTCCCAAAACCCACCTAACTCCTCTCCATGCTCTCGGTCGTTCGATCACGATCGCGTGGCCGAAAACCGCACCTCATTTGGACTCTCCTACCTCCCTCTACCTATAAAACTAGATCCCCCAAAAAATCGCAGATGAAACCCTAGCCTTCGCCCTCCTCCAGATCCGGACACGTCCGGACCTCGCGGACATGTCCGTCGCTGGTCCGCCACCTCACCCCGCCAATCCTGCATGCCACTCAGCTCCGCCGCCACGTGGCGCCTCTCCTCGCCGCCCCGCGCACGCCCTTCTCGCGCCGCCGGCCGCCATGGAGCCCAAAGGGGGCCTGCCTGGCGCTGGCGGCGCGCTGCCATGCAACAAGGCGACGCCGCCGCTGCTCGCGCCCGCCAGGCTTCGCCGCCGCGCTCGCGCCCGGCTGCGCTTCGCCGCCCGCCGCTTCGCCGCTCCGCGCCTCCGGGCCGGCCCCGCCATGGTCAGACTCGCCGCCGCCCGCTCCCTTCTCCTCGCCGCCCGGCCGCTGCCTCGGTCCCGCGCTCCATGCGGGTCAACTCCGCCGCCTCCCCGCGAACTCCGGCGAGCTCGTGGTCGCGCCCGTGCCTCCCTCGCTCACGGGCCGCCGCCTCGTAACTCCGGCCGGAGGAGCCCCGGATCCGCCTCCTCCTGGCCTCCCCGACCTCTCCCGCAGCTCCGGCCACCTTCCCCTTCAACTCCGGCGAAGTTCGGGCGAGATCCGTCGCTGCATCGTAAACCGTGCAAATCTGGAGGTTGACCCGAAATATCCTAAGTCCTTTTTCTGCATATATTTTGTTCCATTTTCATTGCATCGTAACTCTGTCATTGTTGCTCCGTTTTGCGCGTGTAATATGTCAAAATGTTCGCCTCGATGAGTAGATCATTTCATCTCATTGCATCATTTTCATTTGAGCTCTTCTTGATGCCCGAAATGCTGTTGCAAGAGTGCTATGTGATGTTAGTTTCTGATTTTTATCAGAACTTGCACTTTTGTCATTTTTGCCATGATTGATGTGTGCATCCTATGGACTTGAGTCCTACATGTATTTTGTAATATGCCATGTCTTCTTTCCAGTGGTGCTTGCTATGTATTTTTGTGATCTATGTGGTGACTAGCACAAGCATGCAAACTAGGTGTCTTGTTGTTGCTGATTTCAGCCCTGTTTGCTGTTATTTTGATGCCATGTTGACTTGATGCTACAGAGAGTTCCATGCATATTTTGAGATACTTCAGTAAGGATGTTTTGTTAAGCATGTCTTCCTCTATCCATCCATGCCCTTGTTTGCAATTATGGAGTGGCATAGGTTGAGTCAATCGAGCTCTACTTTTGCTATCAAATGTTTCCTGGCAGACTGTTTACATGTTATTCAATTTTGCCTAGGTTGTTGTGATTGATCCATGTATGCTATGTTATTGTTCTTTCCATGTATGTCTTCTATGCCATGTCTTCTTGATGTATGTATGCTTATTTTTTCATATAAGGCTCTGTAGTGAGTGCATTGAGCTTGTAAACATGCCTACTTGTTATCAGTTTTTGACATGCCATGTTGCTGAATCTGTTAACGATACTTTCGATATTGACATGGGTGTTACTATATTTTCTGATCCTTTTTGGCTCATGGTCACTAAAGGACTTTTGTTCTATGATTTGAGTAGATTCATGCCATGCCTTTGTTTGCCATGTTAAGTTCCTGTAACATGTTGTTTCATAGCTCTAAACATTGCAACCTGATGTTATTTCTGCCAAACTCTGAAACTGTTATTAGTTGCAATCTTGCCATGTCTTTTTGAGCATGTTCTAGTTGTTTATGGATATAGCTCAGTGCTCATGTTTTGTAATGCTTTACCTGTAAATCATGCCCATGCCTTTTATTATTATGTTGAGGTCCTGTAGCATGTTGTTTTGATGCTTGCAATATGCCTAGTTGCTGTTTTGGACAGCTTGTCCTTTAAACTTGTATAGGGTGTATGTGTTGAACCGCTGTCCGCTTTTGAGTGTGCTCTATATGAAACTTGCTTGATTTTGCATGTAGTTTCATATTATCATGTTGGATCCTTGTTTTTAGGTGTTTTGCTTGATGTTTATATGCATTTTGCATCAATGCCATGCTTACCTTGTTTTGCTCATATCTTCTAGTCCGTAGCTCCGAATCTAATGAACTTTATATGTAACTTGACTAGAATTTCGTGTAGATCATCGTGGTGCATCTTAACTTGATGTTTAACAACTTGAACCTAAGGTTTATTCAGATCTGGAACAATTTCGAAATATGCATATGAGGACTTACCGGAATTGTTATATGTTGTTTCCGGCCTCATTTAAACTTGCCTTGATGTGTTGCTCTTGTTTGCATCATCTCTTGCAATGAGTAGCCTCTTCTAGTTTTGTCATGCATCATGCTTGTTGTGCATCATGTCTTCTCTATGTGTGGTCTGTTTACTATGTTGTGTGCTTCTTCTTGTTAGTTCATGTTTCGTTGCGATCGTGAGGATCCGTTCGTCTTCTTCATGGACCCGTTCATCTTCTTCATGGACTCGTTCTTCCTCCTTGCGGGATTTCAGGCAAGATGACCGCTACCCTGGATCTCACTACTATCATTGCTATGCTAGTTGCTTCGTTCTTTCGCTATGCTGCGCTACCTATTACCTGTTTATCAAGCCATCCCAAATTGCCATGTCAGCCTCTAACCTTTTTCACCCTTCCTAGCAAACCGTTGTTTGGCTATGTTACCGCTTTGCTCAGCCCCTCTTATAGCGTTGTTAGTTGCAGGTGAAGATGAAGTTTGTTCCTTGTTGGAACATGGAGATGATGTTCCTTGTTGGAACATGTTTACTTGTTGGGATATCACAATATATCTTATTTAATTAATGCATCTATATACTTGGTAAAGGGTGGAAGGCTCGGCCTTATGCCTGGTGTTTTGTTCCACTCTTGCCGCCTCTAGTTTCCGTCATATCGGTATTATGTTCCCGGATTTTTGCGCCCCTAACGCGGTCGGGTGATTTATGGGACCCCTTGACAGTTCGCTTTGAATAAGACTTTTCCAAAGAAGGCCCAACATTGGTTTTACATTTGCCTCACCTAGCCTTTTTTCCCTTGGGAGTCGCGATCCCGAGGGTCATCTTTATTTACCCCCCGGCCAATGCTTGTCTAAGTGTTGGTCCAAACTAGAGCCACTTATGTGCCGCCCGAGGCAACTTGGGGTATCGTCGGTTGTCCGACGTAGTGTTCATCCGGTCGTGGCCTCGAGACGAGATACTGTGCGGCTACTATCGGGTGTCGCCACACCGGAGGTCTTGCTGGACTTGTTTTATTGTTGTGAATGTCTTGTAGCCGGATTCCGAGACTGATCGGGCTTCCGGGAGAAGGTCTATTCTTCGTTGATCGCGAGAGCTTATCATGGGCTGTTGGGACACCCTGCAGGGTTTGAACTTTCAAAGCCGTGCCAGCGGTTATGTGGCAGATGGGAATTTGTTAATGTCCGTTGTAGAAAACCCGGTTGATCTTATTTAAAATACACCAACCGTGTGTGTAACCGTGAGTGTCTCTTTTCGGGGTTGATCGAGAGGAGAACACGGTTTCTTGGGTTATGTCTGACGTAAGTAGGTGTTCAGGATCACTTCTTGATCATTATTAGTTGACGACCGTTCCTTTGTCTCTCTTCTCGCTCTCATTTGCGTATGTTAGCCACCATATATGCTTAGTCGCTGCTGCAGCCTCACCACTTTACCCCTTCCTTTCCCATTGAGCTTTGCTAGTCTTGATACCCATGGTAATGGGATTGCTGAGTCCTCGTGGCTCACAGATTACTACACCACCAGTTGCAGGTACAGGTTTCGCGATGCCCATGACGCGAGAGCGATGTTTGCTTGTTTGGAGTTCTTCTTCTGCTTCTTCTTCGATCAGGGGATAGGTTCCAGGTCGGCAGCCTGGGCTAGCAGGGTGGATGTCGTTTGAGTTTCTGTTTATGTTTCATCCGTAGTCGGATGTTGATCTTGTATATGATGTTGATGTATTCTTGTGGCATTTGTGCCTTATGTATGTATCCCCATCTATTATGTAATGTTGATGTAATGATATCCACCTTGCAAAAGCGTTCCAATATGCGGGTCTATCCTTGGTGGGACCGTCGAGTTCCTTTTGGATAGGGTCGCATATTGGGCGTGATAAGTTGGTATCAGAGCCTCGACCGACCCTAGGAGCCCCCCTTGATTGATCGTGTAGTTTGGCCGATGTTGAGTCTAGAATAAAACTGTTTTCGGAGTCTAGTTATATCGGAGAGTAGGAATTCTTTTACTCCTCTGCCCCTTCGTCGCTCTGGTAAGGAATCTTGACGTAGGTGTTTTGAATTACTTCTCTTCCCCTTCAAATTTTTCTTTAGGTTCACGCAGTTGGTTTTCTGGTAGTTGTTCCTCAGCTCTTTTGTCCGGTGCATTTCTCGTCAAGTTGACTCGAGCCTCTTCATCTTTGAGTTCAATCCTCAGTTGTTTTCTTTTCCCACCCGCCCACCCTTCTTCTTCTCGGAACCGGAGTTCGTAATCGAGTATCCATCCTACTCGTGTGAAGTTTTTGCTCTCTCTCATCAATGATCTTAACCGGTGTTTTCTCATTCAAATTGTTCGTCGGTTTCCCCTTCCAAGTTGCCTTTGTTTTTTTTCCCGCCCTCCCACCCTATTATTCCCGGAGTTCGAGTTTCTTCCAACCATAAATTTCATTCGTGTGGAGTCTCTTCAGTCTTCCCTCAATTATTTCAACCGGTGAATTCTCGTCTCGTTCGTCATTCTTCATCTCCTTTTCTTTTCCGGCGGATTCAATTCAAGTTATTTAGGTTGATCATATTCTTTCCTCGGCTCAAATGTTTTCCCCTTACTCGTTCGTCTCTCGCCAGTTTATCCTTCCGGAGTGTTCAAGAAATATCAGGAGATCCGTCTATGTTCCAATTAATTCGAGGTTGTCACTTCATTCAAATCTTTCAATTGTTCCGGTGCATCATCTATCTATTCAACAATCCTTTCCAACGGTGTTTTCTTTTAGTGGGCCCTAACCCACAGGTTTTTTTTCCCAGGATCTTACCTGACTCTTCTAATTTTCCCGGAGTCATTCTCAATTCTTTTCAAGTGTGACGTAAGAATGGATCCCATCAGTCAAATGTTTTTCCAAGATCGATTTCAAACCATTTCATTGTTGGCTCAAACTCTTCGCTTTTCATTCTCCCGGAGTACCTCAGTAATTTTGGTGATGTTTCTCGTCGTCATTTGAAGACCGAAGTAGATTTTCTCTTAAATATTGTCCGTTCTCCCAGAGATTCATGGTGCTAGCTCGATGTTATCCTATCTATTTGTTTCCAGTCGCGCAATTCTTTTCATCCATCCGGAGTATTTCAGGTGTTGCTTTCCCTCTCGATCGTCCGGAGGCCATCTTTTCTGAATATCTCTCCATTCTAAGTTTTCAGAGTCGTTCTCCCATTATTCTATATCCGTGCCCCTTCGTTCGTCTCAATATTCTTCCGGTGCTTCGTTCAAGCATTCGTCAGTCAGTTCGCGATCTCTTCGTTCTCTTGTCTCTAATTTTCCCTCAAGTATCTTTGTGCTTTTCTAATTCTGTCCGGTGATTCATTCTCTTTCATCAGTCATTTTCATTTCTTACGGTGGTTCATTCAAGATTATTTTTCCTTGTTCATCATATTAATCCATTCGTTCTTTTCAATCCTACCGGTGGTTCAACAAGACTTTCTCAAGTTTGGTGCTATCCCTTCTCAATTCTTTTTCAAGAAGAATAAGTAGTATGAAAAATCCATCGCTTGTCATCAATTTAATTTGATGAAGGATAAGCATACAATAAATCTTATTCTTATTTCATCCAAGTGATTAATTCCTTTCTTCGGAGTTTGTTCGTAATGAATAAATTCTAGTTCCAAGTGTTTTCATCTTTTCTTTTCCGGAGTTCAAATTTCCTCCGTCATTTCGTCGGAATCATCCATCTAATTCATCGCAAAGCTCATCTTATTCTTTCATCCTTCATTCTATCTCACCATCCTTTTGTTACCGGAGTTTTTCATGGTGGTTCTTCATGATTTAATTCATTTCTTCAAGAGTTCATCAAGATTCTTGTCGGTGGAATTCAAGTATCTTTTCTTCTCGCGTCTCGAAGTGCAAAGAATTCTTCATTTTCTTGGAAAGTGGAGTTTTGCATTCCTACGTTTTTCTCAGCTTTTCAATCATTTCCGTTTGCGGCGGGTTATCACCTCATTAATTTCGAGATGTTTTCCATAAGTCCACAACAAGCTTATTCTTTCGTCGTTGATTTTCTCAACAACTTCGTTCAATCCTTCCTTCTAAGTTCTTTTCATTCAAATCTTTCAATTCTTCCGGAGGTATTGCGTTGCTTATGTCGTCAAGTGCCATTCCATCCTCTCGAGTTCATGTTCTAAGCATTTCATTTTCAGCCGGAGTGCTGCCTAAATCCTTTCAGTCTTATTCGTTTCTTTTCTCATTCTAACCACTCCGGTTAGAACGAGTGATTTCAGAGTCTATCTTGTTCCTTCAGCTTTCGATTCTCGTCATTCTCGTCGTTCCTCTCTTATTCTCGAGTGCTCTCGATTCTTTGATTCTTCTCTGGAGTTCTGGTTTCACCTCATCCCTTTTCTCTTCCGTCTCGGTCCTAAGATCTCGGGACGAGATCTCTTGTTAGTGGAGGAGTGTTGTAACGCCCCGGATTCGATGCGCCAGGTGTCCGCCAGTTATTCGCCGTCGTTGCCATGTCATGTGCTTGCGTGTCTCTCTTTGCATGTCATCATATGCATTTCATATCATGTCATCATGTGCATCGCATTTCCATACGTGTTCGTCTCATGCATCCGAGCATTTTCCCCGTTGTCCGTTTTGCAATCCGGCACTCCTATGTCTCCCGGCGCCCCCTTTTACCTCTTTTCATGTGCGGGTGTTAAACGGTCTCGGAATGGACCGAGGTTTGTCAAGCGGCCTTGGTATAGCACCGGTAGACTGCCTGTCAAGTTTCGTGCCATTTGGAGGTCGTTTGGTACTCCAACGGTTAACCGGGTAACCGCAAAAGCCTCTTTTGTTGCAGCCCAACTCCCCTTTCTAAGTTTCCCAAAACCCACCTAACTCCTCTCCATGCTCTCGGTCGTTCGATCACGATCGCGTGGCCGAAAACTGCACCTCATTTGGACTCTCCTAGCTCCCTCTACCTATAAAACTAGATCCCCCCCCCCCCCCGAAAAATCGCAGATGAAACCCTAGCCTTCGTCCTCCTCCCGCAGCCGGACACGTCCGGACCCCGCCGGACATGTCCGTCGCGTCCGCCACCTCACCCGCCAATCCGGCATGCCACCTCAGCTCCGCCGCCACGTGGCGCCCCTGATCGCCCCCCGCGCCCACTTCCCCGCGCCCGCCGCCCGCCTGCTGGAGCCCAGGCGGGCCCGCCCTGCCAGTTCGGCCGCCGCCGCCTGCCAGCAGGCTCGCCTCCCTCGCTTCGCCGCCGCCCTCGCGCTGGCAGCGCTTCGCCGCCGCCCGCTCCCGGCTCCGCGCCTCCGGCCTGCCCCGCCATGGCGCACCTCGCCCGGCCGCCCGCTCCCTTCTCTCGCCGCCCGGCCGCCGGCCTCGGTCCCGCGCTCCATGCGGGTCAACTCGGCTGCCTCCTCGCGAACTCCGGCGAGCGTGGCAGCGCGCCGCGCCTCCTTGCCACGGCTCGTCGCCTCGTCAACTCCGGCCGGAGGAGCCCCGGATCCGCCTCCTCCCGGCCTCCCCGACCTCTCCCGCAGCTCCGGCCACCTTCCCCTTCAACTCCGGCGAAGTTCCGGCGAGATCCGTCGCTGCATCGTAAACCGTGCAAATCTGGAGGTTGACCCGAAATATCCTTTTTCTGCATATATTTTGTTCCATATTCATTGCATCGTAACTCGGTCATTGTTGCTCCGTTTTGCGCGTGTAATATGTCAAAATGTTCGTCTCGATGAGTAGATCATTTCATCTCATTGCATCATTTTCATTTGAGCTCATCTTGATGCCCGAAATGCTGTTGCAAGTGTGCTATGTGATGTTAGTTTCTGATTTTTATCAGAACTTGCACTGTTGTCATTTTTGCCATGATTGATGTGTGCATCCTATGTACTTGAGTCCTACATGTGTTTTGTAATATGTCATGTCTTCTTTCCAGTGGTGCTTGCTATGTATTTTTGTGATCTATGTGGTGACTAGCACAAGCATGCAAACTAGGTGTCTTGTTGTTGCTGATTTCAGCCCTGTTTGCTGTTATTTTGATGCCATGTTAACTTGATGCTACAGAGAGTTCCATGCATATTTTGAGATACTTCAGTAAGGATGTTTTGTTAAGCATGTCTTCCTCTATCCATCCATGCCCTTGTTTGCAATTATGGAGTGCCATAGGTTGAGTCAATCGAGCTCTACTTTTGCTATCAAATGTTTCCTGGCAGACTGTTTACATGTTATTCAATTTTGCCTAGGTTGTTGTGGTTGATCCATGTATGCTATGTTATTGTTCTTTCCATGTATGTCTTCTATGCCATGTATTCTTGATGTATGTATGCTTAGTTTTTCATATAAGGCTCTGTAGTGAGTGCATTGAGCTTGTAAACATGCCTACTTGTTATCAGTTTTTGACTTGCCATGTTGCTGAATCTTTTAACGATACTTTCGATATTGACATGGGTGTTACTATATTTTCTGATCCTTTTTGGCTCATGGTCACTAAAGGACTTTTGTTCTATGCTTTGAGTAGATTCATTCCATGCCTTTTTTTGCCATGTTAAGTTCCTGTAACATGTTGTTTCATAGCTCTAAACATTGCAACCTGATGTTATTTCTGCCAAACTCTGAAACTGTTATTAGTTGCAATCTTGCCATGTCTTTTTGAGCATGTTCTAGTTGTTTATGGATATAGCTCAGTGCTCATGTTTTGTAATGCTTTACCTGTACATCATGCCCATGCCTTTTATTATTATGTTGAGGTCCTGTAGCATGTTGTTTTGATGCTTGCAATATGCCTAGTTGCTGTTTTGGACAGCTTGTCCTTTAAACTTGTATAGGGTGTATGTGTTGAACCGTTGCTCCGTTTTGAGTGTGCTCTATATGAAACTTGCTTGATTTTGCATGTAGTTTCATATTATCATGTTGGATCCTTGTTTTTAGGTGTTTTGCTTGATGTTTATATGCATTTTGCATCAATGCCATGCTTACCTTGTTTTGCTCATATCTTCTAGTCCGTAGCTCCGAATCTAATGAACTTTATATGTAACTTGACTAGAATTTCGTGTAGATCATCGTGGTGCATCTTAACTTGCTGTTTAACAACTTGAACCTAAGGTTTATTCATATCTGGAACAATTTCGAAATATGCATATGAGGACTTACCGGAATTGTTATATGTTGTTTCCGGCCTCATTTAAACTTGCCTTGATGTGTTGCTCTTGTTTGCATCATCTCTTGCCATGAGTAGCCTCTTCTAGTTTTGTCATGCATCATGCTTGTTGTGCATCATGTCTTGTCTATGTGTGGTCTGTTTACTATGTTGTGTGCTTCTTCTTGTTAGTTCCTGTTTCGTTGCGATCGTGAGGATCCGTTCGTCTTCTTCATGGACCCGTTCATCTTCTTCATGGACTCGTTCTTCCTCCTTGCGGGATTTCAGGCAAGATGACCGCTACCCTGGATCTCACTACTATCATTGCTATGCTAGTTGCTTCGTTCTTTCGCTATGCTGCGCTACCTATTACCTGTTTATCAAGCCATCCCAAATTGCCATGTCAGCCTCTAACCTTTTTCACCCTTCCTAGCAAACCGTTGTTTGGCTATGTTACCGCTTTGCTCAGCCCCTCTTATAGCGTTGTTAGTTGCAGGTGAAGATGAAGTTTGTTCCTTGTTGAACATGGAGATGTTGTTCCTTGTTGGAACATGTTTACTTGTTGGGATATCACAATATATCTTATTTAATTAATGCATCTATATACTTGGTAAAGGGTGGAAGGCTCGGCCTTATGCCTGGTGTTTTGTTCCACTCTTGCCGCCCTAGTTTCCGCCATATCGGTATTATGTTCCCGGATTTTGCGCCCCTAACGCGGTCGGGTGATTTATGGGACCCCTTGACAGTTCGCTTTGAATAAGACTTTTCCAGCAAGGCCCAACATTGGTTTTACATTTGCCTCACCTAGCCTTTTTCCCTTGGGAGTCGCAGATCCCGAGGGTCATCTTTATTTACCCCCGGCCAATGCTTGTCTAAGTGTTGGTCCAAACTAGAGCCACTTGCGGTGCCACCGAGGCAACTTGGGGTATCGTCGGTTGTCAGACGTAGTGTTCATCCGGTCGTGGCCTGAGACGAGATACGCGCGGCTACTATCAGGGTGTCGGCACGCCGGGAGGTCTTGCTGGACTTGTTTTATTGCTGTGAAATGTCTTGTAGCCGGATTCCGAGACTGATCGGGCTTCCCGGGAGAAGGTCTATTCTTCGTTGATCGCGAGAGCTTATCATGGGCTTGTTGGGACACCCTGCAGGGTTTGAACTTTCAAAGCCGTGCCTGCAGTTATGTGGCAGATGGGAATTTGTTAATGTCCGGTTGTAGAAAACCCGAAGTTGATCTTATTTAAAATACACCAACCGTGTGTGTAACCGTGAGTGTCTCTTTTCGGGGTTGATCGAGAGGAGAACACGGTTTCTTGGGTTATGTCTGACGTAAGTAGGTGTTCAGGATCACTTCTTGATCATTATTAGTTGAGGACCGCCTTTGTCTCTCTTCTCGCTCTCATTTATGTATGTTAGCCACCATATATGCTTAGTCGCTGCTGCAGCCTCACCACTTTACCCTTCCTTTCCCATTGAGCTTTGCTAGTCTTGATACCCATGGTAATGGGATTGCTGAGTCCTCGTGGCTCATGATTACTACACCACCAGTTGCAGGTACAGGTTTCATGATGCTCATGACGCGAGAGCGATGTTTGCTTGTGTTGGAGTTCTTCTTCCGCTTCTTCTTCGATCAGGGATAGGTTCCAGTCGGCAGCCTGGGCTAGCAGGGTGGATGTTGTTTGAGTTTCTGTTTATGTTTCATCCGTAGTCGGATGTTGATCTTGTATATGATGTTGATGTATTCTTGTGGCATTTGTGCCTTATGTATGTATCCCCATCTATTATGTAATGTTGATGTAATGATATCCACCTTGCAAAAGCGTTCCAATATGCGGGTCTATCCTTGGTGGGACCGTCGAGTTCCTTTTGGATAGGGTCGCATATTGGGCATGATAGAGGAGACGTCCCCGGCTGTACGTGTGTTGAACGCGGAGGTGCCGTCCGTTCGGCGCTAGGATCATCGGTGATTTGGATCACGACGAGTACGACTCCATCAACCCCGTTCTCTTGAACGCTTCCGCTTAGCGATCAACAAGGGTATGTAGATGCACTCTCCTTCCCCTCGTTGCTGGTTTCTCCATAGATAGATCTTGGTGACACGTAGGAAAGTTTTGAATTTCTGCTACGTTCTCCAACAGCATGTAATTGTCATCCTCTATTTCTCCGTCTGCTGCCTGTACTAGAGGGCTAGCTTGTTCATCCTCCTGCTCTAAATCTGGCTGGAGAGGATTGTCATCGTCTTCGGCACTATCCGGAGTGTTATTGTCTCTTGTGCCGGTATCATTGTTTTTGCTATGGCGGGACTTAGAGCGGCGCCGCTGACGTCGGTGCCTGGGTTGCTTCTTGGAGGGGTCATCCTCCACTGTCTTGTCGCCATTGCCTTCTTTGGGGGTGAGGGAGTCCTGGACTAGGGGGTGTCCGGATAGCCGAACTATCATCACGGCCGGACTCCAAGACTATGAAGATACAAGATTGAAGACTTCTTCCCGTGTCCAGATGGGACTTTCCTTGGCGTGGAAGGCAAGCTTGGCGATACGGATATGTAGATCTCCTACCATTGTAACCGACTATGTGTAACCCTAACCTATCCGCTCTCTATATAAACCGGAGGGTTTTAGTCCGTAGGACGAACAACAATCATACCATAGGCTAGCTTCTAGGGTTTAGCCTCATCAATATTAATCAAGCAGGAGTAGGGTATTACCTCCATCGAGAGGGCCCAAACCTGGGTAAAAACATCGTGTCCCTTGTCTCCTGTTACCATCCGCCTAGACGCACAGTTCGGGACCCCCACCCGAGATCCGCCGGTTTTGACACCGACATTGGTGCTTTCATTGAGAGTTCCTCCGTGTCGCCACCGATAGGCCCGATGGCTCCTTCAATCATCAACAACGACGCGGTCCAGGGTGAAACTTTTCTCCTCGGACAGATCTTCGATTCGGCGGCTTTGCTGCGGGCCAATTCGCTGGCCATCCGAGCAGATCGAAGCTACGCCCTGGCCATCAGGTCAGATTTGAAGTTTGAACTATACGGCCGACATCATGGAGACTTGATCTTCGACGGATTCGAGCCGCAGCCATGCGTGCCGCACTGTCTCGATGGGCATGACCTAGCTCTGCAGCCGAACAGTGCCCTGGAGGCCGCACCAGCATCCGCTCCGACCCTTAATCCGGAGCCGGATTCCCGATCGAGGATGAGTGGTTGGACACCACCTCGGGGGCTATGATTTCTACGGCGATTGAGCCGAACTCCATCCCTGTCCTTTGCGAAGACCTCGACTCCAGGGTGCCGGACTCCTCTCCGGACTCCAAACCCTCCGCGCCCCTGCCAATCGAATCCGATTGGGCGCCGGTCATGGAGTTCACTGCCGTGGACATCTTTCAGCACTCGCCCTTTGGCGACATCCTGGATTCACTAAAGTCTCTCTCTTTATCTGGAGAGCCCTGGCCGGACTACGGATAGGAAGGTTGGGATACGGACGACGAAGAAATTCAACGCCCACCCACCACCCACTTTGTAGCCACTATCGATTATTTAACCGACATGCTCGACTTCGACTCTGAAGACATCGACGGTATGGACGACGATGCCGGAGACGACCAAGACCCAGCGCCTACAGGGCACTGGAAGGCCACCTCGTCATATGACATATACATGGTGGACATCCCAAAAGCGGGAACGGCGATGGAACAACGGAGGATGACCCCTCCAAGAAGCAACCAAAGCGCCGACGTCAGCGGCGCCGCACTAAATCCCACCACAACAAAAACGGTGATTCCGGCACGGGAGATAATAACATCCCGGACAGTGCCGAAGACAACCACCTCCAGCAGGACTCAGCGCAGGAGGAGGGAGAAGCAAGTCCTCACGACAGTGCGGCAGAAAGAGAGGTCGAGGACGATAATTATGCGCCTCCCTCCGAAGATGAGGCAAGCCTCGACGACGACGAATTTGTCGTGCCTAAGGATCCCGCCGAACAAGAGCGTTTCAAACGCAGGCTTATAGCCACGGCAAGCAGCCTCAAGAAAAAGCAGCAACAGCTTAGAGCTGACCAAGACCTGCTAGCTGACAGATGGACTGAAGTCCTTGCAGCCAAAGAGTATGAACTCAACGCCTCCAAAAGCTACCCCAAACGCAGGCCGCTGCCTCGATCAGAGGAGGAAGCACCCAAGTCACCAGCGCACGACATGGCAGACCGGCCACCCGTGGTCATGACAGAGAAGCCTCTCGCCCTCCGCTCAAGCCATACCCCGACGCCGCTCAAAAAGTACCAAGGGACGAGAAAACGCGCCGGACTTGCGAGATATATTGAGGATAAGGCAAAACATACAAGATCGATCACGGATCGCGTGGGCTCCCAACGACGCTGGATGATTACCGTCGCGCGGATACAAAAACCCGCCGGGCGAACACGATGAGACAAAGCTCATATGAGCTACGTCGTGATATAGCCCAATACAGAGGCGCCGCACACCCACTATGCTTCACAGATGAAGTAATGGATCATCAAATCCCCGAGGGCTTCAAACCCGTAAATATCGAATCATACGATGGTACCACAGATCCTGCGGTCTGGATCAAGGACTATCTCCTCCATATCCACATGGCCCGCGGTGATGATCTACATGCCATCAAATACCTCCTACTCAAGCTTAAAGGACCAGCTTGGCATTGGCTCAACAGCTTGCCAGCAGAATCAATTGGTTGTTGGGAGGACCTGGAAGCCGCATTCCTTGATAACTTCCAGGGCACATATGTGTAACCACCAGACGCCGATGACCTTAGCCACATAATTCAGCAGCCAGAAGAATCGGCCAAACAATTCTGGACACGGTTCCTAACAAAGAAAAATCAAATCGTTGACTGTCCGGATGCAGAGGGCCTTGCAGCCTTCAAACATAACATCCACGACAAGTGGCTTGCCCGGCACCTAGGACAGGAAAAGCCGAAATCCATGGCAGCCCTCACAACACTCATGACCCGCTTTTGTGCGGGAGAGGACAGCTGGCTTGCACGAAGCAACAACTTGGCCAAACACCCTGATAGTTTGGATACCAAGGACAGCAATGGCAGGTCGAGTCGCAACAAGAACAAGCGCCGCATTAACGGTGATAATGCTGAAGATACGGCCGTCAATGCCGGATTCAGAGGCTCTAAACCCGGTCAGCGGAAGAAGCCATTCAAAAGAAATACCCAGGGCCCGTCCAACTTGGACCGAATACTCGATCGCTTGTGCCAGATACATGGCACCCCCGAAAAACCAGCCAATCGCACCAACAGGGATTGTTGGGTGTTCAAGCAAGCAGGCAAGTTAAGTGCCGAACTCAATGACAAGGGGCTGCATAGCGATGACGAGGAAGAGCCCCGGCCGCCGAACAATAGAGGACAGAAGGGTTTTCCCACACAAGTGCGGACGGTGAACATGATATACGCAACCCACATACCCAAAAGGGAGCGGAAGCGTGCACTAAGGGACGTATATGCGATGGAGCCAGTCGCCTCGAAGATCAACCCATGGTCTTCCTGCCCAATCACCTTCGATCGAAGGGACCACCCCACTAGCATCCATCACGGCGGTTTCGCCGCATTGGTTCTTGACCCAATTATTGACGGATTTCACCTCGCCAGAGTCCTGATGGACGGCGGTAGCAGCCTGAGCCTGCTTTATCAGGATACAGTGCGCAAAATGGGCATAGACCCCTCAAGGATTAAACCTACAAAGACGACCTTTAAAGGCGCCATACCGGTGTAGAGGCCAATTGTACAGGCTCAGTTACACTCGAAGTGGTCTTCGATCCCGGATAACTTCCGGTTAAGAGTTAATCTTCGACATAGTCCCGTTCCGCAGCGGCTATCATGCACTGCTCGGACGAACCACATTTGCAAAGTTCAATGCGGTGCCGCACTACGCATACCTCAAGCTCAAGATGCTAGGCCCTCGAGGAATAATCACGGTCAATGGAAACACCGAACGCCTCTCCGAACGGAGGAGCACACGGCGACCCTCGGGCGGAGGTACAAAGCAGCCTCTCACAGCAATTTCGAGTCCGGCCACTAAGTGTCCGGACAATGTCAAGCGCGCCGGAGTAAACTACAACAAGACCGCTTGGCACGATTCAAGCATCGCCAGAGTAATCCGCCCCAACCCCAGCCCTCGCGAAATTGCGAAGCCAGATTACGCGTACATAACTACGCCTGGAGATACCATGGGCATAAGGGAGGGCACGACCACGGCACGCCCGGAATGCGGCTCAACAGCACCAGGGGCTCCCGATTGTGTCATTCTTTTTCTTTTTTCCTTTTTCTTCCTTTTTCTTACTTTCAGGACTACGTCTTCCAGAAGTCCTGTCCGGCACTAGAATCGCCGAACTCACGATGCAACAGCCAGGGAAGCAGAAAGCCACGTCAAGTGTTCAGGTGGTCTCTATTACGAGCATTATACATGTTTTACATACCATCCCGCAGCTTACCCCTGGAGGGGGACATGTTAGATAGTCCCATCCCTTGCTTATCGCACTATTTGTATCGTTCTGCTTTCATTGCAGTACCTTTTTTAATAAACAATACATAGCTTTTTCCTATTATTGCACTCCTTTGTTTATCTATATATATGTTCATTTCATGACATGTTGCACCCGTACACTTTGGTACGGCCAATACACCAGGATCTTAAGTACCCCAAAATTATGGTGTGATAAGTCCGAACAGTTTCACAAGTGCGGCACCCCGAACTTATAGCATTAAATGAATCGGCTCCGAATCATGTCTTGGGTCAATAGTTGGGTTTGCCCGGCTCCCGTGTTTTGGTACCTTACGTTCCGTTATATCGGCTAAGGTAGCACTGGGAGAACCACTGCGATTGTGCCCCAATTGAGTTGGGTCGAGCACCTCAGTGGAGAAAGCTAAAAATGACCGTCATGATAGGGCGAGAGCCGGTCACTGTTCGAGAGGTTTTTTCGGGTCCCTAAAGACTTATGCCGCTTAGAGCGAGGAACCAGAATTGTCCGGCCAAGGCGTGGATAGCGCCCCGAACTCGGTCTTCCGAATACTAGGGGCTTCGCCGAAATTTAAAATTATAGAATTCTATGGCTAAGTGAGAGTGTTCAAGCATTATAAGTCCGGTTGCCTTGTTCGTTGCGTTGAGCGCCTCCCTAGATGGACCCAAGAATGGGCACAAGAGTGCTCAAGTTTATCCCGAACACCCCAGCACTCATGGCATGGGGGCTGAAGCCAACGACTTGCCATCTCTCAATTTTGATAAATGGCCGCACAGAAGGTAATGTTTTAAATTAACAAGCGTTGCTTAGCGCATATGAACAAGTTTTCAGCGTACAGATAACAAATGCGAGTCTATTCAAAAATTACATCTTTGGAGCACTCATCCGCTATTCGGCGGGCACCCTTCAGGAGGCCCTCATAGTACATTTCGGGCGTGCGATGCTCCTTGCCCTTCGGTGGCCCGTCCGTCACAAGCTTCTCCGCATCCAACTTGCCCCAGTGCACTTTAGCACGGACAAGGGCCCGACGGACACCTTCAATGCAGACGGAACGCTTGATGACTTCAATCCGTGGACAGGCGTCCACCAGCCGCTGCACTAAGCCGAAGTAGCTCCCAGGCATGGCTTCCAATGGCCACAGCCGCACTATAAGGCCCTTCATGGCCTGTTCGGCGACCTTGTGGAGCTCGACCAGCTACTTCAGCTGGTCGCTCAGGGGCACCGGATGTCCGGCCTCAGCATACTGAGACCAGAACACCTTTTCCGTCGAGCTCCCCTCCTTGGCGCAGTAGAATGCGGCAGCATCAGACACACTACGGGGCAAATCCGCGAATGCTCCTGGAAAGCTCCGAATCCGGGTAAGTAATAGGTAATTCACTTTCACATGCTTGCTTTGCATAAAGAATGCCTTACCCGCCGCTATCTTCTTTAATGATTCAATTTCTTGGAGGGCTTTTTGGGCCTCGGCCTTAGCATCTTTGGCACTCTCAAGAGCCGAGGCGATCTCGGACTCTCGAGTCTTCGAGTCACGCTCGAAACTCTCATGTTTTTCCACGAGAGCTTGGAGCTCTTGCCGTACCTTGGCCAGCTGCGCCTCCCCCTTCTCTCGCTCGGTGCGCTCCACGACCGCTTTGTTTTCGACCACGGACACCGCTTCCTTCAGGGTCGCCACCTCGTTCATGGCCCCTGCAGTACCCATGTTATTCCTGTTATTTTTTGCAACCGAAACCTTTCTATAAGGTATTTCTTTAATAAGGTATTACTTACCTTCCTTGTCCTCGAGCTGCTTCATGGCAAAGGCCGAGCTCGTTCTCGGACCGCTCGAGGCTTTGCTTCAATGCATCGACCTCCGCAGTTAGTGCGGCAGAGGTCAGCAGCGTAGCCTGCATTCCCATATTGACATACTTATGTTAGACTCCTGCGTATATCTTTTTAGATCCTTAGTCCGGCTTTTCTTTCCGAACACCGAACTAAGCATCAGGGGCTACTGCCTATGCGGTAATATTTTTACATATCCTAAACTTACCTCAAAGCCTGTTAGAAGGCTGGTACAGGCTTCGGTCATCCCGCTCTTGGCGGACTGAACTGTCTGGATCACCGCTCTCATAACAGTGCGGTGCTCCTCCTCGATGGAAGCGCTGTTAAGCGCCTCCAGTAAGCTATCCGGTGCCTCCGGATGGACGGAGAACACCGGCGTCTTACCCTTTTTGCGAAGGGACCGCTTGCGGACTTGGAACCATCAAGGTTCCGCATGGAGTCCGGACGAGGTCGGGCTTAGAGCCCCGGGAGTCTCGCCCCCGCGCGCTCGAGTCCGGGAGGTTGCCTTGCGGCGCCTCCTGCGCCACCTCCTCTTGACCAAGCCCCCCTTGGGGCCCCACCGCAGCGTCGTCCGCAGCGTGAGGTGAGGAGGTGGCCGTAAGTGAAGTACTCTCCATTTCCGACGAACTCAGGGACCCGCTCGACGAAGCGGCGAAATCGCCCTTGGGCGGGCTGCATGATTGTTCGGCATTAGAGAACACTATGCAATGATAAAAAAATGGGTATCCGGACACTTACGATCTCACCAGGGGCTTGGCCCTTGTTGGCCAATCCTCCTCGTCGTTGTCGACCTTGGTGGAGAAGTCTGGAGGAAGGGTTCTTCCCTTCTTGGACCCTCCGGCCTCCCCAGTTGGGGCGGCCTTCCTTTTCCTCTCCTCCTCCGCTGGGGGAGAGGCTTCTTTTTCTTCCTCCTCGTCCTCAGGAGAAGATTCTGCTTCAGAATCTGACAGCACCTGGCGTCGGGAGCTCCTTCGAGTTCCCGTGGCCTCCTTCTTGGCCTTCTTCTCCGGCACCACATGGGGTACCGGAGCCAGCAGCCCCGTCAATTGGGCGTCCGCTGGGTCTTCCGGCAAAGGAGCCGGACAGTTAATCTGTCCGGACATCTTCAACCAGTCCTATCAAAGATTAGGGGGTTTTAGATCCCACATAGAGTCAATCTACGAAAAAAGAGTCCTGTAAAGGGTAAAATAACTTACGTCGCCGGCTTGACGCCGCGAGCTGTATCCGCGATCTTTGTTAGCGGATGCGGGGGCTTCGGCGCCCTTGAACAGCACCTTCCAGGCATCTTCGTACATAGTGTCGAAGAGTCGGCTTAAGGTTCGGTGTTGTGCCGGATCAAACTCCCACAAATTGAAGGCCCGCTGTGTGCATGGGAGAATCCGGCGGATGAGCATCACCTGGATTACGTCGACAAGCCTGAGATTCTTGTCCACCAGGTTTCGGACGCATGTTTGGAGTCCGGATAGCTCGTCCGAATTACCCCACGTCAGGCCCATATCTTTCCAAGACAAGAGCCGTGTGGGGAAGCTAGATCTGAATTCGGGGGCCGCCGCCCCTTTGGGGTCGTGCGGCTCGGTGATATAGAACCACCCCGATTGCCACCCCTTTATTGTCTCCACAAAGGAGCCCTCGAGCCATAGGACTTTGGCCATCTTGCCAACCATGGCGCCCCAGACTCGCTTGACGGCCGCCCACAACCTTCGGCCTGACATTGAAGGTCTTCAGCCATAGGCCGAAGTGGGGCTGGATGCAGAGGAAGGCCTCGCACACGATGATAAACGCCGATATGTTGAGGATGAAATTCGGGGCCAGGTCGTGGAAGTCCAGGCCGTAGTAGAACATGAGCCCCCGGACAAATGGGTGAAGTGGAAAACCTAGTCCGCGGAGGAAGTGGGGGAGAAACACCACCCTCTCATGGGGCCTGGTGGTTGGAATGAGCTGCCCCACGTTGGGCAGCCTGTGCGCGATGTTGCTGGACAAGTATCCGGCCTCCCGCGGTCTTGTGATGTGCCCCTCCGTGACGGAGGAGGCCATCCACCTGCCTCCCGCTCCTGACATCGTGGGAGAAGGTTGAGGTGGGATGTGCGGACTTGGGCGCTGGAGCTCGAGTGCGCGGAAATGGATGAGCAAAGGAGGAAGAAGGCGTAGGTGAAAAGGTGGATCCTTATCCCCTTATATGGATGGACGAAGTTATGCGTCCCCCACCAGCCTGGTAAAACTCGCTTATCTCCCAAGCGCCGTAATCAATGGCGCGGACGGGTTACCCACGTCCGTATTGATGAGAATCCCGGAATAAGGGGGCATGATCTATGCTTTGATAAGACGTGCCAAGGAAGTCTCCTCGCTAAACGCGCTAAGGTGGAATGGTAAAAAACGATTCATATAAAAGGCCTGGCCGTGGTGTGATGTCATGCCGCGGAATACGTCAGCAGATCTGTGCAAAAATTATTCTCTCTACGGTGGTATGTGGAACTTGTTTTGCAGAGCCGGACACTATCCTTGTGTTCGAAACCTTCTATGAAGTATTCGGAGGAGGAACCCGCCTTGCAATGCCGAAGACAATATGCGCGCCAGACTCGTCGTCATTGAAGCCTGGTTCAGGGGCTACTGAGGGAGTCCTGGACTAGGGGGTGTCCGGATAGCCGAACTATCATCACGGCCGGACTCCAAGACTATGAAGATACAAGATTGAAAACTTCGTCCCGTGTCCGGATGGGACTTTCCTTAGCGTGGAAGGCAAGCTTGGCGATACGGATATGTAGATCTCCTACCATTGTAACCGACTCTGTGTAACCCTAACCTATCCAGTGTCTTTATAAACCGGAGGTTTTTAGTCCATAGGACGAACAACAATCATACCATAGGCTAGCTTCTAGGGTTTAGCCTTCTTGATCTCGTGGTAGATCTGCTCTTGTACTACCCATATCATCAATATTAATCAAGCAGGAGTAGGGTTTTACCTCCATCGAGAGGGCCCGAACCTGGGTAAAAACATCGTGTCCCTTGTCTCCTGCTACCATCCGCCTAGACGCACAGTTCGGGACCCCTACCCGAGATCCGCCGGTTTTGACACCGACATTGGTGCTTTCATTGAGAGTTCCTCTGTGTCGTCATCCTTAGGCCCGATAGCTCCTTCGATCATCAACAACGATGCGGTCCAGGGTGAGACTTTTCTCCCCGGACAGATCTTCGTATTCGGCGGCTTTGCACTGCGGGCCAATTCACTTGGCTATCTGGAGCAGATCGAAAGCTACGCCCCTGGCCATCAGGTCAGATTAGGGAGTTTGAACTACACAGCCGACATCCGCGGAGACTCGATCTTCGACGGATTCGAGCCACAGCCAAGCGCACCGCACTATCTCGATGGGCACGATCTAGCTCTGCCGCCGAACAGTGCCCTGGAGGCCGCACCAGCGTCCGCTCCGACCCTTTGCTCGGAGCCGACTCCGCCGATCGAGGACGAGTGGTTGGACACCGGCTCTGGGGCTACGATCTCTACGGCGATGGAGCCGAACACCATCCATGTCCTTTGAGAATCCCGTGACTCCAAGGTGCCGGACTCCTCTCCGGACTCCGAACCTCCCGCGCCCCGGCCAATCGAATCCGATTGGGCGCCGGTCATGGAGTTCACTGCCGCGGACATCTTTCAACACTCGCCCTTTGGCGACATCCTGAATTCACTAAAGTCTCTCTTTTTATCAGGAGAGCCCTGGCCGGACTACGGTCAGGGAGGTTGGGATGTGGACGACGATGAAATTCAACGCCCACCCACCGCCCACTTTGTAGCCACTGTCGAAAGCTTAAACGACGTGCTCGATTTCGACTCCGAAGACATCGACGGTATGGACGACGATGTAGGAGACAACCATGAACCAGCACCTATAGGATACTGGACAACCACCTCATCCCACGATGTATACATGGTGGATACACCTAAAGGAAGTGACGACGAGGAACTACGGGACACTACGAAGAATAAATCCCTCGAAAAGCAGTCAAAACGGCAACGTAAGCGCCGCACCAAGTCCCGCATCGACAAAGACGGCAGCCACACAGACCCAGCCATAGAGCAGGGTGAACCGTTGGACGACGAACATGCTATCGAGCAACCGTCCGAACAGGACAACTTGCATAAACAAACCGTCCCCGGCGAAGATAACAGTCCGGACGATCTCACGCCGGACAAATTGTTGGAGCAGAAGAACCTCCACAAAAGGCTCGTCGCGACTGCGCGTAGCCTGAAAAAGCAGAAGCGGAAGCTCAAAACAGCGGAAGATGCACTCAGAATCAGATGGAGCAAAGTACACAATACCACAGAAAAATACGGCGACAGTCGCCGAACAAAGAGCTACCCAAAGAGAAAACTACTGCCCGAATTTGATGAGGAGGCCGTAGAGCCCCCACAATGAAAAAACAAGGAGGCCACCCGGTCGGATGGACGACCCCATGGCAAACAGAGAGCGGCAAACGACGCCGCACACAAGCCGGCACGCGATCCGCATAAGGATTCGCATCAAAAGGATGGCCCAGTTAGGTCCATCTATGGGCCGATAAAGCAAGCTCTTCAAAGCAATGCAACACGCCAAATATCCGAACATCACGGCACACCCAAATATAGGGGTGCCGCACACCCCCTGTGTTTCACCGATGAGGTGCTGGATCACGAATTCCGGCGTGATTCAAACCCGTAAACATAGAGGCATACGACGGAACAATGACTCGAGTCTGGATTGAGGATTACATCCTCCACATACACATGGTTAGAGGAGATGATCTCCACGCCATAAAATACTTACCCTCAAGCTCAAAGGGCCAGCCCGACATTGGCTCAAAAGCCTCCCTGAAAATACCATTGGAATTTGGGAAGAGCTCGAGGATGCCTTTCGGGCAAATTTTCAAGGGACTTATGTCCGTCCTCCAGATGCAGACGATTTAAGTCACATAACTCAACAACCCGGAGAGTCAGCCCGCAAATTCTGGAACAGGTTCCTCATTAAAAAAACCAAATAGTCGACTGTGCGGACGCCGAAGCCTTAGCAGCTTTCAAACACAACGTCCGAGATGAATGGCTCTTCAGACACCTCGGCCAGGAGAAGCCGAGAACAATGGTTGCATTAACAAGCCTCATGACCCGCTTTTGTGCGGGAGAGGATAGTTGGCTGGCAAGATGCAGTACCAGCGATACGAGTACATTCGAAGTCAGGGATGGAAATGGAAAACCACGACACAGTAAAGACCAGCGCCGGACAAAGGGAAACAGCCCAAAGAGCACGACAGTCAACGCCGGATTCAGAAGCTCCCGGCAGAATCATAAAAAACTGCCCCTCAAGGACAACAGCGACGAGCTATCCAACCTAAACAAAATCTTGGACAAATTATGCCAAATCCACAGTACTCCCGGGAAGCCTGCAAACCATACCCACAGAGATTGTTAGGTCTTCAAGCAGTCTGGCAAACTCAATGCCGAATACAAGAGGCTCGACACACCAAGCGAGGACGATGATGAACCCCACAAGCAGAGCACCGGAAAACAAAAGACTTTCCCACAAAAATTCAAAATAGTGAACTCACTTCAAGTGACAAAAGGGAAAAACAGAGCGGCGCCCGTAGAAACACGCGCCGCACGGTCTATCCCAGCAGAGTCCCAATGATGGTTGTCAAAACCAATCACCTTCGATCATCAGGACTGTTCCGGAAGTATCCGGAACGCAGGATGGACTGCCTTGATATTAGATCCTATAATCGACGGACTCCAATTTACACAAGTCCTAATGGACGGAGGTAGCGATCTAAACCTGCTATATCAGGACACAATCTGCAAAATGGGGATAGACCCAACCAAAATTCGCCATAGCAACACCTCCTTCAAAGGGGTAATGCCAGACCTATATGCCCGTTGTACGGGCTCCCTACTGTTAGAAGTTGTGTTCGGGTCATCCGACAACTTCTTCCGTGAAAAGTTAACCTTCCACATCGCCCCATTCGAAAGTAGCTATCAAGCACTACTGGGACGTGAAGCTTTCGCCCGCTTTAACGCGATACCGCATTATGCATCTCTTACACTTAAAATGCCCGGTCCACGCGGCATCATCTCATTAAAATGGAGTATCAAGTGTTACTCGAGCACGGAAGAACGTGAGACTGCCTTGACAGCCCCACACTAATCCGGCTCCGCTGATCAAAGCACCTGAATAGGTCATTCGAACCCCGGACATGGCTAGACGAGTCCGGCGTAAACACATAAAGGCCTACTAGCGGCATATCCCCGTACAAGGGGCTGCACGCATGTACATCAAGAGACAATAAAGCTCAATTGTTTTCACCTTTTCGAACCGTACTCTGTTTATTTAATATAAAGTACATTTTTCGCATGATCCTTTTTTCTTTTCAACTAAGTTCCTCTCTTTTACAGATGAACAACATGCTACACCCGTCCAGGATACGGCACAACGGAGACACAGGCGCAGACGTGCAGTAGGGACCCGTTGCAAGGATTCTTTTCAGATTAAGACCATGCGTAAACCTTTTTTACTGTCTCTTGTTGATACACATCCCCCGGTTTCTTGCTATAACCGAGGAGGACGCTGGCGTTTTGGCTTCGGCCACACCAGAATTTTTGCACGTACCTGGACACCAGGGGCTTAGGGCATTATTCTGCCCGTTTTTATAAAGACCGAATACCTTAGGGAGTGTTCGGCGTCTCGAGTTAGGCCTTATATGCATCAGCTCCGAATCATGTCTTTGGTAAAAGGTGGGTTTGCCCGGCTCCCATGTTTTGGTACCTTACGTTCCGTTATATCGGCTAAGGTAGCGCTGGGAGAACCATCTGCGATTGTGCCCGGTTGAGCTGGGTTGAGCATCTCGAAGGAGAAAGCTAAAACTGACTGTCATGATATAGCGTGAGACTGGTCAACCACTCGATGACCCACGGAATGTTTAGAATTACCCAAGATTGACGAAGGACCGCTTTCGGTCAGCACATATGCGCCTGACGGGAGAGCGCGGTGCCCCTAGGGGCCATATAGTAGTCCCACCATCGAACTCCTATGGCAAAGTGAAAGTGATAAAGCATTATAGTCCGGTTGCCTAGTTTTCACGCTATCACCTCCTTTACAGGACCAAGACGTTGGATTAAGTGTGAAAATGCCTTTTTGAAACACCCCGCACTATGTGCGTAAAAAGTCAAGACTGCCATCTTTCAGGTTATATACACATATACATCAACGCCTGCACAGGAGGTGTTTTAATACTTGAACGCACAAGTATAAAAAGCTCTTATGTTATATTGAAACATTGTTTTCACAAATCATACATGTCATTAAAGCATAACATCCTTCGAGCACTGCGTCTCTATTAAACGAGCGCCCTGCAGGACTTCCTCAAAATAGTGCTCGGCAGGTACTCGGCTTCTGTCCGAATCTTGGGATGCAACGTCGATGGCCTTCATCTCCGCCCAGTATGTCTTGACACGGGCAAGAGCCATCTGCGCACCCTCTATGCATGCTGACCGCTTCATTGCATCGATATGCGGCACCGCACCAAGGAACTGTTGCACCAAGCCAAAATAACTCTTCGGCTTGGGGATTTTCGGCCACAAATGAGTCACGACAGCCTTCATGGCAAGTCCGGACAACCTATTCAGCTCAGCCCATTCGGCCAAACGATCGGTTAATGAAAGTGGACGCTTCGGACTATGGAACTGCGACCAAAAAAGCTCTTCCATTCCGTGATCCTTTTGACCTCGGAAGTGTTCGGCCGCATCTGCGGCACTCGCCGCCAAGTCCAGATAAGCATCCTCCGCACCAGAAAGGGCTTTCCAGCCGCAATATCTCCGGCCTGACGTAGCTCCTCCTTCATAGCTCTCATTGCAGAGCGAGTATCCTTGGCCTCGGTGGCGGCCTTGTTCAGGTCCTCTTGTTTCGCTCGATCTTCTTTTTCAAGAAGCTCCCAACGGTCAGTAGCATTCTTCAAATTCACGGCCATCTCGGCCATTTCTTTCCTGCTTTGGCAGTGAGCAGCCTATTCGGCTTTTAGCTCTGCGGCCGCCTTTAAAGCAGCCGCATCACTTTTTCTGGCTTGCTCCTTGGCTCGGGCGAGCTCCGCCCGACGGCTCTCCATAGCAGCAGCACCATCTACATTAAGCATACACGTTGTGACTCGTCAAGCCGCTTTATTAACAAGCATGATGTCCGCATCCGCCACGTCAAGTTGCCGCTTCAGCTCGGCAAATTCATCAGCCCGGCTAGCCACCGGACGCTTCGCCACCTACATAGGAAGAGCGCATATTATACCTGGGGTTATGATCCTCGGCACGCCGTCATTTTTGACCCTGCATGTTGGGGAACGTAGAAGAAATTCAAAATTTTCCTACGTGTCACCAAGATCTATCTATGGAGAAACCAGCAACGAGGGGAAGGAGAGTGCATCTACATACCCTTGTAGATCGCTAAGCGAAGCGTTCAAGAGAACGCGGTTGAAGGAGTCGTACTCATCGTGATCCAAATCACGGAGATCCTAGTGCGAACGGACGGCACCTCCGCGTTCAACACGCGTACAGCCCGGTGGCGTCTCCCATGCCTTGATCCAGCAAGGAGAGAGGGAGAGGTTGAGGAAGACTCCATCCAGCAGCAGCACTGTGGCGTGGTGGTGATGGAGGGCGTGGCAATCCAGCAGGGCTTCGCCAAGCACCGCAAGAGAGGAGAAGGGAGAGAGGTAGGGCTGCGCCAAGAGGAGAGGTTCTCATGTGTATGGCAGCCCCAAAACCTCAAGTATATATAGGGGAAGGGGCTGCGCCCCCTTTAGGGTTTTCCCACCCCAAGGGGTGCGGCCAGCCCTAGATCCCATCTAGGGGGGCGGCCAAGGGGGGGAGGAGTGCCTCCCAAGTCAAGTGGAGGCCCTTCCCTTAGGGTTTTCCCCTTCCCATGTGCATGGGCCTTGGGGGCTGGTGCCCTGGCCCATTAAGGCTAGGGCGCCCCCCACAGCCCATGCTACTGTATTGGACGTGGTGGAACTATTTCCGGACCTCCGGACCCCTCAGAATCCTCCGAACCTTCCGAAGCTTCCGGTACAATACGAAAAAACCCGAACTTTTCGGAACCCGAACAACAACTTTCCATATATAAATCTTTACCTCCGGACCATTCGGAACTCCTCTTGACGTCCGGGATCTCATCCGAGACTCGAACAACATTCGGTAACCACATACAAACTTCCTTTATAACCCTAGCGTCATCGAACCTTATGTGTAGACCCTACGGGTTCGGGAATCATCGCATATGACCGAGACGTTCTCGGTCAATAACCAACAGCGGATCTGGATACCCATGTTGGCTCCCACATGTTCCACGATGATCTCATCGGATGAACCACGATGTCAAGGACTCAATCGATCCGTATACAATTCCCTTTGTCTAGCGGTATTGTACTTGCCCGAGATTCGATCGTCGGTATCCGATACCTTGTTCAATCTCGTTACGGCAAGTCTCTTTACTCGTTCCGTAACACATCATCCGTGATCAACCCCTTGGTCACATTGTGCACATTATGATGATGTCCCACCGAGTGGGCCTAGAGATACCTCTCCGTCACACGGAGTGACAAATCCAGTCTCGATTCGTGCCAACCCAACAGACACTTTCGGAGATACCGTAGTGCACCTTTATAGTCACCCATTCGTTGTGACGTTTGGTACACCCAAAGCATTCCTACGGTATCCGGAGTTGCACAATCTCATGGTCTAAGGAAAAGATACTTGACATTAGAAAAGCTTTAGCATACGAACTACGATCTTTGTGCTAGGCTTAGGATTGGGTCTTGTCCATCACATCATTCTTCTAATGATGTGATCCCGTTATCAACGACATCCAATGTCCATGGTCAGGAAACCGTAACCATCTGTTGATCAACGAGCTAGTCAACTAGAGGCTTACTAGGGACATGGTGTTGTCTATGTATCCACACATCTATCTGAGTTTCCTATCAATACAATTATAGCATGGATAATAAACGATTATCATGAACAAGGAAATATAATAATAACTAATTTATTATTGCCTCTAGGGCATATTTCCAACACTGCACCAAGTCTCAGGGGCTACTATCTATACAGGGCGCATTTTATATGCAAAACTGTCAAAAGGTACATCATTTTGCGTACCTCAAAACCCGTCAGTAAACTTACGACGGCTTCATGCAATCCGCTCTCAGCGGATGAAATCCTTTCAATCACCGTACTCATTAACGTACGGTGATCTTCCGAGATAGACGCTCGCCCGACCAGATCCTTCAGCTCCTCCGACCGCACACCCGTTGGTGTCGGACTCGTCCGGTGGCCTTTTTTGAAGGACGGACACGGAGAGCTTTGAGGGGACATACGGCTGCCTTCTGGCCCCGCCGGATTCGGAGGAGCCCTCCGCGACGACAACTCAGGGTCGTCCACCTCGCATAACGGTACGGCAGGCGGAGGCATTTCGCTCTCCATCATCTCCGGATCAAGATCCCCTGAAGACGAGCTCTGCTGTGAAGGGCTGAGATCCGAACTACAAGGTAAACTTTCGGTTACCTTCAGAAATAAAACAGGGATGTCTTTTATTTTATAAACTCCCCCCTTTACTTACGGCTCGCTGGAGGGCTGATCTCCTTGGGGAAATAGTGCGGCCGGGGCATCTCCCGCCGCAGGACCCTCTGGTGAAGATTTCTTCCCCCGCTTCGAGGCTTTGGTCTCCGGATCTTCAGAAGCGGTCCTCTTCTCCCCTTGGAGGGAGGGATTCTCGATCCCCCCTTTCTTGATAGCCTCCTTCACGGAGGTAGTAGCTCCCTTGTTCCCCCCTTCGCCTTCTTCAAAAGGCACAGCCTCTAGCATCTTGGTTAATACCGGATCCGGCGTGGTCTCAGGGAGGGGGGTCGGACACCTGATCAGTTTTGCTTTTGCTATCCACTCCTGTTTAAAGGATAGCTCTTTTAAGGGCAAGTTTATGATAAATATGCGGATAGCATGTCCAGGTACAGGACTACTTACTTGAGTATCCGGGCGATTGCAGCTCAGACCTACGTCCTCGGTTAAGTCCGGACACATTGCTTGTGATCCGAAGAACAGTTGGTACATCTCCACGGGCGTTACGCCCATAAAATGTTGAAGAGCTCTTGGTCCCTCCGGATTAAACTCCCACAGGCGGAGGGGGCGACGTTTGCAGAGCAAGGTACGACGCATGAACTGCGCTACTACGACCAGATTGATCTCTCTCTCTCTAAGAGGTCTCGAATACGGCCCTGCAACAAGGGCACGTCCTTGGACGGCCCCCAGTCAAGCCCTTTATTGACCCATGACGCCAGCCACGGTGGAGGACCCGAGCGAAAGGCAGGTGGCGCCACCCATTTGGTGCCCCTGAGAGCGGTGATATAAAACCACTCCTGTTGCCATAAATTGAGCTCCTCTTGAAAAGAGCCCTTGGGCCATGGAGCGTCCGCATTCTTGCTTATAACAGCCCCTCCGCACTCTGCCTGATGCCCCTTGATCATCTTCGGCTCCACTTTGAAGGTCTTGAGCCACAATCCGAAGTGAGGGGTAATGCGGAGGAAGGCTTCACATGCGACAATGAACGACGAGATGTGGAGGATGGACTCCAGATCCAAGTCATGGAATTCCAGCCCATAATAAAATATGAGCCCCCTCACAAAGGGGTCCGTCGGGAAGCCTAAACCCCGAAGGAAGTGAGACACGAATACCATGCTCTCACCAGGCTCGGGAGTGGGAATAACCTGCCCTTGGGCAGGCAGCCTATGCGAAATTCCCGGTGAGATACCTGGCGTCTCTCAGCTTTAGCACATCTTCTTCCGTGACGGAGGAAGACATCCACCGACCGTGCAGGTCGGAGCCGGACATCGTTGGAGGTCTGAAGCGCCTAAATCTGGAGCTTTGGGTGTTGAAACTCGAAGCGAGGGGCGGGCCTTGGTCTCGTTATAAAGAGGTTGAATACCAAGAGCCCTCCCCGTGACCGTTCGGGACTCGCCTTCGATGGAGGAGGCGTGCCAACGGGCACGACTGGGTTACCCACGCCCGTATTGATGAGAATCCCGGAATAAGGGGGCACGATCTCCGCTTTGATAAGACGTGCCAAGGAGACCGCCTCGCTAAACGTGCTGAGGTGGAACAGTAAAAACGATTCGTATAAAGGCCTGGCCGTGGTGTGATGTCACGCCGCGGAATACGTCAGCAGATCTGTGCAAAGGTTATTCTCTCTACGGTGGTATGTGGAACTTGTTTACAGAGCTGGACACTATCCTTGTGTTCAAAATCTTCTATGAAGTATTCGAAGGAGGAACCCGCCTTGCAATGCCGAAGACAATATGCGCGCCGGACTCGTCGTCATTGAAGACTGGTTCAGGGGCTACTGAGGGAGTCCCGTATTAGGGGGTGTCCGGATAGCCGAACTATCACCGTTGGCCGGACTCCTGGACTATGAAGATACAAGATTGAAGACTTCGTCCCGTGTCCGGATGGGACTTCCCTTGGCGTGGAGGGCAAGCTTGGCGATACGGATATGTAGATCTTCTACCATTGTAACCGACTCTGTGTAACCCTAACCCTATCCGGTGTCTATATAAATCGGAGGGTTTTAGTCCGTAGGACGAACAACAATCATACCATAGGCTAGCTTCTAGGGTTTAGCCTCTCTGATCTCGTGGTAGATCTACTCTTGTACTACCCATATCATCAATATTAATCAAGCAGGAGTAGGGTTTTACTTCCATCGAGAGGGCCCGAACCTGGGTAAATACATCGTGTCCCTTGTCTCCTGTGACCATCTGCCTAGACGCACAGTTCGGGACCCCCTACCCAAGATCCGCCCGTTTTGACACCGACAGCGAGTGCTGAAAGATATCCGCGGAGATGAACTCCATGATTGGCGCCCAATCGGATTCGATAGGCACGGGCGCAGGCGGCTCGGAGTCCGTGGCCGGAGATGAATCCAGTGGTTCGGCATCACGGCTCTCGTGAGGTGTAAAGTCAGTATTCGGCTCTATCGCCACTGAGAGTGCGGCCTCCAAGGCGGGGTCTATCCACCCGTCCTCGGATGGCGCAATTTTCTCCGGATCAAGGGCCGGAGTGGTTGCAGGTGTGATCTTCCGAACACTGTCCGACGGCAGAGCTAAATCATACTCGTCGTGATTGTGCGGTTCCATTGTGTACAATAACTGACATGCATAGGAATAAAACATAGTGAGATTATGTAAGGAGTGCATGCACAAATCCAGAGTGATGGTAGCAAACCGTGGATAGACCCAAAACCAATGATAGCAGGCAGATAATAGCTTTAGTTAAAAAATACAGATAATGGCTACTTTAATGTTTGTTTGCACCCAACATGAAACTCATAGTAGACACCCGAGATTAACTAGATAGTAGACAGATAGTACTGATTGCTGCCCCAATATGTACCCCACAACCATTTAAAAACTGAAGTTTTAGCATAAGTTTGGACCTGAGTCGGAGTCTAATAGGTGAACACGACGATAAAGTAGCATGTCATCATATTAAGCGATGCATAACGTAAGCAGACACGGAAGAGTGCGACCTCTCTTGCGGACCCATGTAGTCCTCAAGGTCATATGCTCAGTTGATGATGGCAATGCAGTTGTCGTGGCTGCCGGCAGCGGGGAAGAAGATCCGAGGCGGCGAAAGACAGTCTGGAGGGTGGATCCCTGCTGTGGTAAACCCTTCCGTCGTTGGAGCAGCTGAGCTGGGGTGGAACACAGCACCACAGGAGCAGGACAAACCACATAAGGTTTTCTTTGACACATATCTGTAACATAAGTAATTGTGTAAGGGCTTGTTTGAATTTGAGGATTCTAACAATGCAGGGATAGGAAATAGACAGGAATAGGATAGGAATGCACGTGCAAAACGAGAGAATTTAAAAACACAGGATTTCTGCCAATCTGGGTGATTGGTTCACAAGAATTGGAAGATCACAGGATGCAAAGAAGCATGGTGAGATTAAGTCAAACGACAAGAAGTGTACAACCTCTTTGGCGAAGCCATGTCGATCTCAGCGTGATTGGGTTGGCCGGTGAGGATGCTCCGGCTGACTTGGCTGTTGGAGGAGGGGAAGAAGATCTCAGGCATCTGGAGATGGAGCCCGAGGTACTGCTCCGCTGTGATGGAGGGTTTCATCGTTGGAGCAGCTCCGGTGAGTTGTACGACGCCGAGGCTGAAGCAAGACAAGAGAGACAACGTTAACCTGAGTGGAATTCTAATAGCATCTCCAATAGATGACGTAAAATACATAACCACAAAGTGCTAGATGTATACATCAGCCGCTCATCTCTGAACTTAACTGTCGAAACTGAATTTAACAGTCGAAATTGAACTTAACTGTCAAAAATGAATTTTTCTGTCGAAACTGAATTTTACTGTCGAAACTGAACGCACTAGAGGTGAGGCTACACGTCAGTCGACTGACTTTTTCATCTCTGGTCAGTCGATTTTGCAGCCGTTGGATAGGAAATCAAGGGCCTACATTTCATCTTCAACCTCCACCCCCATGAGCCGCCAGCCACCACCGGCCAAACAGCCGCCCACCGCCCATGTTGGTTGGCGGTGCCCCCCTCGCCCGAAAACACTACCCACCGCCGGTCCGCCGCCGCCCCGGCCATCCCTCTAGGCCCTCCCGTGCCAAGATTTTTCTCCGGGGATCCCCACGCCACCGCCCCACCACTGCCGGCGGGCACCGCCCCCACCCTGAACCCTAAGATAGATAGTGGGGTACCTCTTCGGCGAGCCCCCCTCCCCGCTGCGGCTGGTTCTTCCTTAACTCCGGCGAGGCCCCCCCGCCCACCCCCTGAAAATTGACTGACCCAAAAGTCGATTCAGTCGACTGAAGTGTATCTAAATCGGAGCAACATCGCAAGCAAGAGCAAGAGCGAGAGCAGCAGCGCGAGCAAGAGCAAACCAGGCAAGGGACCGAGAGCAAGAGCAGAGCAGCAGCGCGAGCGAGAGCTAAAGCAGCAGCAACTCCTACTGATGTGGACGACGCCGCCGAGGGAGCGACGCCGTGGAGGAAGTGGCCGGCGACGCCGTGGTGGATGTAGCCGCGCCATGTCGGCTCGGGACCGAGCGCCAGCAGCACCGTGAGATCGAATCAAGAAGAAAATGCGGCAATTAGTGTACAACCTCTTTGGTGGCACCGATTAGGCCGTAACTTCATCCGAGGAAAAGGTGATGATGATGCTCTTCCGGTGGTGTAGGTGAAGACGGCGGTGTGGGAATGGAGGTGGCGCGGAAGACGAGGGGAACGTCGGGGCAACTCCTTGGAGGTGTAGGACGGGGTGGCTGAACCGGCGGGACGACCAGATCGACGACGGATCCTCATCCGGTATGCTGGATGAGGGACGCCGAGGTGTTGCAGTGGACGACGTCGTCGGGGAAGAGGCTCTGGCAGGGTGGTGGACGGAGGAGGATGTGGGGCTTCGCGGGTTTTCCCAGCCTCAGTGTACGAATGGGTGGGCAGATGCGATGGGAGTGGGGAACCATGGCTTAGGGACGCGCTTGTCCGAAATGTGGGGTAAGTTACGAAAGTACCCCCACTGATTTGAGGCGGTTCTTTCGGTTCAGGGGTATCACGGGCATTTCGCGTGTCGGGATTTCACAGGAGGTGGGATTTTTCGCGCATATTGTAATTTTGGAATAGCAAGGCGCGGGTTGAGATGGAGGGAGTTGTCGGAGCACAAAGAGACAAAGATTTATCTTAAATATTTTGGGCTAACAAGGCGCGGGTTGAAGAGGCGAGAGTTCCGCGGCACGATAGACAGAGACGCTAGCTTGAAATTTCAGCATAACAAGGCGCAGCTTGAAATTTCGGGAGAACAAGCTTAACGTGTACCCAAAAAAGACAATTTAGACTAGTATGATATACTACGTGCAATGTGTTTAACACTCACAATACACACACAGACACCATTTAGACTAGTAAGGTACACGTGCATTGCACACATGAGATTTGGCAACCAAATTATGAATAAATACCACATTATAGCATGTAAGCTTTGAGTCATATATGCATGATGTAGATGTTCGTTTAATTCTTATAGTTCATTTCATTCAAAATCATCTAGTTTTTATAAGAAAGCTAATCTATTTTAAGATTCATGGAATTGTGCGTTGTAAGGCATAAAGTAAAAACAAATCCTGTTGAAAAACATTTGGGCAATTCTGATAGGGAAGATTCTAGAACAAATAAGAAGTGCTTGTGTTTTGAGGTTTGTGCATTATGCTTAAGTTCAACCATAGAGTCTTCTAGATTGTACATGTGGCAAAATCTGGTGGAATCTAGATGATATCCAACGGCCAGTGGTGCTCAAATTTGCCATCTCTGCACCATCGAATTGGCCTCATCCAACGACCATCTTTAAAAGTTAAAGTTATCCATACACTATATAAAAATATATATATATATATATATATATATATATATATATATATATATATATATATATATATATATATATATATATATATATATATATATATATATATCACAACAGGAATCAGCTGCTTTGCCATCTGCCACGGCAGACGGCAAAGGCAGGAACGACGGACGGCAAAGGTCTTTGCCGTCTGCCGCGGACGGCAAAAGGCTCCGGCAAAGTAAGGATCGGCAAAGAGCTACTTTGTCGTCTGCTTTCTGCGGCTGACGGCAAAGGGGCCTTTGCCATCAGCAGCTGACGGCAAAGAAAGCAGACGGCAATAATTACGCTGTTAGTCCGTTAGGTGGCTAACGGCAGCCTTTGTCGTCCGCCGCTGACGGCAAAATTTGTCCGGCCTTTGCCGTCCGCCGAATGATGTCAGCTGGACGTCACTACACGGCAGGCCTTTGCCATCCGCGGCTGTAGGCAAAGTTGTTTACTCTTTGCCGTCAGCCACTGTAGGCAAAACCTTTGCCGTCCGCCGCTGTAGGCAAACTGGCCAAATGGGTCAGTTCCCAGGAGGCATAGGTGGCCGCCGCGTGGCTGCTTTGCCGTCTGCGGCTGTTGGCAAAGGTGCCTTTGCTGTCCGCGGCTGTCGGCAAAGGTGGCTTTGCCATCAGTGGCTGGCGGCAAAGATCCTGCTTTGCCTCATTTTTTCTGTTTTTTTAATGCAACAATTTTTACAGCAAATATATATGATATATATATATAGGGAAAATCCATGCTACCACCCGGTGGTAGTTACCCCACATGTCTCATATACTACCATATGATACTATATATACTATTTTATTATTTTAAATATGTTCGTATACTATACCTAAGATATTTAAAAGCAAGTTACATGAAAAATTGCATATGAGCCCAGAGTTTTGTTATATTTGTGAAATACGTACATATTTGTACATAAAAAGAGCATTCTCAAAATGATACATACTATTTAAAAATTAGTATATATACTACCTAATCATTGTTATATACTACATACTACACGTACATACTCTCGGTTTTGACAGATACTACATACAACATACAAAACGCAAGTGGTGATAACTACCACTGCCTATAGGAAACATTTGTCATATATATATATATATATATATATATATATATATATATATATATATATATATATATATATACCATAGGACGGCAGTTTGGGACACCTAGGTGCCTGGGCACCTTACCTCGTAGCCGTTAGATGATGAGTTGATGCATGGCGTTTGTCTTGATATGGTAAATCATTAATGTGATTATATATAGCAGAAATTAATAAGTATGCTAACCACGCATGCATGCATGACAACCATTTATGTTTAAATTAATGGATAGTCATAAATGGATTAAATCTTTGAAATTTTACATTCGGGTATATACACATATATTTCATATCAGAGTATGTACACATAAATGTATATTGGTGCATGTATACATATATTTAACGTTGGGGTATGTACATTTTTATGGATATATAGAGAGAAAAATCACGTCGGGGTATGTACGCATAAATTTTATATTGGGTTATGTACATTTATGTGTATGCGCATATAAATTTCAAATCGGGGTAAGTATATTTATGAGTATGTTTACATAAATTTCACGTCAGGTATGTATATTTACGAATATGTACACATAATTTTTAAGTCAAGGTGTGTACAGTTATGAGTATGTACACATAAATTTCAAGTCAGTGTATGTACATATAAATTTCACGTCAGGGTATGTACATGTGTGGATATGTACACAAAATTTCGTGTCGGGGTATGCATTTCTTTGTGTATATATTTTTTTGCAAGGGCTTGAGTATGCACTTAAAAATATATTGGTTATTATCATATATCAATTGTCATCTTGAGTATGTTATGTTTGGAACATATATTTCTTAGGTATATATCATTTTGTTTTATCGTACATGGGTATATTATTTCTAGGTTTATGTCATAGATATATTATTATATGTATATAAATTCTTTGTGTTAGGTATACGATACACAGGACAAATTCTTACTAAATGCATGAATTTTTTTATTTTTAATAGCAAAAATGAATGGGTGCAGTATATGTTTATGCGTATTGTATTCGGCAAAGAATACAATGCAAAAGCTATTATTTTTAATAGTATATGTTTATCATTGTAAATTTGCTCATATACTATAGCTAAGCTATTTCAAAGCAAGTTACATGAAAACATTGCATATGAGCCCATAGTTTTTGTTATATTTGTGAAATACGTACATATTTGTACGTAAAAAAGAGCATACTCAAAAAAATGGTACATACTACCTAAAAATTAGTATATATATTACCTAATCATTATTATATACTATATACTACACATACATACTTTCGGTTTCGACGGATAGTACATACAACATACAAAATGCAAGAGGTGGTAACTACCACTGCTTGTAGGAAACATTTGTATATATATATATATCCAGCACATATGACATATCCAGCACATAAGTTTCTTCGTACATGCATATATAGTTCCATCCATTCATACATAGCAAGTTCCATCAAAAGTTACACATACACATTGTTCCATCCATACATATTACAATGCAAAGTTTCATCAAGATAGCAAGTTCCATCATAGCAAGCTAGAAGAATACTTGAAGAGAATGAAAGAAAAAACAAGCACTCCATCATAGCAAACTAGCTTCCGTGAAGTGAATGAAATCTACAAAATGGCAAATAAGAAAGTTAGAAAAAGGTGACTAGAAGAAGAAGACTAGAACAAGAAGAAGACTAGAACAAGAAGACTAGAACAAGAAGACTAGAACAAGAAGTATATGTCATTTATGAGCTAACTTAGGTGAAATGGATCATATATAAGCTAACTAAGTTGAAATGGGTCGTTTATGAGCTAACTAAGGTGAAATGGGTCATTTATTTGCTAACTTAGGTGAAATGGATCGTTTATGAGCTAACTTAGTTGAAATGGATCATTTATGAGCTAACTAAGGTGAAATGGATCGTTTATGAGCTAACTAAGGTGAAATGGATCGTTTATGAGCTAACTAAGGTGAAATGTATTGTTTTTGAGCTAACTTAGGTGAAATAGATCATTTATGAGCTAACTTAGTTGAAATGGATCGTTTATGGGCTAACTTAGGTGAAATGGATCATTTAAGAGCTAATTTAGGTGAAATGGGTCGATTTTAGCTAACTTAGGTGAAATGGGTCGTTTATGAGCTAACTTAGTTGAAATGAATCGTTTATGAGCTAACTTAGTAAAAAGCATCATTTTAGAGCTAACCTAGGTGTGATTGGTCATTTTGGAGCTAACCTAGGTAAGATGGGTCATTTTGGAGCTAACCTAGGTGAAATGGATCGTTTTTTAGCTAACTAAGGTGAAATGGATTGATTATGGGCTAACCTAGGTGAAATGGACCGTTTATGAGCTAACTTAGGTAAAAATCATCATTTTAGAGCTACCCTAGGTGTGATGGGTCATTTTTGAGCTAACCTAGGTAAAATGGATCGTTTGTGAGCTAACTTAGGTGAAATGGATCATTTATGAGCTAATCTAGGTAAAATGGATCATTTTAGAGCCAACTTGGGTAAAATACATCATTTTAGAGCTAACCTAGGTAATATGGGTCATTTTGGAGCTAACCTAGGTAAAATGGGTCATTTTAAAGCTAACGTAGGTAAAATGGATCATTTAGGAGCTAATCTAGGTAAAATGGGTCATTTTAGAGCTAACTTGGATAAAATGGATCATTTATAAGCTAACTAAGGTAAAATGGATCATTTTACAGCTAACTTAGGTAAAATGGATCGTTTATGAGCTAACTAAGCTAATTATGCAATTTTGACATAGGTAAGCTAAGTATAGATCGTTTTAGAGCTAACTTAGGTAAAATGGATGGTTTTGGAGGTCAGTAAGCTTATTAAGTCATTTTGGAGGAAAAGAAGCTAACTCTAGGTCATTATGGTAAGCATATTGGAGGAAATAAAGCTAAGTCTAGGTCTTTATGCATTAGTTAAGAAAAATACTAGAGAAACTTACCGTGATCATGGAGGTGTAGGAAAGGAGCTGAGAACATCTACATTTGGACAGCCCGCCTCGCCATGTCGGAGCTATAAGAATGGTCGGCCGTGCATGATTCTTCGTGCTAGCTTGGGGGCAGCCCGCCTAAGATGATTTTGAACCTTAGTCATTCTTATAGCTTGGAGCAAAATGCATCGTTGTGGTTCTTCGTGCTAGCATGGTCGCCATGCTATAAGAACCTTAGTCATTTGTTGCCATGCTATAAGAACCTTACGACCGACCATTCGTGCTAGCATGGTTCTTATAGCACGAATGCGCTATGGTCCTAAATGCTGGCACGAATGGTCGCCATGCTATAAGAACCTTAGTCATTCGTTGCCATGCTATAAGAACCTTACGGCCGACCATGCTAGCACGAAGAACCATAGCGAGGCATTTTGCTCCAAGCTATAAGAACCCCAACATGACTCTAGTAAAACCTTTGGGTGCTGGTCACATGGCGATGTGAACTATTGATGTTAAATCACATGGCGATGTGAACTAGATTATTGACTCTAGTGCAAGTGGGAGACTGAAGGAAATATGCCCAAGAGGCAATAATAAAGTTGTTGTTTTATATTTCCTTATATCATGATAAATGTTTATTATTCATGCTAGAATTGCATTAACCAGAAACTTGATACATGTGTGGATACATAGACAAAACACCGTGTCCCTAGTAAGCCTCTACTAGACTAGCTCGTTAATCAAAGATGGTTAAGTTTCCTAACCATAGACATGTGTTGTCATTTGATGAACGGGATCACATCATTAGGAGAATGATGTGATGGACAAGACCCATCCGTTAGCTAGCATATTGATTGTTCATTTTTTATCGCTACTACTTTCTTCATGTCAAATACATATTCCTTTGACTATGAGATTATGCAACTCCCGGATACCGGAGAATACCATGTGTGGAGAACAAACGAAGAGATTATTGTAGGGTAAGAAACCACCTCAAAGATATTCTTTCCGATCAATCCGTTGGGCTATTCCTATAAGTTTCACAAACAGCCCTAGAGTTCATAGTAAAATAACACCTTAAGACACACATCAACCAAAACCCTAATGTCACATAGATACTCCAATGCCACCTCAAGTATCCGCGGGTATGATTATACAATATGCATCCCACAATCTCAGGTTCATCTATTCAAACCAACAAAAAGAACTTCAAAGAGTGCCCCAAAGTTTCTACCGAAGAGTCAAGACGGAAATGTGTGCCAACCCCTATGCATAGATTCCCAAGGTCACGGAACCCGCAAGTTGATCACCAAAACATACATCAAGTGAATCAATAGAATACCCCATTGTCACCACGGGTATCCCACGCAAGACATACATCAACTGTTCTCAAATCCTTAAAGACTCAATCCGATAAGATAACTTCAAAGGAAAACTCAATCCATTACAAGAACATAGAGGGGGAGAAACATCATAAGGTCCAACTATAATAGCAAAGCTCGCGATACATCAAGATCGTGCCATATCAAGAAGAGAGAGAGAGAGAGAGAGAGAGAGAGAGATCAAACACATAGCTACTGGTACATACCCTTAGCCCCAAGGGTGAACTACTCCCTCCTCGTCATGGAGAGCGCCGGGATGATGAAAATGGCCACCGGTGATGATTCCCCCCTCCGGTAGGGTGCCGGAGCAGGGTCCCAATTGGTTTTTGATGGCTAGAGAGGCTTGCGGCAGCGGAACTCCCGATCTAGGTTTCTTTTCGGGGGTTTCTGTATTTGTAGGAATTTTTGGCGTCGGTCTCATGTCAGGGGGGGGGGGGGTCTCCGAGTCATCCACGAGGTAGGGGGCGTGCGCTCCACCCTCGTGGATGGCTTGGGACTCTTTTGGCCCAACTCTTTTACTCCCGAGGCTTCTTTTGGTCCATAAAAAATCATCAAAATTGGCACGTCAATTGGACTCCACTAGTCATCAACCCGTGCGCCTGCACGGGCTAGGATCTTTTTTAACTCAAAAAATTAGTTACATGTGCTTTCAGTTTGTAATGAAATTGATTTTTAGAAACAGGGCAATAGCTGCCTATTCCTGTAACTGGATTAAAAGCATACTTTCAACATATTCAAAAATATTTGCGATATTCATGTACCATAGCTGCATCCTAAATAGGATGTTGGAAGATTAAATAATTTTTTAATATATATTTAGTTTTTGAAATAATATATGCCATGCTTGGTGAAATTCTAATATTGAATAGATTTGTGCAGCACAAAATTTGCATCCTATCACAGGAACTTAAAAAACAACTTCCACAACACTTAAATTTCATTATTGGAAGAAACTCAGTCGGAACCCCCTTTTATGGTATGCGCACTTCATGATGGCATAATGTCACCATCAGTCACCATATTTGTTGTATAAAAAAATTATTTTGAAATGCCAAGGAAAGTTATAGTTTTTGACAGAAACATATTCAAATCTGTATCGGCCAACACTATTCAAAAATCCAAATAAGCAGTAGATACCTTAGTATAAGAAAGCATGTCACAATGAAAATGCCTCTGGTATGTTTCTTGGTTTTCTGAAAAATATAATGTAATGTGTGCAACCACTTGATAATTAATACTTCTTTCATTTCGTATAAGAAAACAATTCGCATGTCTATCATCACTTATTTCTCATAATTGTATTACCAAAAATCAAGGATACAAAAAATTGGAAAGGAGACAACCTGCGATGTTTCATGTACGTGGCGTTACCTTTTTTTTAATGAGGCAGTATCTTCTAATAGACCCGTCCTAAAAACATCTTCTAACAGATCTTGACTATCAAATTTAAAGGAAAGAAGGCAGGCTTTTTTATTTCAGAATCTAGACGTGGGTGTTTTATTTTTGCATCTTTTTTGAGATGTGTGGGCGTTGAAATAGTTTTTTCATAACTAATTTATATATTTTTTCTTTGCAACTAACTTCTTTTGTATGTCTTCTGAGAAATCTGAACCATCAAATTTAAAATCTAATGGCCAATTTAATTTTAATGATGTGGGTGAACGTAAAGCCTCTTATTGTGCATCGTCTTCCTCTACCCCTGAGTGAAATCACGCATAGAGTCCCTTTTCTTGGACGTACATGAGGCTTCAGGTCTCTTTTTATAAACGTGCATGGATTTTATTTATTCAGATTGAGATGTTACACTTCTACGTGGGTCTTCAAGACTTCTTACTTGCGTGTTTTTTAAGGAAAGAAGTCATGCTGTTTTTGTCTTTTCTGAACTTAGATGTGGCCGTTTTTTCTTTTGAAATAACTCAGACGTGCCCATGGGGACTCTTTTTTTGTACGTGTGGTACTAATCCTATTCATGTACGTTATGTTTATTTGTTACTCATATTGAGGCAACATATTCTAAATGATCTTGACCACCAAATTTAAAAGAAAGAAGACATGTTTTTTTCCCTCAAAAAGAAGACATCTTTTTTCTTGTATTTTCAAAACCTAGACGTGGGTGTTTTTTCCTTGCATCTAACTTAAACGTGGGCGTTCAGTACTTTTTCCAGAACCTAGACGTGACGTGGGTGTTTTTTCCTTGCATCTAACTTAAACTTGGGCGTTCAGAACCTTTATTTTACGTGTGGGATTAATCCTAGTAGTCATCTACGTACGTGGTGTTTCTTTTCTTAATTAGGCAACGTCTTCTACTAACAGATCTCGACCATCAAATTCAATATCCAATGGCTAAATTAATTCTGATGATGTGGATTACTGTAGAGCCTTTTATGGTGCCTCCAATTAGTAAATATAAGATTTGGTATTCCTTTTCTGTAAAACTCAAAAACAAGTAAAAAACAGAAACTGGCACTGGACTCTAGGTTAATATGTTAGTCCCAAAAATCATATAAAATAGCATATAAATGCATATAAAACATCCTAGATGGATAATGTCGGGGATATACCCCGCGGTGTAAACCGGCAGGAAGTATAACCCGGCCGGACTTGGCGGTTTATTTGAGACCCTGCTAACACTTGGCGATTCACCAGCGACCCGCACAGACCAGACGGTTTACAAGACCTGACTGAACATTATGATTCACTGGTAACCCGGCGGGCGGGACAGACGGTGACAAGGCCCAAGGCCCAGAAGGCCGGTTCATGTTATGGTAGGCCGGTTTAAGAGGAAAGGCGTGAGGAATATTTGTCTTACAAGGAGTTAAGACGTGGACTTGTATCCGGTTTGTATTATAGATAGACTAGTCCTAATCCTAATAGGACTCCACATGTAAACTGCCCCTTCAACATATATAAGGAGGGGCAGGGCTCCCCAAAGAGGGACAAGCTACAAGCAAGAAGAAACAATCTTAGGGCTGGACACAAAAAGGAGAGCCGGTTTATGGCGACCCCTGGTGATGATAATGAGATCTAGCCTCAAACAGCATGTAGGGTTTTTACTGGATGATGTTTCCCGAGGCCCGAAGCTGTCTAAACCCTTGTCTTGTGTTGTGTCTCTCGATTCCGCTTAACCCCTCTCAAGCTACCACATAGATGCGTTGACCTCACGACTAAGTCCTCATGCTAAGGGCATCTGACGTGTTCATTCCACGACAATTGGGGCCCAACGTAGGGCTTGCGCACGGTGGTGTTGAGTTCTTGAAGGGATCTCTCCCAGGGATCGAGGAGCTCGCGATCATCCGGTGAAGAAGAGTCATCATGCAAGTTTAAATTTGAGAGGCTAGGGTTTCGTACATGCAGCCGCACACGACCCTGAAGACAGATATATTTTTTGGTGCACCGCCGTCAAAGTCATGTCATTGGTTTCTGGCGATCTACCAATGGCAAGCTGCGTCGAAACGGACAGGAAACCTACATCGCAGTTGTTCTGTCTAGATTCAAGTTGTGTTAGCTGCTTCACGCCTCCACACATATTCGACTGATGGATCAAGTCCCGAAGAAAACAATGGTGCGGCTACTAGTACTTGCACGGTTTAAAAAAGATTCAATCACGATCCGGAAGTGGATACAACTATGACCTGGAAGTGGATACAACGTTGACCTGGCCTCGTTGCGCTGCTGTTGGCCGGTATTGCCTCTGAACCGCTGCCGTCGACCCCCCAACGAGCCGTTGTTGTCGCCATGGCTTCGCCCCGGGCCCCCAGGACCAGGCTGGCCTGTCTCCGCCATTCTCCGCCTCGGTTTTAATCCCAAGTCGCCATCCGCTACCGGAGTATCACCAAATCAGCGCCTTTGAACCGCCAAGGTCGAACCGGCCGTCGAGCCGCCATTGCGCCAAGACACCCCCGAGAGCCACCGGCCTCCGTTCTATCAATCCGCTTCGGCTGTAGCAGTACGGAGCCGTGCCTTTACTACCATGGTCCATCTGTGCCAGGCCGGCCTTGACTCCGTTCACAAGATGAGCTGCTGTTCATGTTTTCAATTGCACCAGGAAGGCCGCCTCACTACCGTGTTGCCAAGTCGCCGTGACCATCGTGACTTAAACCGCCGCCTGTTTTAACTACAGTGGGAGAGGTGTTGCCTGCTTAAACCGCCGTCAGGGTTCGTCCATGAGCTGCCAGTACGCTTGTTGACTTGCCTCAACTCCAACCTCAACTCTTCAAGTCGCCTTATCTCTACATCGCCGGCTTACCTCGTTTCGGCGAGTCGCCGCCGTTCCCACAGCCTTGTTTCTATCGTGAACCGCCGCTGCGCCTCCTCATCCGTTCAGTTTGCCGGTGCGCCACTGCTATCACCGCGCCAGCAGCTTCCTCCCGCTGTTCCAGGGTCACTGCGCTGCCCGGGAGTCTTTGCCCCTGCCTTGGAGCCTCTCCGGGTTAAGGCGTCAAGTCGCCGGGTTACCTCCGCGCCAAATCACCATTGTGGATGTTTCAATACCAAATCTCGGGGTTAATTGCTATGGCATCCGCGCTGTTTCCAAGTCGACTGGCTGTTTTCACCACTGCACTTCGTGCCGCCTCTATGGCCTTGTGCTGCGTTCACCTCCGAGTCAGCCCCACAGCTTCAAGCCGGTCCTGAGTTGACCTCGCCTCCGCTCCATCGTCACCTCCCGTGGTTTCCGGGCGCTCCACACCTCTGCTGGCCTCGGCCTTGACCCGTCGTCGCATGGTCGACCTGGCCTCCCGCGTTCGGCCGCGCCGGTTTGACAGCCAACTCCAATCGCCGCTCCGGTCGCGCCCGTCTCAAGTCGCCAAGACCGAATGTATGCTGGCCAGGTTAGGATGCACGACTGCGTATTTTCTTCCATAGGTGGATCAAAACCCGAGAACTCTCGCTTCCCTGGCATACGGACGCAACGTCGCGCGCATACTTGACCGGTTGGCAGTGCTGCTCCTCCACCCGTGATCCACTCCCATCAAGCAAACCTATGTGGGTCAAGTCCCGAGACAACCATTAACTTTTGGGTGAGGTAGCACGCCCTCAAATCTTATATCTTATATCTTATATCTTATATCTTATATTTACTAATTGGAGGCACCATACGAGCCTCCACGTTAATCCACATAAGCCAAATTAATTTAGCCGTTAGATATAAAATTTAATGATGAAGATCTATTAGAAAACGCTGCCTCATTAAAGGATGGAAACACGTACATTAATAGGATGAAGGCCACACATGCAAAAAAAAAAAGGAGTTCCACTGCCCACGTCAAATCAATGAAAAAACATGTCTTTTAAAGAGTCCAGATCCCACTCTCCCACGTGAAAAAAGAGACCTCAAGCCTCACGTTTAAAATAGGAGAGTCTTCCCTCATGCAAGAAGGAAACAACACGTGCATACAAAGGATATTTTTAATCTACGTACATAAATAGGATTAAGGCCAAGCATACCAGAAAGAGTCCCCAATGCCCATGCCCAAGTTATAAAAAAGCGTACCTTTTTTTTGTTTGAAAAGGAAAACAAAGATGTGTAGAAATAGGAAGTTAGGTCCCAGATTTTTTTTTTTTTCAAAAGAAAGTGCCACGTTAAAAAAACACTCCACATCCCATGGTCCCAGAAAAAGAAAATCCATGCACGTACAGAAAAAAGGCATTGAGCTTCACGTTAAAAATAGGAGAGTCCAAATCTAATTTTGAAAAATAAATCTCGACTGGGGGAGGAAACGAAATGTGTGCAGGCGCTATAGTAGTCCTCTCTATATACCTCAATGTTGTACTCAGGGCCATACAGTGGGCTTTCTGGATTGCGCAGCTGACCTTAACAAAATTACTGGGTAGATATTGGCCCGTCTTCAACAGTATGAGCGTCGTTCACCTACGAGGGGCAAGGTTCACACTACACTTAGAGAGTTCACTGGTGATGTCAAAAGCCAGGTCCTAAGGAGTGCATGTACGTCATGGAGTACGTATGCTGCTAGAGTGTGCATACCCGTGATGATAATCCAAGAGTTCATAGTAATACATTCCTTAATTGTCAGTAAAACCCCAACCATAAATTACATTTGGGTATGCCTATTCAGTTTTGTTCCTCTATTATGTGACCAAAGTATATATGAGCAACAGATGCACACGCACACCCCTTAAGGTCCCTATTCACTAATGAACATTCCCTTATTTCTGTACTGCTCCAGGTCGACTAAAGTCAGGGAGTAGCAAGATATATGGTCTTTAATTCCTAATTTCCTCAAAGTTCTTCTCATTTCACCTCTTCCCTCCGAGTTATGTGTATTGATTTCGAGTATATTTGTTCATGCAAGATTTCGAGTATATTTGTTCATACAAAAGTACACGTCAATCATCCTTTGGAGCCAATGTGCAAAGGTACTAGCCATCATACCAGTAATTTGATTCACTTTCTTCATCACATTTGGTGCTGCTAAAATTTCTAAGACTTGGCAGAGAAAGTGTATTTGGTACCATCAAAGTTTTGAGATATGTCATAGCATGAGGGGATACAAATGATTTTGTCTCAGTTAAGAGATTTAAGTGCTAAATTTGTTTGTTTCCTTAGTGTGATAGGGCAAAAAACTTTGGGTCGCACAAATATCTCTGCGGTAGCAATGGTCACCAGTCGTGGCACATGTATTTGAGAAAATTAATGCATATAAATAAAATTCTTTAAGACTAGAATATCATATTTAGGATGTATGGATAGGAATGTCGACCATATTCTTGAATCTCTTGAAAATTTTCTTCTCTATTCACGGTTTTTAATCATTTATATAAATATTAATATCTGCACTAAATGAAGTCGGAGAGAATATACTCATATGAAAAGTTTGATTCAGAAAGAGGTTTCCCTCCTTCTGAAAAAAAAACCATTCATTCATACTCTAAAGTGTGGAGAATTAATTTTTTAATTATTAACGCAGATTAGTTCCTAGCCCGTGCAGGCGCACGAGTTGATGACTAGTACTACTAATGGAGGCACGTCATCAAGTACTAGTACGCATGTACTATTGTTTTTGGGGAAGTCTGTGGACGTGAAGGAGATACTATCAGATGCTACATCAGCAAACAACGGCGAATCAAAATGTTCAAGGGCTCGCCTATGCCATAACCGTGCCCGAGGTGCCGCATTTTCACCTCTGCCGTGGGTGGATATTATGTACTACAATGCATATGCGAAAACCAGACGACGACCCAAGCGGACGTACTGCGGCCGGCCCGAGCCGCCCGTCTTTGACGATTTAAACCGCCCGCGCACCCGGACAAGTCGCCACTGCTGGCTGCATCCGCGCAACCCGGCCGTAGCCACTGCCGTACCTTCACACACGCGGGCGGTTTAATATTCATCAGTGTATACACACAAAAGATTGCGAGCATCTACGACCCGCCCGCGGTTGACTTCAGCTTCACCGACGTGATCATCAATATCGTGACGGATAATTTCCAGCCAAACATATCAGGTTAAATCCATCCAGTCAATTTTTTTTATTAATACATTTTTATGATTCTGAGAACAATTACTCTCGCCTGCAATATCCTTTATGCAGGATAATTAGTCACCACAGAAGTGGCTCATACCGTGGCTACGGAGCATGCGCTGGTGTCATTCTGCATTGGTGTTTATGTGTGCCTTATTACGCGATGAATGGACGCGTGTAAGTCGCCCCCTTTTGGTCCGGTCTACCTCAACGTGCCAACCGGCTCTCTCGTCCGCGCCGGCTTACAATGTCACGGCCGACTCATCTGTCGGAGCTGCCTCTGACGCTGCGGTCGTCTTTGCTGTCCGTCTCTCGCGGCCCGGTCTACATCAACATACCGGGCCGCACCTGTCTGCATAAGCTGTTTATTGAGTATAAAACCAGTCACCGCTCGGGTAGCCCGTTTTTTCTTTCAAATTGAAGGCAAATTATCATCAACCGCCGTCTGCACTGGATGGCTCAATGAGCAGGGGCACAAGTCGCCGCCACTACAGTTTTGGTTAACTTCAAATCGCCAGTTGGAAGGAACCATTAGCCAAGTTGCTGACAAGGCTCATACGGGATCATTTATAACCCGCTGCAGTCACCTCAGCCTTCTGTGGATTTACATCGCGTTATCAACACCAATGATATATACCGTCTGCTATGGTCAAAGTATGGAGAATCTCAAGACAACTCCTTGAGTCATCTTAAGACTCGGGGGCTACGATGATATGATTCAGCAAGTCTTGCCAGTTTCAGCAAATTCAAGTGCCCGAGGATGTTGAAGGGAAAGATAACCCGATCCCAAAGGCTACTGTTATATTTAAAGGCCGTCAGAAATATTCCGGCTCACGATGATGCTTCCGGTTTATAGTCCGGTTTAAAGAAAATCCCGTCTCCCACACAGCGCTAAAGCCCTTAGTATCTGGTTCAAATCCGGTTTAAAAGGAAATTATCTCTTGCAAAGTTGTGAAGCTCTCAAATCTGGTTTAAAAATGTCCGGTTCAAAAAGGAATTAACTTCTCGCAAGTTCGAATTTAAAGGCCGTCAGAAAATTTCCGGCTGAAAATAAAGATTCCGGTTTAAAATCCGGTTCAAGGGAAAGATGTCTCCCACAAAGCTTTGAAGCTCTCAATATCCGGTTTAACGTCCGGTTCAAGAAGGATTTATCTCTTGCAAAAAGTTAAACAGTGCCAAAGAGGACCTGCTGCCATGATGCGCGGTTCAAACATGGGTATCATGCCTAATTGGCTTATCATATTATTGATCACTTGGGGGCTTGGTCATGTCTGAATCATAATCACACCTCTTGATCGGCGCAATGCCACAATATCACTTGGGGGCTTGGTCGCGTCCGAACCATAGCAATGCCATTTGGTAGGCGAAAAGCCACAACATCACTTGGGGACTTGGTCATGTCTGAACCATAGTCACGCCTCTTGATCGGCCTAGTGCCACAGCATCACTTGGGGGCTTTGGTCGAACCCGAACCATTGCTACACCTCTTGATCGGCGTAATGCCAACACATCATTTGGGGACCTGGCTGACTCGAACCATAGCTACGCCTATTGGGGGCTTTGTCGTGTCCGACCATGGTAATGCCTCTTGATCGGCTTAAAGCCTCATTTGCAAATAATATTATCTTTGCCTTTGCTTGAATTCTGTTCTTTTTTGCTAAAGACCTTTTGCTTCTGTTGCGTTTTTAAACCGACATTGTTAATCCGGTTCGACTGTCAATTACAAATTGGCGGAACACGGTCAAATCTTAATCCGGAGACTATCTGCGCGGTTTGATTTTATGTTACCATCTTGCTATGGAGTAAACCGGTGTTCATTAACCCGGCTTGACTTTCAATTACAAGTTGTCAGTACATGATCAAATCATAATCCGGAGACTATCAGCCCGGTCTGGTTTGACTACGAGTCCCCAGTATTATATATGGTTAAACCGGTGTTTATCACAACCCGGTATGGTTTTATCATAAACCGACACAGTATGAAAGGAGTTATCATTGCTCAAGATTGGGGTTATCACCCTTACTACAAAAAGTTGGTAAACCAATGATGTGATTCAGTGTCACAGGTATGATATATTTCATATTTGATTATTCTTAAGTGCAGCCTTGGTTATAAACCTGGGTTATATGTTGGGCATTATAACCCGTCCGGCGGTAAACCGCCAGGACACTTTAAACTTGTTGTATGCAGAAACAGGTTGAATAAAGCATGATGATAAATTATCTGGTGTTTATTAAACCGGCCTGGCTTTAAGACGATAAGTCGCCAGTATATGATGAGGAATTATCCGGTGTTTGTTAACCCGGCCTGGCTTTGGACTATAAGTCGCCAGTACATATTTGGATTGCGCCATTGGAATCATGCGCTTATAAATCATTGGGTTATATTATTCAAATAGCCAAACTTGGCTGAATTTTCATTATGATATTGAATGAATAAGGTTTTTCATACCAGATTATATTATCTTGAATAGCCAACATGGCTAGATTTTTATTATGGTTATTAATAACCGGTATCATTGAGGTTTTCAAAGTCGCTTTAGTGCAATGGCTATTATTTTATCAAAGGATATGATTTATTCTACAATGGAAGAAATAGTCCCAAGTCGCTGCAGGCTTACGACCCGGCACTTGGAGGGCTACATTATTCAAATTGAGATTACATCAAATATGCAAATCTCATGTCACTGCAAGCATGCACCATGACACTTGGGGGCTAATGCAAAGCCATTTTTATTAGTCTTATTGAAGACCCGACTCATCACATCATAATGAGCTGGCCCTTGGGGGCTACCAATTGCTCCTATCAACAATTCAAGGTACACAAATTTTCATCTATTATTGAAGGATCCACTGCTCAGTTGGTAAAGCACAAAGCTCTCAACCTTGTGGACGTGGGTTCAAGCCCCATGATGGGAGTTACATAATATAATGTTTGAAGGATATATAAAGTCCCAGCTCAATATTATCTTACTGAGCCGACACTTGGGGGTTACATATATGGAGTATTCGATTTTTACTAATGACTGAGATGAACAACATGGATTTCTTCAAAGTGGCAGTAATTATATGAAAACAAGTCTCAAATCATCACTTTGTTCTGTTCAAGACTTGGGGGCTAATGTCGGGGATATACCCCGCGGTGTAAACCGGCCGGAAGTATAACCCGGCCGGACTTGGTTTATTTGAGACCCTGCTAACACTTGGCGATTCACCAGCGACCCGCACAGAGCAGACGATTTACAAGACCTGACTGAACATTATGATTCACTGGTAACCCGGCGGGCGGGACAGACGGTGACAAGGCCCAAGGCCCAGAAGGCCGGTTCATGTTATGGTAGGCCGGTTTAAGAGGAAAGGCGTGAGGAATATTTGTCTTACAAGGAGTTAAGACCTGGACTTGTATCTGGTTTGTATTAGAGATAGACTAGTCCTAATCCTAATAGGACTCCACATGTAAACCGCCCCTCAACATATATAAGGAGGGGCAGGGCTCCCCAAAGAGGGACAAGCTACAAGCAAGAAGAAACAATCTTAGGGCTAGACACAAAGAGGAGAGCCGGTTTACGGTGACTCCTTGGTGATGATAATGAGATCTAGCCTCAAACAGCATGTAGGGTTTTTACCGAATGATGTTTCCCGGGGCCCGAAGCTATCTAAACCCTTGTCTTGTGTTGCGTCTCTCGATTCCGCTCAACCCCTCTCAAGCTACCACATAGATGCGTTGGCCTCGCGACTAAGTCCTCATGCTAAGGACATCTGACGTGTTAATTCCACGACAGATAATATAATAGCATGGAACAATAAAAAATTATAGATACGTTGGAGACGTATCATATGTCTTTGGGTGAATTTATAGGCCCCATGCAAGAAATGGGAATAAAATTCAAACATCTAGGTGTCGTGGCTCAGCTGGAATGATTGAGAAACTTGGTTTTTTAATTCATGTAAATCCAAAACACGGCTGAAAATCATGAAACTTGGCATGATGTCATGACATGGCACCAACATGCTGTAGTAAAATTTTTGGCCAAATTGGGACAAGCTTTGGTGTAAGCTTCTTGCAAACCGGAGCTTCCCTCAAGAAGGCTCTTGGTTCCGAGAGGGAACGTGTCACCTCCGTGTGCGAAACGACATACGTACACTGCCTTTCCCCGCCTTAATTTTTGTACATTGGCAGATTAGACCAAATAGAAGTATCATGCTAAATTTTGAAATTATTCCGTGTTTGTTTGGCCTTTTTTATACATTAATTGAGTTTCAGGGCATTTAATGTGCATAATTCAAATTCGAACTACAAGCACATGCTCCAGTGCACCAAAGTTGTTTGAAAAATCACATGTGTGTCCTTAGGTGAATTACTAGGTCCCATGCAAGAGATGGGAGTGAAATTCAAACATCTGGGCATCGTGGCTCGGCCGAAAAGATTGAGAAACTTGGTTTTTTAATTCCTGTAAATTCAAAACATGCCTGAAAATCATGAAACTTGGCACGGTATCATGACATGGCACCAACATGCTGCGGTAATTTTTTTGGCCGAATTGGGACAAGCTTTGCTGTAAGCTTCTTGCAAACCAGAGCTTCCCTGAAGAAGGCTCTTGGTTCTGAGAGGGAACATGTCACCTCCGTGTGCGTCAAACGACATACGTACACTGCCTTCTCCCGCCTTAAATTTTTTACACAGGCAGATTAGACCAAATAGAAGTACCGTGCTAAATTTCGGAATTATTCCGGGTTCGTTTGGCCTTTTTTATACATTAATTGAGTTTATGCGCATTTAATGTGCATAATTCAAATTTGAACTACAAGCACATGCTCCAGTGCACCCAAGTTGTTTGAAAAATCACATTTGTGTCCTTGGGTGAATTTCTAGGTCCCATGCAAGAGATGGGAGTGAAATTCAAACATCTGGGCGTCATGGCTCGGCCGGAAAGATTGATACACTTGGTTTTTTAATTCCTGTAAATCCAAAACACGCCTGAAAATCATGAAACTTGGCATGGTGTCATGACATGGCACCAACATGTTGCGGTAATTTTTTTGGCCGAATTGGGACAAGCTTTGGTGTAAGCTTCTTACAAACCGGAGCTTACCTCAAGAAGGCTCGTGGTTCCGAGAGGGAACGTGTCACCTCCGAGTGCGAAACGACATACGTACACTACCTTCTCCCGCCTTATTTTTTTTACACACGCAGATTAGACCAAATAGAAGTATTGTGCTAAAATTTGGAATTATTCTGAGTTTCGTTGGCCTTTTTTATACATTAATTGAGTTTCTGCGCATTTAGTGTGCATAACTCAAATTTGAACTGCAAGCACAGGCTCCAGCGCACCAAAGTTGTTTGAAAAATCACATGTGTGTGCTTGGGTGAATTTCTAGGTCCCATGCAAGAGATGGGAGTGAAATTCAAACATTTGGGCGTCGTGACTCGGCCGGAAAGATTGAGAAACTTGGTTTTTTAATTCCTGTAAATCCAAAACACGCCTGAAAATCATGAAACTTGGCATGGTGTCATGACATGGCACCAACATGCTGCGGTAATTTTTTGGCCGAATTGGGACAAGCTTTGGTGTAAGCTTCTTGCAAACCGGAGCTTCCCTCAAGAAGGCTCGTGGTTCCGAGAAGGAACGTGTCACCTCCGTGTGCAAAACGACATAAGTACACTTCCTTCTCCTGCCTTAATTTTTTTACACAGGCAGATTAGACCAAATAGAAGTATCGTGCTAAATTTTGGAATTATTCCGAGTTCGTTTGGCCTTTTTATACATTAATTGAGTTTCTGCGCATTTAATGTGCATAATTCAAATTTGAACTACAAGCATAGGCTCCAGTGCACCAAAGTTGTTTGAAAAATCACATGTGTGTCCTTGGGTGAATTTCTAGGTCCCATGCAAGAGATGGGAGTGAAATTCAAACATTTGGGCAACGTGGCTCGGCCGAAAAGATTGAGAAACTTGGTTTTTTAATTCCTGTAATTCCAAAACACGCCTGAAAATCATGAAACTTGGCATGGTGTCATGACATGACACCAACATGTTGTGGTAATTATTCTGTCCGATTTGCGAAGGCGCACACATTAACAATCAACAAAGTCATTTTGGAACAAGTGTTGTCACGTTGCAAATCAGAAACACAAGTATTATTGAAACCGTGGGCGTTCTACTTACCAATTATGTGCGGCCACGCGTCCCCTTTTTTATTGGCTAGGAGGTGCCATGCGGGTAGCTATTTTAGTACGGGAGGCGTGCGATCAGACCCCTGCGCATGCTCATCGGGAGGAGAGCCCTTTGACCGCTACCCGCCGCGCACCTCCCTCTCAACGTCTCCATTAATGGCGCCCGAGCACCTGTTCTATGGCGTGGCTATATGTCTCACTGGACTGAGATTTAAGAGAGAAAATGAAAATCTGAAAAGAAAGTTTTGCATGGATCTTGATGTAAGATCCGGCGGACCTATATAGCATCGAGTGCGACTTATAGCAAGCATGATGAATATAAGGATGATGATAGTGGATAATAATTGTCTTACATATTTAGAAACATAATTAAAAAAAGCCACATGCGGCAACGCCAGAAATACACAAGGGCAAAAGAAGAAGGAAGACAACGATCTGGCTCACTGATCTCTACTTTCTTGATGTGTTGCTGCAGGCCACGGGAACTAGTCTCCACGGCGAGCGGAGATGAGCTCTTTCTTGTCCTCAAGATGCTGCTTGAGAGCATCCACGGATTCCTCCACCAGCCTTCTACGCTCGATGCGCAGCATGGCATTCTCGTCCATAAGTTTCTCGACGATGACGCTGGTCCTCTTCAACAAGGTAGTGGTATGCTCCTGCTGCTCTGCACTTCGGACGATCTTCGCCCTCAGCAGATCGCGCTCGGCCCGGGGCTTCACATTGCTCTCATTTAGTTGTCGGATGACGTCGGTAGACTGTTCAAACGAGGCTTTCAGGTCATCCTGCAACCTCACCCACCTGGAGATCTTATCCATCCGCCTAAGAATGAAGGCACGCATGCGCATGTAAGAGTCCTCGCCTGTCCGCGAGACATTTCCCCAGGCCGCCCCGGCGCGAGAGGACATCTCTGCTGCATTCGCGGCGCGGCCGGACATCTCTTTTGCTTCTGCGGCGCGGCCGGACCAGTCTGCTGCATCGACGGTGCGGTGGGACCTTCGTGCTGCTTCGGCGACGCGGTGGGACCTCTCTGCTGCTACGGCCATGCGGCGGGACATATTGGCTGCTTTCGCAGCGAGGCGGGACATCTCTCGTGCTTCCGCTTCCAGGCTCGCCTCTCCCTGGTGGCAATCTCTCGACCCAGAACTCACGCTGGCCATGGCGGACGCAAGGGAACGATGAATGAATTATCTGTTTTTGACTTTTTGTGGATGAGGAGTTGAGGAGGAATGTGCAGTCATCTTGGAGTAGTAGTATTTATAACCACGTAGTAATATGCTCCTAAGTGGGAAACCGTTTAGGTTTTGATCGGTGTGAACAGGTTTGCAATTTGGAATGTGACAGGATGCGGCCTCCCTGTTCTTCTAAAAAAATTGTGATGGGACGCATGCTAAAAATTTACTGACGGTTATAAGTGCGACACTATTCCCAGAAGGCGTAACGTGGGCATGTACGCCTTCTCGGCCACGTACGTGGCGTTTGCAGCATAGGATGCACCGCAATAGGCAATGTCAGCACACGTCTTGTTCCAACAACCGTGCGCGCTCGTTATTACCATCGTGCACGCTTCTTTTAATTAGAATGTGTGTGCCCGTCTAGCGCACACACGTTGATCTATCTAACTGTTTCAGTTTGTTGTGGCTAATCGCAAACAGTTCATCCATGTGAAGTGTATGCCATCAATCGCAGACACTTTGATCTGGCTGACCCGTTTCTGTTCTGTTGCCTAATCGCAAACAGTTAATCCTTCTGAAGTGTATGCCCTTAATCACACACACCTTGATCTGGCTGACCATTTCTTTTGTGTTGCCTAATCACAAACAGTTCATTCGAGTGAACCATATGCTCTATATCGCACACGCCTTCATCAGGATGCCCGTTTCTTTTGTTCCGCCTCATCGCAAACAGTTCATTGGACTGAACCGTATGCCCTGTACCGCACACCCAACTAAAATCTGAACCGTGTTTGATGGCTCCGCCATCGCAAACATTTTGCACCTTTTTTGACGGTTCTTTTACACCACCGTTTGCAATTATTGGATCGCACACAGTTTCGTTGAAGGGTCTCTGATCATAGTGTCGCGTTAGCAGCATCCTGCAGTAGTGCCTCTACTAGACTAGCTCGTTAATCAAAGATGGTTTAGTTTCCTAACCATATACATGTGTTGTCATTTGATGAACGGGATTACATCATCAAGAGAATGATGTGATGGACAAGATCCATCTGTTAGCTTAGCATATTGATCGTTCAGTTTTATTGCTATTGCTTTCTTCATGACTTATACATATTCCTTTGACTATGAGATTATGCAACTCCCGAATACCGGAGGAATACCATGTGTTCTATCAAACGTTGCAACATAACTGGGTGATCATAAAGATGCGCTACAGGTATCTCCGAAGGTGTTTGTTGGGTTGGCATAGATCAAGATTAGGATATTTCACTCCGAGTATCGGGGAGGTATCTCTCGGCCCTCTCGGTAATGCACATCATGATAAGCCTTGCAAGCAATGTGACTAATGAGTTAGTTGCAGGATGATACATTACGGAACGAGTAAAGAGACTTGCCAGTAACGAGATTGAACTAGGTACGATGATACCGACGATCGAATCTCGGGCAAGTAACATACCAACGACAAATGGAATGGCATATGTTGTCATTGCGGTTTGACCGATAAATATCTTCGTAGAATATGTAAGAACCAATAAGAGCATCCAAGTTCCACTATTGGTTATTGACCGGAGATGTGTCTCGGTCATGCTTACATAGTTCTCGAACCCGTAGGGTCCGCACGCTTAACGTTCGATGACGATTTGTATTATGAGTTATGTGTTTTTGGTGACCTAAGATTATTCAGAGTCCCGGATGAGATCACGGACATAACAAGGAGTCTCAAATTGGTCGAGAGGTAAATATTGATATATTGGATGATAGTATTCGGACATTGGAAGTGTTTCGGAATGTATCGGTACATATCGAAGTACCCGGGGGTTACCGAAACCCCCAGGGGAAAGTTCTGGGCCACATGGACCTTGGGAGGGAGGCACACCAGCCCACAAGGGGCTGGCGCACCCCCCACTTGGAAGGGGTCCGAATTGGAGTGGGGAAGGGGGCGGCGCCCCCCTTTTCTTCTCCTTCTCCCTCTCCTTCCCCATTTCCCTCTCCGGTAAAAGGAAAGGGGGTCCGAATTGGACTTGGAGTCCTAGTAGGACTCCTCCCCACTTGGGGCGCGCCTAGGCCGGCCTCCTCCCCTCTCCTCCTTTATATACGGGGGCGGGGGGCACCTCTAGGCACATCAATTGTTTCTTAGTTGTGTGCGGTGCCCCCCTGCACCGTTTACTCCTCCGGTCATATTGTCGTAGTGGTTAGGCAAAGCCCTGCGCGGATCACATCACCATCACCGTCACCACGCCGTTGTGCTGATGAAACTCAACCTCGACACTTTGCTGGATCAAGAGTTCGAGGGATGTCATCAAGTTGAATGTGTGCTGAACTCGGAGGTGCCGTATGTTCGGTACTTGATCGGTTGAATCGCGAAGACGTTCGACTTCATCAACCGCGTTTATCTAACGCTTCCGCTTTCGGTCTACGAGGGTACGTGGACACACTCCCCCCCCCCTCTCATTGATATGCATCTCCTAGATAGATCTTGCGTGATTGAAGGATTTTTTTGAAATTGCATGCTACGTTCCCAACAAACTGTTCTCCCTAAGTATTCACCGCTGCTACAGTTCTTCGTTTCGAGACACCACGTGATGATCGGGTGTGATAGACTCTACGTTCACGTACAATGGGTTCAAGATAGTTTTGCACATGCAGAATACTCGGGTTAAACTTGACGAGCCTGGCATGTACAGACATGGCCTCGGAACACTGGAGACCGAAAGGTCAAACATGATCATATAGTAGATATGATCAACATAGAGATGTTCAACATTGATGACTACTCCATCTCACGTGATGATCGGACATGGTTTAGTTGATTTGGATCACATATCATTTAGATGACCTGAGGGATGTCTATCTAAGTGGGAGTTCTTAAGTAATTTGATTAATTGAACTTAATTTAGCATGAACTTAGTCCTGATAGTATTTGCATATCTATGTTGTAGATAAATAGCTCGCGTTGTTGCTCCCCTATGTTTTCTATTGTTCCTAGAGAAAAGTAAGTTGAAAGATGATACTAGCAATGATGCGGGCTGGGTCCATGATCTGAGGATTATCCTCATTGCTGCACTGAAGAATTATGCCCTTGATGCACCGCTAGGTGACAGACCTATTGCAGGAGCAGATGCAGACGTTATGAACGTTTGGCAAGCTTGATATGATGACTACTTGATAGTTTAGTGCGCCGGCTTAGAACCGGGACTTAAAAATGTTTTGAATGCCACGGAGCATATGTGATGTTCCAATAGTTGAAATTGGTATTTCAGACTCATGCACATGTCGAGATGTATGAGACCTCTGATAAGTACTTTGCCTACAAGATGGAGGAGAACAACTCAACCAGTGAGCATGTACTTAGAATGTCTGGGTACTACAATCACTTGAATCAAGTGGGAGTTAATCTGCCAGATAAGATAGTGATTGACAGAGTTCTCTAGTCACTATCACCAAGCTACTAGAACTTCGTGATGAACTATAATGTGCAAGGGATAACGAAAAGATTCCCGAGCTCTTCGCGATGCTAAAATCGGCAAGGTAGAAATTAAGAAAGAGCATCAAGTGTTGATGGTTAACAAGACCACTAGTTTCAAGAAAAAGGGCAAAGGAAAAGAAACGGAACTTCAAAAAGAATGACAAGCAAGTTGCCACTCCCGTGAAGAAGCCCAAAGCTAGACCTAAGACTGAAACCGAGTGCTTCTACTACAAAGGGAACGGTACTGGAAGAGGAACTACCCCAAATACTTGGCGGATAAGAAGGATGGAAAAGTGAACAAAGGTATATATGATATACATGTTATTGATGTGTACTTTACTAGTGTTCATAGTAACCCCAGGGTATTTGATACCGGTTCAGTTGCTAAGATTAGTAACTCAAAACAGGAGTTGCAAAATGAACAAAGACTAGTTAAGGGCGAGGTGACGATGTGTGTTGGAAGTGATTCCAAGGTTGATAAGATCACCATCACACACTCCCTCAACCTTCGGGATTAGTGTTGGACCTAAAGAAATGTTATTTGGTGTTTGCGTTGAGCATGAATATGATTGGATCATGTTTATTACGATACAATTATTCATTTAAGTCAGAGAGTAATTGTTGTTCTATATACATGAATAAAACCTTCTATGGTCATACACCCAATGTGAATGGTTTATTGAATCTCGATCGTAGTGATATACATATCCATAATATTGATGCCAAAAGATGCAAAGTTGATAATGATAGTGCAACATACTTGTGGCACTGCCGTTTAGGTCATATTGGTGTTAAATGCATAAAGAAACTCCATCCAGATGGACTTTTGGAAATCACTTCATTATGAATCATTTGATACTTGTGAATCATGCCTCATGGGCAAGATGACTAAAACTCCGTTCTCCGAAACAATGGAGCGAGCCGATGACTTATTGGAAATAATACATACCAATGTATGCAGTTCGATGAGTGTTGAGGCTCACGGCGGATATCGTTATTTTCTGACCTTCACAGATGATTTGAGCAGATATGAGTATATCTACTTAATGAAACACAAGTCTGAAACATTTGAAAAGTTCAAAGAATTTCAGAGTGAAGTGCAGAATCATCGTAACAAGAAAATAAAGTTTCTATGATTTGATCGGAGGCGAATATTTGAGTTAGCAATTTGGCCTTCATTTAAAACAATGTGGAATAGTTTCACAACTCACGCCACGTGGAACACCACAGCGCAATGGTGTGTCCGAACATCGTAACCGTACTTTATTAGATATGGTGCGATCTATGATGTCTCTTACCGATTTACCACTATCGTTTTGGGGTTATGCATTAGAGAAAACTGCATTCACGTTAAATAGGGCACTGTCTAAATGCGTTGAGACGACAATGTATGAACTGTGGTTTGGCAAGAAACCTAAGCTATCATTTCTTAAAGTTTGGGGTTGCGACACTTATGTCAAAAGGCTTCAGCCTGATATGCTCGAACCCAAATTGGAGAAGTGCGTCTTCATAGGATACCTTAAGGAAACAATTGGGTACACCTTCTATCACTGATCCAAAGACAAGATCTATGTTGATAAGAATGGATCCTTTCTAGAGAAGGAGTTTCTCTCGAAAGAAGTGAGTGGGAGGAAAGTAGAACTTGATGAGGTAACAGTACCTACTCCCTTATTGGAAAGTAGTTCATCACAGAGATCAGTTCCAGTGATTCCTACACCAATTAGTGAGAAGCTAATGATGATGATCATGAAACTTCTGATCAAGTTACTACCGAACCTCCTAGGTCAACTAGAGTAAGATCCACACCAGAGTGGTATGGTAATCCTGTTTTGTAAGTTATGTTACCTGACCATGATGAACCTATGAACTATGAGGAAGCGATGATGAGCCCAGATTCCGCGAAATGGCTTGAGGCCATGAAATCTGAGATGGGATCCATGTATGAGTACAAAGTATGGACTTTGGTTGACTTGCCCGATGATCGACAAGCCATAGAGAATAAATGGATCTTCAAGAAGAAGACTGACGTTGACGGTAATGTTAATGTCTACAAAGCTCGACTTGTCGCAAAAGGTTTTCGACAAGTTCAAGGAGTTGACTACGATGAGACCTTCTCACCCGTAGTGATGCTTAAAGTCCGTCCGAATCATGTTAGCAATTGACGCATTTTATGTTTATGAAATTTGGCAAATGGATGTCAAAACTGCATTTCTTAATGGATATCTTAAAGAAGAGTTGTATATGATACAACCAGAAGGTTTTATCGATACAAAAGGTGCTAACAAAGTGTGCAAGCTCCAGCGATCCATTTATGGACTGGTGCAAGCATCTCGAAGTTGGAATATACACTTTGATAGTATGATCAAAGCATATTGTTTTATATATACTTGTGGTGAAGCCTGTATTTACAAGAAAGTGAGTGGGAGCACTACAACATTTCTGATAAGTATATGTGAATGACATATTGTTGATCGGAAATAATGTAGGATTTTTTCGGAAAGCATAAAGGAGTGTTTGAAAGGAGTTTTTCAAAGAAAGACCTTGGTGAAGCTGCTTACATATTGAGCATCAAGATCCATAGAGATAGAACAAGACGCTTGATAAGTTTCTTCAGTGAGTACGTACCTTGACAAGATTTTGAAGTAGTTCAAAATGGAACAGTCAAAGAAGGATTTCTTGCCTGTGTTGCAAGGTGTAAAGTTGAGTAAGACTCAAAATACGACCACGACAGAAAATAAAAAGAGAATGAAAGTCATTCCCTATGCCTCAGCCATAGGTTCTATAAAGTATGCTATGCTGTGTACCAAACCTTTTTGTGTATGTTGCCATAAGTTTGGCAAGGGGGTACAATATTGATCCAGGAGTGGATCACTTGTCAGCAGTCAAAATTATCCTTAGAAGACTAAGGAGATATTTCTTGGTTATGGAGGTGATAAAGAGTTCGTTGTAAAGAGTTATGCCGATGCAAGCTTTTACACCGATCCGGATGACTCTGAGTCTCAATCTAGATGCATATTGGAAGTGGGAACAATTAGCTAGAGTGGCTACATGCAGAGCATTGTAGACATAGAAAAATTTGCAAAATACATATGGCTCTGAATGTGACAGAACCATTGACTAAGCTTCTCTCACAAGCAAAACATGATCACACCTTAGTACTCTTTGGGTGTTGATCACATAGCGATGTGAACTAGATTATTGACTCTAGTAAAACCCTTTGGGTATTAGTCACATGGCAATGTGAACTAATCACATGGTGATGTGAACTATTGGTGTTAAATCACATAGCGATGTGAACTAGATTATTGACTCTAGTGCAAGTGGGAGACTAAAGGAAATATGCCCTAGAGGCAATAATAAAGTTTTTATTTATATTTCCTTATATCATGATAAATGTTTATTATTCATGCTAGAATTGTATTAACCGGAAACTTAGTACATGTGTGAATACATAGACAAACAGAGTGTCACTAGTATGCCTCTACTTGACTAGCACGTTAATCAAAGATGGTTAAGTTTCCTAGCCATGGACAAATAGTTGTCATTTGATGAACGGGATCACATCATTAGAGAATGATGTGATTGACTTGACCCATCCGTTAGCATAGCACTATGATCGTTTAGTTTATTGCTATTGCTTTGTTCATAACTTATACATGTTCCTATGATCGTTTAGATTATGCAACTCCCGAATACCGGAGGAACACTTAGTGTGCTATCAAACGTCACAACGTAACTCGGTGATTATAAAGATGCTCTACAGGTGTCTCCGATGGTGTTTGTTGAGTTGGAATATATCGAGATTAGGATTTGTCACTCCGGTTGTCGGAGAGGTATCTGGGCCCTCTTGGTAATGCACATCACTATAAGCCTTGCAAGCAATGTGACTAATGAGTTAGTTGCGGGATGATGCATTACGGAACAAGTAAAGAGACTTGCCAGTAACGAGATTGAACTAGGGAGCATCTTGTATTTCATAAAAATTGGGGGTTATATAATCCTTACGCTATTTGAATATTGAACATCATAACCATGAATAGGAATGAAACGACAATAGGTCCTATATGAACTACTGGGGAGATCATAGCGCGGGCAATTAACATACCGATGACAAAGGGAACAACGTATGTCATTATGTGGTTTGACCGATAAAGATCTTCGCAGAATATGTAGGAACCAATATGAGCATCCAGGTTCCGCTATTGGTTATTGACCGGAGATGAGTCTCGGTCATGTCTACATAGTTCTCGAACCCGTAGGGTCTGCACGCTTAACGTTTAGTGACGATCGGTATTATGAGTTTATGTGTTTTTATGTACCGAAGGTAGTTCGGAGTCCCGGATATGATCATAGACATGACGAGGAGTCTCGAAATGGTCAAGACATAAAGATCAATATATTGGAAGGTTGTGTTTGGACATCGGAAGGGTTCCGAATGAGTTCGGGCATTTATCAGAGTACCGGGGGGTTACCGAAACCCCCCGGGGAATCATTGGGCCTTAATGGGCCTTAGTGGGAGAGAGGAGGAGGCGGCCAGGTGGGGCCCCCCCAAGCCCAATCCGAATTGGGTGGGGGCCGGCCCCCCTTTCCTTCTCTCCCTCTCCCTCTTCCTTCTTCTCCTACTCCAACTAGGAAAAGGGGGAATCCTACTCCCACCGGGAGTTGGACTCCCCCCTTGGGCGCGCCATGAGAGGGTCGGCCCTCCCCTCCTCCACTCCTTTATATACGGGGGAGGGGGCACCCCATAGACACACAAGTTGATTGTTTAGCCGTGTGCGGTGCCCCCTCCACAGATTTCCACCTCGGTCATATCGTTGCAGTGCTTAGACGAATCCCTGCGCCGGTAGCTTCATCATCACCGTCACCACGCCGTGGTGCTGACAAAACTCTCCCTCAACCTCAGCTGGATCTAGAGTTCGTGGTACATTTCCGAGCTAAACATGTGCAGATCGCTGAGGTGCCGCACCTTCGGTGCTAGGATCGGTAGGACCGTGAAGACGTACGACTACATCAACTGCATTGTCATAATGCTTCCGCTTTCGGTCTACGAGGGTACGTGGACAACACTCTCCCCTCTCTTTGTTATGCATCACCTAGATGGATCTTGCGTGTGCGTAGGAATTTTTTTGAAATTACTGCGTCCCCAACAAACATCTTTGTTGCCGAGAATGGAACCTTTCAGGGAAGGAGTTTCTCTCGAAAGAAGTTAGTGGGAGGAAAGTAGAACTTGATGAGGTAACTGTACCTTCTCTCGAATTGGAAACTAGCTCATCACAGAAAAATGTTCCCGTGATGCCTACACCAACTAGAGAGGAAGCTAATGATAATGATCATGAAACTTCAGATCAAGTTACTACCGAACCTCGTAGGTAAACCAAAGCATGTTCCACACCAGAGTGGTACGGTAATCCTGTTCTGGAAGTCATGTTACTAGACCATGATGAACCTATGAATTATGAAGAAGCGATGATGAGCCTAGATTTCGGTAAATGGCTTGAGGCCATGAAATCTCAGATAGGATCCATGTATGAGAACAAAGTGTGGACTTTGGTGGACTTGCCCAATGATCGGCAAGCCATTGAGAATAAATGGATCTTCAAGAGGAAGACGGACACTGATGGTAGCGTTACTATCTACAAAGCTCGACTTGTCGCGAAAGGTTTTCGACAAGTTCACGGTGTTGACTACGATGAGATTTTCTCACTCGTAGCGATGCTTAAGTCTATCCAAATCATGTTAGCAATTACCGCATTTAATGATTATGAAATCTGGCAAATGGACATCAAAACTGCATTCCTTAATGGATTTCTTAAAGAAGAGTTGTATATGATGCAACCAGAAGGTTTTGTCAATCCTATAGGTGCTAACAAAGTGTGCAAGCTCCAGCGATCCATTTATGGACTAGTGTAAGCATCTCGGAGTTGGAATATACGCTTTGATGAGGTGATCAAAGCATATGGTTTTATACAGACTTTTGGAGAAGCATGTATTTACAAGAAAGTTAGTTGGAGCTCTATAGCATTTCTAATATTATATGTGGATGACATATTGTTGATTGGAAATGATATAGAATTTCTGGATAGCATAAAAGGATACTTGAATAAGTGTTTTTCAATGAAAGACCTCGGTGAAGCTGCTTATATATGGTCATCAAGATCTATAGAGATAGATCAAGACGCTTAATTGGACTTTCACAAAGCACATACCTTGGTAAAGTTTTGAAGAAGTTCAAAGTGGATCAGTCAAAGAAAGTGTTCTTGCCTATGTTACAAGGTGTGAAGTTGAGTCAAACTCAATGTCCGACCACTTCAGAAGATAGAGAGAAAATGAAAGTCATTCCCTATGCCTCAGCCATAGGTTCTATCATGTATGCAATGCTGTGTACCAGACCTGATGTGTGCCTTGCTATAAGTTTGGCAAGGGGGTACAATACTGATCTAGGAGTGGGTCACTAGACAGCTGTCAAAATTATCCTCAGGTACCTAAAGAGGACTAAGGAAATGTTTCTCGATTATGGAGGTGACAAAGAGTTCGTTGTAAAGGGTTATGTCGATGCAAGCTTTGACACTGATCCGGATGACTCTGAGTCTCAATTTGGATACATATTGAAAGTGGGAGGAATTAGCTAGAGTAGCTCTGTGCAGAGCATTGTAGACATAGAAATTTGCACAATACATACAGATCTGAATGTGGCAGACCCGTTGACTAAACTTCTGTGACATACAAAACATGATCACACCTTAGTACTCTTTGGGTGTTAATCACATAGCGATGTGAACTAGATTATTGACTCTAGTAAATCCTTTTGGTGTTGGTCACATGACGATGTGAACTGTTGATGTTAAAACACATGGCGATGTTAACTAGATTATTGACTCCAGTGGAAGTTGGAGACTGAAGGAAATATGCCCTAGAGGCTATAATAAAGTTGTTATTTTATATTTCCTTATATCATGATAAATTTTTATTATTCATGCTAGAATTGTATTAACCAGAAACTTGATACATGTGTGGATACATAGACAAAACACTGTGTCCCTAGTAAGCCTCTACTAGACTAGCTCGTTAATCAAAGATGGTTAAGTTTCCTAACCATAGACATGTGTTGTCATTTGATGAATGGGATCACATCATTAGGAGAATGATGTGATGGACAAGACCCATCCGTTAGCTTAGCATACTGATCGTTCAGTTTTATTGCTACTACTTTCTTCATGTCAAATACATATTCTTCGACTATGAGATTATGCAACTCCCGGATACCGGAGGAATACCTTGTGTGCTATCAAACGTCACAACATAACTGGGTGATTATAAAGATGCTCTACAAGTATCTCCAAAGGTGTTTGTTGGGTTGACATAGATCGAGATTAGGATTTGTCACTCCGAGTATCGGAGAGGTATCTCTGGGCCCTCTCGGCAATGCACATCATAATAAGCCTTGCAAGCAATGTGACTAATGAGTTAGTTATGGGATGATGCATTACAGAACGAGTAAAGGGACTTGTCGGTAACGAGATTGAACTAGGTATGAAGATACCGACAATCGAATCTCGGGCAAGTAATATACCAATAGACAAAGGGAATTACGTATGTTGTCATAAGGTTCGACCGATAAAGATCTTCATAGAATATGTAGGCCAATATGGGCATCTGGGTTCCACTATGGTTTATTGACCAGAGAGGTGTCTCGGTCATGTCTACATAGTTCTTGAACCCGTAGGGTCCGCACGCTTAACGTTCGTTGACAATATAGTACTATATGAGTTATGTATGTTGGTGACCGAATGTTGTTTGGAGTCCCGGATGAGATCATGGACATGACGATGAGCTCTGAAATGGTCCATAGGTAAATATTGATATATAGGATGATATGGTTCGACCAAGGGGTGAAGCCCACGGGGCTTTAGGTCGGTGCAAAAGGAGTTTTGCGGAGGCCAAGGGGCCAAACGCCAGAGACCTGGCGTATGGCCCTGGGCCAGACGCCGAGGCCCATGGCATTTGGTCCTGGAAGTCCAAGAAGGACTCTTCCTTGCGGGCAAAACCGACTTTGAAGAGGCTTTTACTCCAAGTTTCGACCCCAGGGCTTAACATATAAATAGAGGGGCAGGGCTAGCACCTGGAACACATCAAGAATCACCAAGACGTGTGCCGGCAACCCCGTCCCCTCTAGTTTATCCTCCGTTATAGTTTCTGTTGTGCTTGGCGAAGCCATGCGAAGATTATTCTTCACCAACACCGTCACCACGCCGTCGTGCTGCCGGAACTCATCTACTACTTCGCCCGTCTTGCTGGATCAAGAAGGCGAGGACGTCATCGAGCTGAACCTGTGCTGAACGTGGAGGTGCCGTATGTTCGGTACTTGATCGGGACGGATCATGAAGGTGTACGACTACATCAACCGCGTTGATAAACGCTTCCGCTTTGCGATCTTCAAGGGTATGAAGATGCTCTCCCCTCTTGTTTCTACGCATCTCCTAGATAGATCTTGCATGAGCGTAGGAAAATTTTGAAATTGCATTCTACGTTTCCCAACAATTTACCCACCACTGCCATGAGTAAGTGAATACCCCGCGCCATCCAATCAAATAGATCCTCTCCACCAAATTTCTCATTCTTAAACTGGAGTTAGCTGAAAGCCAAACATGATTAGTTGCATCTCCTGTGTGAAACTATTTCAAAGTGGATTTCATGGAGAGAAAGCTGATATTGATGGAGCGGAGCAGTCTAAACAAGCCCTAAAAGTCCATGCTTTTGCTTTTATGTAGCTCGCATAAAAACGTATTTTATGATGGAAATCTATGTACATAGCTGAATTATACATCCCTATGTTATGCCTATTGTTTTTAGCCTTTTCTGAATCATTAAATGTTAGTTTTTGATTTTTGCAAAATTTAGGGCTTCGTGGAGATTGTGAGCCAATAAACTAATTGGTCTATATGTCGTTAATCTATACATATGGAGAGATCCTTGGATTGCTCGAGATGAAATCAGAACACCGCTGACGCATAGAGGACAATGTCTTCTCACGAGAGTGTGTGAACTGATAGACCCAGATACACAAGCCTGGGATGAGGACTTGGTGAGAGCCAGATTCAAAGAGGAGGAGGCCAAAATCATCCTAGCTACACCTCTCCAGACTGACCATGAGGATGTCTATGCGTGGCATTTTGATAGCAAGGGTATGTTCTCAGTTAAATCAGCTTATAAAGTATATGTGCAGAATAGGAATGGAGGTTTGCCGTCAACTTCTACACCATTACAGCGGGACTGGGAATGGAAAGAAATCTGGAGATTACCGTGCCAACCAAAAATACAGCAGTTCATGTGGCGCCTGGCTCATAACAGTTTGCCGCTGAAACTATCTTTGAAGAGAAGAGGAATAGACTGTGATACACTTTGTGTCTGTTGCAGAAGACTAGACGAGGGTGGTGCACATTTGTTCCTGAAATGTAAGGCAGTCAAGTCTGTGTGGCGTAGTTTGCAGCTGGAACGTGAACGTCAGTGCATGTGTGAATGCAAGGGCGCGAGTGAATTTCTGCATGCTATACTGAAGCTGACGGAGAACAAACGAATGCTGGTAGTTTGCCTGTTATGGCGTTGGTGGACATGGAGGAATAAATTAAATGTAGAGGACAAAAGCATCCCTTTGGGGAGTCTTGCTGCCGACATCAATCATTGGGCTGTTGATTCTCTTAATATGTATGGTAAACCAAGTACGAGCACATCTGTCAAACCAGTGCATGAATGGAGGAAGCCGATGGGCGATCAGCTAAAGATAAATTTTGACGGGGCATTTTCGACGACAGATGGAGCAGGAGGGTGGGGCTTCATGGTTCGTGACCAATGTGGGGATGTCAGAGGATCCGGTGCAGGCCGGTTGCCTCATGTGGCGAGCGCACTGCGGGCGGAGGCGGAGGCTTGCCTCGCAGCTCTGCATGCTGCATCAGATTGGGGAATGACCAAATGTGGAGGTTGAATCAGATTGTCAGGTTCTGATAAAGGCGCTATGAGGTACTGAATCGGACCATGCACCTGAAGGTTTGTTATTTAAGGAGATCCGTCAGTTTGCCTATCTAAATTTTACTAGTATTTCTTTCGTTTTTGCCCCACGGGCATGTAATAATCTTGCGCACGCTCTAGCGGCTTACGGTGCTAGTCATCAGCCTGTCTCGCATGTGTGGTCTGAGGACCTACCTGACGATGTAAATGTTCGACGGGCCAGCAGATTAGCTGGACCAGTTTAAGTATGGAATCGATGTATTCCATTTCGAAAAAAAAATCTATACTCCTACTAATAAAGTAAAAAAATTATACCTGCTTCTATGGGGCTGCTAGTATCACATCGACTCGGTGGTGACAGAACCAGGGAAAGATCCCTGGCTGCTCTCTTGCTTCTATGGGGCTGCTAGTAGGAGCTTACGATATAAAACGTGGGATACAATGAAAATTTTACGTGGTGAGAGCTCACTGCCTTGGGTTTGCATTGGCGACTTCAATGAGATCTTGAGGCCGGAGGAGCAATTTGGTCCAAATGAGCGAGATGCTGCTCAGATTGCTGGCTTTAGAGAAGCGGTGGATGTGTGCGAGCTAGCAGATCTAGGATACAAGGGTTTAGACTGGACGTTTGAGACACGGATTGTGGGAGGTGATTATTGCCGTGTCCGGCTGGATCGAGCTTTGGCAAGCCCAACATGGTCAACAATGTTCCCGTTTGCAACGTTGGAGCACTTGACGGCGGCAAAGTCAAATCATAGTCCCATCTTATTGAGCACCGAGCATGACACAGGCGAGGTACGGCTGGCCATGAGGAAAAACCTTTCAGGTATGAAGGCATGTGGGAGAGGAGCCGAGTTTTAAAACTCACATGGAGCAAATTTGGACGGAGCAGCAGCCAGCTACTACAGCTGCTATGCTCTCGGCAAAGCTTAATACGGTAGCAAATCAACTGAAACTTTGGGGGCGAAGGACCTTTGGGTCTGTCCGTCAAGAGATGAGGGAGCTTCGGTCAAAGCTTGCAGCCCTGAGAGCTGCACCGGACCGGGTCGGGCCAAGCAGTGAGGAGAAGGATGTCCAAGATAGGTTGGTGGAGTTGTCATACCGAGAAGAAATCATGATGAGGCAGCATTCACGCATAAAATGGCTCTCGGAAGGAGATAGCAACACGCAATATTTTCAGAAAAAAGCAAGTGCAAGGAGGGCAAGAAACAGAATAGTACAGCTCCAACACCCGGATGGCTCGATGAGTTCGGATCCGGAGGAAATGGCAGGTATGGCTACTGACTTTTATAAGAACCTATATACATCAGAGGGTACAATTGGCATGGAGGAGGTGCTATCCCACATCCCTGTGAGAGTTAATGGAGATATGAACTCTAAGCTCAATGCACCTTATTTGAATGAGGAGATAAAGGAGGCACTTTTTCAGATGTTCCCGACCAAGGCTCCCGGGCCTGACGGTTTTCCTGCACACTTTTTTCAAAGGCACTGGGAACTTTGTGGAGATGAGATAACAGGCATGATCAAGAGGGTGCTAAATGGAGAAGACTCAAAGGAGGATATTAACAATACGTTCATCGTTCTTATTCCCAAGATTGCAAGTCCGAAAATTTTAGGACAATTTCGGCCTATAAGTCTTTGCAACGTCATCTATAAGATAGCGTCAAAGGTCTTAGCCAATAGGCTGAAAGTAATCCTCCCCGAGGTGATCTCCGAAGAGCAATCCGCTTTCGTTCCTGGACGCCTAATAACTGACAACTTCATGACGGCATACGAGTGTCTCCATTACATGAAATCACGGAAGATCAAGTACAATCATTTTTGTGCGTTGAAGCTTGATATGATGAAGGCGTACGACAGGCTAGAATGGCCTTACCTTAGAGCTGTAATGCTCAAAGTGGGTATTAGTCCAGTGTTCACGGATGCGGTCATGAGGTGCGTTTCGTCAGTTTCTTTCTCCGTTCTATTTAATGGTGGAAGGTTGGATGATTTCAGGCCCTCCCGAGGAGTTCGTCAGGGGGACCCAATATCGCCATATCTATTTCTTTTGGCGGCGGTAGGACTCTCATGCTTGTTGAAAACACAAGGAGGTGGCGTGAGGGGCCTGTCAGTAGCGGCCTCTGCACCTGCGGTGAACCATCTGCTGTTTGCTGACGACAGCCTATTATTTTTCGAAGTAACCGCGGAGAGTGCTACCAAGGTGAATGAGTTGCTGAAAGTATATTGTGACGCCTCAGGACAACGAATAAATATGGAGAAGTCATCTGTTTATTTCAGTAAGGGAGTTTCTGAGGCTACCCGAATGGAAGTTAAGAAGTTCTCGACGTTCATAATGAGGCGCTGTCGGACAAATACTTGGGCTTACCAAGTGATGTTGGTAGAGCCAAGGAAGGATGCTTTAAATATCTCAAGGACCGAATCTGGAAGCATGTTCAAGGTTGGATGGAGAAGTGCTTGTATGCGGGAGGGAAGGAAGTCCTTATTAAATCAGTCGCGCAAGCAATACCAACTTACTCTATGTCGTGCTTCAAGTTACCGCGGGGTCTATGTGAGCACATAAATGGTCTGCTAAGGAAGTTCTGGTGGGGCAGCAAGCAAGGGCAGAGGAAGCCGGCTTGGGTTTCATGGGAAACAATGTGTAAACCAAAATTCATGGGAGGAATGGGTTTTCGCGATATTGAACTTTTTAACCTGGCCCTACTAGCACGCCAGGTGTGGAGGATTCTTCAAGAACCAAACTCTCTAAGTGCGACAGTACTGAAGGCGAGATATTTCCCAGATGGATCTATTCTGGAGGCGACCTTGGGAGCTCATCCCTCCCAGGTATGGCGATCATTGATAGAAGGACGAGATGTGCTAGCTTTGGGCTTAATTAAGAGGATCGGCTCGGGGGAAAACACAAGTATTTTGCACGAGAACTGGTTGCCGAGGGATTACATGTTAAAACCTATGTGTTCGACCTCCCCTGATCCTCCTCAAACTGTCTCGAAAGTTATCGATCCAACATCGAGGACATGGAATAGGCCAGTTCTTATGCAGCATTTTGTGAAGCCTGATGTTGATGTCATTATGAGTATCCCACTCAGCTTCCGAGTACAGCAAGATTTTTGGGCATGGCACTATGATAAGAGGGGAGTGTTTTCTGTTCGTTCTGCTTACAAGATGATTTCAGGCATTAAACATCAGCGAGAGGAGTGGCTTGAACACCGTGCGAGCAACTCTAACAAGGAGGCTGAGAGGAGATCATAGACGAAGATTTGGAAAGTGAAAATCCCATCAAAGGTCAGAGTATTTGTATGGAGATTGGCCCAGATGTCACTGCCAACGGGGACGGTGCGCCATAGTAGGAAGATGGCGGACTCACCAGCATGTTCCATTTGCAATGAAGAAGTGGACTCTTGGCGGCATTCGTTGTTCGATTGTCGCATGGCAAGATGTGTTTGGGCTCTATGTGATGAAGATGTCCTTGAGCATATGTTATCTAACAAAACCGAGAATGCGAAGCTATGGATCTTCTGGCTGTTTGAAACCACAAACCAGCATGATCTAGCAAGGATCCTAGTTATGATGTGGGCTATATGGTGGGCTAGGCGGAAAGCTATCCATGACAATGAGTTTCAAAGTCCATTATCAACATTCAGTTTTGTTAATCGATATCTTGATGAACTTGAAGTGGCAAATCTTGGAAGAACGACAACCCCGAGTCCGGTTGTTCAGCGGATGCCAGGAAGATGGCGGCCACCTATTGATGGGGCGTGTGTGAAGGTAAATGTGGACGACGCAATATCTCGTAGAGGAACCACAGGGGCAGCAGCGGCAATCTGCAGAGATGGACTTGGAAATTATTTGGGCACCTCGGCAATTGTTCTTGATGGACTGGTTGGTGCACCAAGCTTAGAAGCCCACGCATGCAATGAAGGTCTGGTTCTGGCAAGGGATCTCAACATATCACATGCGATAGTTGCATCGGACTGCATACAAGTCGTTACGGATATCAAGCGAGGCTCTAGTTCCTCGTATGCTTTTCTGCTTAGAGAGATTAATGAAATGATGGTTGATTTTGTTAAAATTAGTTTCTGTTTTGAGAATAGGGAGTCGAACTTTGAGGCGCATGCTCTGGCTAAGGCTGCGTCGTCGCTCCCGTCGGGTCGCCACATGTGGCTAGGGATCCTACCGGACATCATTTGTATTCCTCCTGTATTGAACTTTGAATAAAGTCCCTAGTTTCACCTCAAAAAAAAGTAAAAAAAATTATACCCGAGAACCCATGTTTTTTTTTTTGAAATCAGCCCGCTGTGCAGCCTTAAGTAACAAAAGCAAATCGTCTTTTGTATTTTTTTAGAAAACCCTCTGTCGTTTCCATTAATTAACCAGCAGTCCATCTTTAAGTGACGAATGTTTCCTAATCGATCCATATCTTTTAAACTGTAACTTCAATTTTAACAGTTATATAAAATTTGTAGAATCTAAATATGGTATGATGTTATTTTACCTATTAACCATTTTAAAATTATATTTAGGGTGTAACTTTAATCAATAGTGCATGATATGTCTTTATTGGTACCAGCGTCGATCTGTGTTGCAAATGAATATCTCGGCAACCAAACTGGATATGAAAGAAACCATAAATAGTCCTGCACGCATGCCTCGGCAAAACCTTGCAGAAGAAAAAAGAAAGCAGATTGTTCATCTTATGTAGAGAGAGAGAGAGAAAGAGAGAGAGAGAGGCCTTAGAATTGATCACATTCAAACACATTGTAGTTTTGTGGGCATTGCAGCCACAGTCAGCTAGGGTAATAAGGAGGTAAGCGACAACACAGATGGAATGTCATGTTCAAATAAAGGACATGACCCTATTGGAGTCTTGAGTCATAATTATTTGGTTAGGGCCGTGTGATATTTTTTCTCCTGTTGCAACGCACATGCTCTTTTGCTAGTTGTCTCTATATAGTTAATTCCCAGGATATATTTTGCCTCTTCTAAGCCCTTCACCAAAATAATGTTTCTCGGTAAGGTATTAACTTGCCCCCGGCATAGAATTATTATTCCTAGTTAATAATATGCCATCCACATCCTATATATATAAGAAGTTGATCTCCACTATCTTATTTATCTCAACATGCACACATGCAACATCATCAAACGCCCACCACTACATGCATAAGAGAAAAAAATCATTTTTAGTTGACCTCATGCACACCTTTTAACTCACCACACATGCCACCTCATCAAAAGTCAACTCAACATGCATAATTTTTTTTCTATCACGTTGTACCACCTATATTCAAAATATTTTCTCACTACACAATAATCAAATACAATATATAATATTTATTTTCAGCTTTCGTCCATATATTACTAATTCAACGATGAAAGCTTCATACAATCAAATCACTAAAATATATTGCAATCAATTCACGCAGCAACGTGCGAGGTATTCTCTAGTATCCCTAAAGATGTAGGCCATAACAAAATCAGAGCTTTCAAGTATCTTAAAGAAATGGTATGGAAGAGTTAATTGCATAGAGGTACCACAATTGAGGCATTGGATGCGAATCGATACCACTTTTCGTAATTTTTACATGTCAGTACCATGTCTGGGGCAGTCTGTTGCAAAATAGTCTAAACCGCATATAACAGTGTATTGATGGTGTATCTGACGGTTGAGGCCCGCCTGTCAGGTGCTGACGTGTCTTGTTCTTTTGCAAAGAAGACCTTCACTTTTTAGTTAATCACGCATCCATCCCATATTATCCGAAAAAGAAAAGCCAATCAAACAAAACTGTTCCACGCGCGCGCGGCCATGATTCAAACCCGCGCCTCGGCGTACCAGGCGTGCTGGCGTTGCCACTACGCTGCAGCACCGTTTGCGTCCTATTGCACACATGTCCTCTTTTATACCTTATCACATTTAGGTTTTTTTATATGTTTTTTTTCGTGTCTCTTTTAGCTTTTCTCATATTTTGGGTATTCTTCGGACTGTATAGCCCGGCGATACTGCAGCCTTTGCTTCATATGGCACGCATATAGCCTTTTATACTTCGGATCATTTCGTTATTTTTTCGTATGTGTTTTTTTTCGTGTCTCTTTTAGCTTTTCTCATATTTTGGGTATTCTTCGGACCGTATAGCCCGGCGCTACTGCACTCTTTGCTTCATACGGCACACATATAGCCTTTATACTTTGGATCATCGTGTCTCTTTTAGCTTTTCTCAGATTTTTCAGCGAGCGGCGCAGGTTGGGGCAACGGCCTGGCGTGGCTACTGCTCCGGCTATGGGCGGCGGCGGTGGCTCGGTGGCTCGGCTCTCTAGGTGTGGAGGCTTCCATTCGCCATGTCAGCATCACGGCAGCTCGGCGGGCCGGCTGCGGCGATGACTTGCTTTCCGGCGTCGGCTCGTTTTGACCTTCAATCCCTCACCTTGTCGTCCGGCTGCTATCTTCGTCGAAGGGTTGGCCCTCCCCCAGCTGCGGTTCGTTAGCCGTCTCGCACCCGGCAGCAGGAGGGCCTGCCCCAAAATATGATACGCACACTGCCTACGGCCCGAAGAATACCCAAAATCTGAGAAGCTAAAAGAGACATGAAAAAAAAACATATACAAAAAAAATAATCCAAAGTATAAAAGGCTATACGTGTGCCATATGGAGCAAAGGGTGCAATAGCGCCGTGCTATACAGCCTGAAGAATACCCAAAATCTAAGAAAAGCTAAAAGAGACACGAAAAAAACATATACTAAAAAAATAACGAAATGATCCGAAGCATAAAAGGCTATATGCGTGCCATATATGAAGCAAAGTGTGCAGTAGCACCGGGCTATACGGTCCGAAGAATACCCCAAATATGAGAAACACAAAAAAATAACATATGCGAAAAAATAACAAAATGATTCGAAGTATAAAAGGCTATATGTGTGCCATATTATGAACGAAAGGGTGCAGTAGCGCTGGGCTGTATGGTCAAAAAAAAACTAAAGGACTTATATAAAAGGAAGCACGTGTGCTTTATGAAGGAAATGAATCCTCGCGGCGCGCGACCGTGTAAAAAGATTTGTTGGAATTTTTTCTGGCAGGCCCTTTTTTCGGCTAACAAGGGATGGATGCGTGATTAAATAAAGAGTGAAGGTCTTTTTTGCAAAAGAACAAGCCACGACAGCACCTGACAGGCGGGCCCCTACCGTCAGAAACACGATCAATACACTATTATACGCAGTTTAGACTATGTTGCAACGGACTGCCCCAAACATGGTACTGGCATGTAAAAATTACGAAAAGTGGCACCAATCCGCATCCAATGCCTCAATTGTGGTACCTCTATGCAATTAACTCGGTATGGAATAAGGTGAAAGGTTGAATGAATTTTTCTCTCTCTTCCCAGGGAAAGACGCTCTCATCAAATATGTAACGCAGGGCGGGTGTACCCGTATACTCCATATTTTGCTTTAAACTACTGTCAGAGCTACGACAAACAATGAAAAACAAGGAAGAACAAATCAACACATAGGACACGGAATTTTAACGTGAAACCATAATATTATCCCATGCAGCAGCTTACAAAAGATATATCTAGCAGTGGTGACCAGGGTCGAAACTGATCCAAGCCTCCCGGCGATGGACCTCTATGTTGGTGTCTACCCCTAGCCCGAGCTCTCCCTCGCTCTCTCTATCACCTCTCTCTGTCCCGAACCAAGGAGGAAGAAGGAAGAAGAAGCAGCGGACACGGTGGTGATTTTCCCGGCGCTCGAACGCCCGCTGCACAAACAGTGTATTTTCTCCCAGAGCTCGAACTCTGTCACACCACCAGTGATTACAATGATCATCACAAGACTTTTAAACCTGGGCCGGCGCTGGGGCATGATCCCACGTCCTCCACCCAGCCGCATGCCCCGATCGGCCCGCTCAGACCGAGCCCGCAGCGATCACACGCACTCCCTGTGGATCCTAACCACCTAGGCCTACATCTACGCACTGGTGTGCACGCACACAGCGCCACACACGCACGCACACAACCCAGACCCGGCCTATACACTAGTCAGACATGGGTCAGACTATGCCCGGACCATACAATAGTCAGACACTACCCAGACTATTGTCAGACGAGTGCCCCGCCGTGGCTTATTTGCTAACAGTCACCCCCTAAGCCACGGCCTAGAGGAGGCTGGTGTCCTCGACGCTGACGTCCACCAGCAACGCCTGTTCCTCCGTCGCCGCCGTCTTCCTGGGCCTTGGGCAGTCGCGCTTGAAGTGGCTGCGCTGTCCGCAGCTATAGCAACGGCCTCGCCTCTTCCCGCCATCGCCATACGCCATGCTCGCCGTGTCGTCGTCGTCGTGGTCGTTGAAGCTCCCGCCGCTCTGTCTGTGCTGTCGCGTCGCCCATTGTGCCGCCGTGTACAGCAGCTCCTCGCCATCGCGCCTGCCGCCTTCCTGCCCGCGACGCCGGGTCCGTTCGTCGAACGCCTTGAGCCGCCCAAGGCCTCCTCGAACGCCATGTCATCCACGTTGCAGAATTGCTCTATTCCGGCGGCGGCGGGGTACAGGCGGTCAGGGACCGAGTCCAGCAGCTTCTTCACGAGTGCGGCATCGTCGAGCACCTCCCCCAGGCATGCGTATAGTGCCATCATGGCGCCGAGCTTCCCAGCGAAGCTGTCCAAGTCCTCGTCGTCCGCCATCCGCAGCCGATCAAACTCGCCGCGGAGCGACGCGAGCCGGGCTGCCCGCACCCGATCGGCGCCAACGAAGCGCACCTTGAGGGAGTCCCATACCTCCTTCGCGGTGGTCTTCGTCGACACCGGCAGCAGCACCTCCTTCGACAGCGCTCCGAGCAGCAACACCCTTGCCGTCTTGCTCTTGCCGGCGTCCACCGTCGTGCCATCCGCCGGAGCCACCGCACACCACAGCCCCTGGGCATCAGGAGCGCCTCCACCTTGATCGCCCAGGAGATGTAGTTCGTCGTCGTCAATGGCGGGACCGGCGGCGAGAAATTGCCACCACCACCGCCGTGCGGAACAAGCGCCATGGCCGCCGACGACCTCTTGAACCGAAGCTCTGATACCAATTGATGGTGTCTACCCCTAGCCCGAGCTCTCCCTCATCTACCGGAACCCTCTCTCTCTCTCTCTCTCTCTCTCTCTCTCTCTCTCTCTCTCTCTCTCTCTCTCTCTCTCTCTCTCTCTCTCTCTCTCTCTCTCTCTCTCTCTCTCTCTGTACTCCCGCTCCCCGCGTAGATCTGATCAGAGGAAGAAGAAGGAGGAAGAATACGGTGGACACGGTGGTTTCCGGCGCACATACGCCTGCTGCTCGAACAGCCTTTTCCCGAGCACAAACTCAACACTACAGCAATTACAATGATCATCACAAGGCTTTTAAACCTGGGCCGGCGCTGGGGCATGATCCCCACGTCCTCCACCCAGCCGCATGCCCCAATTGGCCCGCTCAGACAGCGCCCTCGCCACGCACGTACGCGCTCGGGTCGCGTGAGCCCGCAGCGATCACACGCGCTCCCTGCGGATTCTAACCACCTAGGCCTACATCTACGCACTGGCATGCACACACACACCACACCACGCCACACACGCACGCACACAACCCAGACCCGGCCTATACACTAGTTAGACACAAGTCAGACTATTGCCAGACCATACAATAGTCGGACACTACCCAGACTATTGACAGGCGAGTGCCCCGCCGTGGCTTATTTGCTAACACTCTACTCCGCTCCGTCAAAAGTTAGCCATTATATGAATTTGGATCACAACTCAACAATTACCCCGTAGACTTGGTCTTCATATAAATTCAATCATTAGAAGTTCTGGTGGGATAGTAGGCATTAAGAAAGAAAAATGAGTTAGGTCTCATGGCGTGGGTGGTGATGACACAACCAAAATACCAAGGGGGATTGGGCTTCAGAGACATATAGTTACTTAATCTGACCTTGTTGGCAAGGCAAGCATGAAGGATTTTGCAAGCTCCAGAAACCTTAAGAAATTTCAAAAGCTAGGTGTTATTCTAATACTGATTTTTATGAAAGCTCAACTTGGTGGCCATCCTTTGTAGATTTGGCGGGCAATAATGTAGGGGAAGGAGGTCCTCTCACACGTCCTAATTCGTCGTATCAGTGATGAAACAAATAAAATACGGCAACAAAACCGGATACCGCATGATCTATGCGACCCATTGCATGGATAGCTCACCACCGGCCACAAAAAGTGGTGAAATGATTGATGAAAGCTCAGCCCGGTGACGAAAGGATGTGGTTTTTGGGCTTGGAGCTTGGAGCTATGAGAAAAAAGGAGAGTTTACAGTGCGCTCGACGTTTGGCTCTTGTATGAGCGTCCTGAAAATGCTGAGGCCGGGGATGATCCTCCTTCTCTAAAGAAAAAGAGCGTCCTGAAAAATAAATTCAAGTGACAACCGGTGGTATGTGTGAGCGGCCTGAAAAAAAGAATCTGCAACCCAACATTGTTACATAGAAAATTGAAATCATCACCAATATTGAGTGTGGCGCTGGTGTTCAGGTATGTCCACTTGGTTGATCTCACTTCTTGGGGTCGGAGCTTTGTAAACTTGCGAGCCTGAGATTCTGTAATGAAAGTTATACCAAAATAGAATAACTCGCGTTCAAGTTTCTCTTCTCGTGTGGAATGAGCAGGTGCTCCCTGTGCAATGGCTACGACGGAGTGGTACGTCTATAGGTGGTCGTACCATGAGCCGTCTTCTCTTCTGGACCCAGGACAATGCCCTTTCTTCAAAGGACCTGGGACATTAGTCCAACATAGAAACAGAGCATATAACAAGAAGATATTTACCGAGTCATGATACCACATATAATTCATATCGACGACCGAGTTGGCAACAACTCACAATCCGAACGCTTCGGATATGGCTCGTAATGCATCTGTCAATGACTCATAATTAATTATAAATTAATTACTCATTTCCAACAGGCAAAAAAACCCTTGACATAGGTCTGAGAGCTTGGCTCGTTCATGCGACAAGACGCACGAGCGAGGCGGCCGGCGGTGGAGGAACACGCATGTACCACTCATCTACTCATACTCCAATAGAATGTAGAAGGGAGTATCAACTGGAGTAACTTGCCATGTAAAACGGATAAATATCTATTACAAGAGGTAATTCCTGTCAAAAATGCCGAAATAAGAGGTAAAAACTGGAATTTACTCTCCATTTAACTCTTGGTGAACTATTACTTCATGTTAAATCCCGGTGATCAATCAAAGTACATGCTTCACGACATTACCAACATTGTGAGTTTGTCAACATTTTTTAGGAACCTTAGTTTCTACAGAGGGATGATATCAACTTGCTAATGAGACTCTAAAATTGGGGGGTAGAGTTTGAGAAATGGGCCCTTTAGTCCCGGTTTGAGACACGAACCGTGACAAAAGGGCATCGCACCCTTTACTCCCGGTTCGTGACTCAAACCGGGACTAAAGAGACTAAAGGGCCCATTTGAACCAGGACTAATGCCTTTAGCCGCTCGAACCGGGACTAATGCTCACATTAGTCCCGGTTCGTAATGCAACCGGGACTAATGTGTATATTATGTTGTGACCAAAGCCCTGTTTTCTACTAGTGAATATTTAAACTTCATTTGAATAAAAGGCACATATACATTGCAAACGGTTATGGTTGAAGTTATGAAAGACAAATGAGGAAATAAATACAAAATCCGACACTTGCACAAGGACCATCGTCGAAATGAAGGAAGGGAAATAATTGGTCTATCTTCCAACGCTCAGATAGTCACTGAGACCAAGTCCATTATAGAAGAAATGCAATAGAGGGGACACAGAAAAAGGAATAGTGGAATATGAATTGTGCAATCCCTGTATTTGTCTTGTGTAATGTTATGTCAAGAGGGGACAAAGATGCCCTTATGGCATGTCCTTGTGTATGCCTTGTCTAATGCTTGTATATCAACTCCTTGTTCAAATTTATCTGAATTTATTTGGATTTATTGGAATTTGTTTGAATCATTGACTTGAGACCCCCCACCCCCCCTCTCTCATGATCACCACCTTCATCTAATTTGTGAAGTTAAAATTCAGTTAATTTGCAAAGTTCAGTTAGCATGTTAACAAGATCAGTTAACATGTGCAAAGACAGTTAAACAAACTTAAGTTCAGTTAACACAGTATTGTTCACACAAAGACAGTTAAACAAAGTTAAGTTAATTTATTCGGGATAGCATTCAGAACATGCAACCGAACACAAACTCTAATGTTCACAAACAGCCACAAATAGAAGCAACTGCTAAATTTGCATCACTAATAGGATTACCTATCATAGGCTCAAGCATCAAGCTTGTTCTTATCATCCTCCTCTGCGAACATAAAACATGGGGAGCAGCCAACTCTTGCCTCTTTGCATGCATCGCTGGCAACTCCAGTAGCACATCAAAGACAACGAAAATTCCCGTCAATGAAAAGCCCTTGCCCGGCAGCGCCCGCCTCTGCCCGGCCGTGCGCTCACCTCTGCTATTTGTCCCGCACCCGCCGCCATGCCGCCGCGCCACCGCCGCCATGCTTCGCCCGTGCCCGCCGCTCTGCCAGCCGTGCCACTGCTGCCATGCTCCGCCCGCACCATCGCCGCACCGCTTCCCACGTGCCGCTCAGGCTCGTCCCCCGTCTCCCTGGGTCGATCTCGAGCTCGGCAAGTTGGCGGACGTGGCGGGAATTCGAGGGGAGGGGGGTGTGCAGGAGCTCCTGAAGGAAATATGCCCTAGAGGCAATAATAAAGTTATTATTTATTTCCTTATATCATGATAAATGTTTATTATTCATGCTAGAATTGTATTAACCGGAAACATAATACATGTGTGAATATATAGACAAACAGTATGTCACTAGTATGCCTCTACTTGACTAGCTTGTTAATCAAAGATGGTTATGTTTCCTAACCATGAACAAGGAGTTGTTATTTGATTAACAAGGTCACATCATTAGTTGAATGATCTGATTGACATGACCCATTCCGTTAGCTTAACACTCGATCGTTTAGTATGTTAATGCTTTCTTCATGACCCATACATGTTCCTGTAACTATGAGATTATGCAACTCCCGTTTACCGGAGGAACACTTTGGGTACTACCAAACGTCACAACGTAACTGGGTGATTATAAAGGAGTACTACAGGTGTATCCAAAGGTACTTGTTGGGTTAGCGTATTTCGAGATTAGGTTTTGTCACTCCGATCGTCGGAGAGGTATCTCTAGGCCTTCTCGGTAATACACATCACCTAAGCCTTGCAAGCATTACAACTAATGAGTTAGTTGTGAGATGATGTATTACGGAACGAGTAAAGAGACTTACCGGTAACGAGATTGAACTAGGTATTGGATACCGACGATCGAATCTCGGGTAAGTAACATACCGATGACAAAGGAACAACGATGTCGTTATGCGGTTTGACCGATAAAGATCTTCGTAGAATATGTAGGAACCAATATGGGCATCCAGGTTCCGCTATTGGTTATTGACCGAGAATGGTTCTAGGTCATGTCTACATAGTTCTCGAACCCGTAGGGTCCGCACGCTTAACGCTTCGATGACAGTTCATAATGAGTTTATAAGTATTGATGCACGAAGGTTGTTCGAGTCCCGGATGTGATCACGGACATGACGAGGAGTCTCGAAATGGTCGAGACATAAAGATTGATATATTGGAAGCCTATGTTTGGACTTGAATGGTTCCGAGTGAAAACAGGATATTATCGAACACCGGGGTTACGGAACCCCGGGGTATATGGGCCTTCATGGGCCTTGAGGGAGAAGGAGAAGGGCCGGCCAGGTGGGCTGCGCGCCCCTCCCCTTCCAGTCCGAATAGGACAAGGAGAGGGGGCGCGCCTTCCCCTTTCCCTCCCCAATCCTACTCCAACTAGGAGAGGGGAGTCCTACTCCGGTGGGAGTAGGACTCCTCCTTGTGCGCCTCCTCTAGGGCCGCCACCTCCCCTTGTCTCCTTTATATCTGGGCAGGGGCACCCCAATACACACAAGTTGATCTACGGATCTTGCCTTAGCCGTGTGCGGTGCCCCCTTCCACCATATTCCACTTCGGTCATATCGTTGCGGAGCTTAGGAGAAGCCCTGCGCCGGAGAAGTCATATCGTCGCGGAGCTTAGGCGAAGCCCTGCGTCGGTGGAGCATCAACATCGTCACCACGCCGTCGTGCTGACGGTACTCATCCCCGACACTTTGCTGGATCGGAGTCCGGGGATCGTCATCGAGCTGAACGTGTGCAGAACTCGGAGGTGCCGTACGTTCGGTGCTTGATCGGTCGGATCGTGAAGACGTACGACTACATCAACCGCGTTGTTATAACGCTTCCGCTTTCGGTCTACGAGGGTACGTGGACGGACACTCTCCCCTCTCGTTGCTATGCCATCACCATGGTCTTGCGTGATCGTAGGAAATTTTTTGAAATTACTACGTTCCCCAACAGCTCCGCCCCCGCTACTTGCTCCAGTGCGCGCCCCGACTTCCTCCCTACTCGCGCCCTTGCGCGGCGGCCATTGCGCTCTTGCCCGTGCACCTCCTGTTGCTCTGGTGTGTGCGCATGCACCTCCCAACTCGCGCCTGTGTGCGGCGGCCGCCCGCTGCTCGCGCCTGTGCACCTGTGCGGCACAGGCTGGTCGGCAGGGAGGTTGAAGGGCGAGGTGGGCGGTTGCTGGCCCTCGCCGGCTGGGGAAAGAGAGAGGAGGGAGAGGAAGGAGACCAGAGGAAGGGGAGGCACTGTGGAGCTAATTGTTTTTTTCTTTTTGATTCAACGGTGTCCGCGTAAAATCTATGGACTGGTTTGTAAATTTAGATTAAAATTCATCCGGTACGAAATGTTACGCCATGTAGGCAAAAAAGGGACCCATCTGTCATAATCTCACTTACCAGAGCCAGATTTGCCGATCAGTGGTTTTGCAAAATGATTACACAAGACATGGTGTTTTCTGAAAAAGAATTGTAACGAGGTGTTTTCTACAAATTTAGTCTTCAAAGCGATGGTTTTCTGCAATTTACTCAAGGGGAACGAGCGGTCGGTACCTTGAAGCATGGGGAGGGCAGGAATGATGGGACGCTGTTGTTGCCAGCATGGTCGGCCGGCGAGGCGGGCTGCCCCCAAGCTAGCACGAAGAACCATAGCGAGGCATTTTGCTCCAAGCTATAAGAATGAATTGAGAGCTAGCACGAAGAAAATGCTAGCACGAATGCGCTATAAGAACCTTCGTCATTCGCTAGCACGAAGAAAATGCTATAAGAAAATGCTAGCATGAATGCGCTATAAGAACCATTCTTCGTGCTAGCATGGTCGGCCGTAAGGTTCTTATAGCATGGCAACGAATGACTAAGGTTCTTATAGCATGGCGACCATTCATGCTAGCACTAAGAACCATAGCGAGGCATTTTTCTTCTTCTTCTCTATTTTTTTCTTCTTCTCTATTTTTTTCTTCTTCTTTTTTTTTTCTTCTTTTTTTCTTCGATCTTCTCCTCTATTCCTTTCTTCTTCTTCTTCTTTTTTCTTCTTCTTCCTCTTCTTATTTTTTATCAGGTATGTTGTTCTCGATATACCCCCTCCCCGATAACTTCGACATGAGGGAGGAGGGGGGTCGATAAATAATAGAACTAGTTAAACTAGTTTATTTTTAGTAAGTACTACTTTATTTTATTTATACTAGCACACTTGCTCGTGCGTAGCAACGGGAGAGATATTCATTAGGAGAAGCAACGGGAGAGAAATGATGTGTCCTCCAAAAACAGTATCCGCAGCGGTGGCCGACGGAGATAGGAGATGCGGTTTCTCGTGGGTCATGTTTGGCGTACGAGATCTTCATAGTGGAGGGGTTTGTTGGCGTCTCCTATCACGGTGTAACTGGATGCATTAATAATTGCAGCATATAAATCAAAGACCCGACGATGTGCTGCTAGCTAGTCGAAGAAACACGCCCTAATAACCAATGGCCAGCGTGAATATTTTAAAATTTGATGCAACGTCAGTTTTGAAACATTTTTTGAATTTTTTCGAACTTATCATAAAAAATAAGAATGAATTTCCGTATATTCTCCGAAACATGAACAATTTTTAAAATTCCAAATAGCTTTTTGAAAATTCTGAATATTTCGGAAAAATGCAAATAAAATTTTAAAATGGAATATTTTTTGAAATTCACAAACATTTTCTGAAAACATGAACCTTTTATAATAACTTAAACATTTTCTGAATTAGCGAACAATTTTTTCAAATGGTAAATTGTTTGAACATTCAGAACAAATTTGAAAATGTTTTTTAATTAATAAACTGATTTTCGTTTCATAAAATTTCAGTAAAACAATAATATTTTCAAATTTGATTTTTTTTCAAATGCAAAACAAATATTGGAAATATGAATAATTGTGGAAAATAAAAAAATTGAAAATTTGGAACATTTGATTATTTGAAAAAAGTAATAAAAATAATTTCCTTAACATTTTTGAAAATAGAAATATTTTTAGAATTTGGAACATTTACCAAAAACTTAAAAACATGAATTTTATATTTTTTGAAAATTTCAAATTTACCAAAAAGGAAAAATGAAATTAAACTTGGAATGGGAAAAAAGTAAAAAGAAATAGGAAAGAAAAGGAGAAATGAGCAGAAAAAAACACAGGATAAAATGAATCTGGGCCGGCCCAGTACTGGGCGTCCTGTGCGAAGCTTTAGGTATTTGAGGTTTCGTGCAGCAAATAGGGTTCTGCGAGCTGTATGGCTGGAAAATAACGGTCTAGCTTGGCTGGGCCTCAGCGCAGGCCCAAGTACGAAATCCTGGACAATCCGTTTTTCTTTTGCACAAAAATTTAGTACCACCTAGGTTAAAAAATATCTTCTTGTCGGTGAACGGATGAAAAAATCGGAGAAACACACCTTGCTTTATTAGTACTAGCACATATGCCCGTGCATTGCAATGGGAGATAAAATAGTGTGCATTTAAAGTCAGTGAGAATTATATGTGCAAGCAAAACCCTGTGTGCACACGAAAAAGGAATATTTAGCTTCTCGGTTTCGCCTGTGTGAAGTAATCAATCCGCTACTTTTTTTTCATTCATTGATCGAAGGCATTTAAGAGTTTTGTTATGTCATCGTACACCAGAGAAGGCCCATGAGTTATTCAATCTACTCTTTCTTTCAATCCTTTCAATCGAGGTGACTTTAAGGTATGAAGTTTCTGAATATTCTCATAAACATGAAGAAATTTTTAAATCCTGATCAATTTTTTGAAAATTATGTACACTTTCGGAAAAAATGCGAACAAAATAAGACAGAAAACATATTTTAAAATTCACAAACATTTTATGAGAACACCAAATTTTTTTTGTGAAAACGTGAACATTATTTGAATTTGTGAACACTTTTTCTAAAACGAGAACATGTGTTGAAAAAAAATATCTTTACAAAATGTGTATCTTATATACACGAACATTATTTTTAATTTTGAAAATTTCACCAAACATGAATATTTTCAAATTTGGAGAATTTTTTGGAATGCCATTTTCTTTTTAGAAATCTCAAACAGTTTTGAAAAAAAATAAATGGCTAACTTTTTGCAAGTTCCGAATAATTTTCAAAATAGTAACAATTTTTTGAAATTCTGAACAATTTTCCAATTGTGAAGTTTTAATTTACGAAATAAAATCAAAAATGAAAATAACCTTGGAAGAGGAAAAACAGACAGGGAAAGGAGAATAAAAATAGAAGTAAAACACAGAAAAAAAGAAAAATTGGTAGCCCATTATTGGCTGTCCTGTGAGAATCTCCGACTATTTCTCGCACTATGCAGAAAATATATTATTTTCCCAACTGCGTGGGAAGAAAAATAAGTGGGTTGGCTTCGCCGGGCCACGACGTGCGGTCCACGTACAAATTTGTTTTTTCTAGCAGACAAACATATAAGAATTTAGTACCACCTCGGGTAGAAATTTTTTTTTCAGCAGTGAACGGATGAAAAATTATATAATTTTGTCAAAAGAACATATTGCATCACCATATTCAAAACATTCATTTTGCTTTTTTCCCAAATTTTCCAAAAATAAATTAATATTTGTGGATTGAAAAATATTTTTAAAACATGAACAATTTTGAAAATACCGAAAAGATTTTCGAAAATTTCGTTCATTTGAAATAGGGAGATTTTTTTAGACTTCACAAACATTTATCGAAAACATGAACCTCTGAAAAAGCACTAAGGTTTTTTGAATTTAGGATTTTTTTGATAGAAACATGTTTTGAACATTTATAACAATCTTGTAAATGTATTTATTTTTAACCACGGTCGTTATTTTCAATTTGTGAAAATTTCATTAAACAAGAATATATATCAAATATGGAACATATTTTAAAAATCCAATTTTATTTTAAAAATCCCAATTATTTGGGAGAACACAATTTTTTTGAAAAAATGGAACCTTTTCTCAAATCCAATTTTATTTTGAATACCTCGGTTTTTGGAAAACATAAACATTTTTTAAATTTTGGATTGTTTTTGTAATTTGAATAAATTTGGAATGAATTTTTCTTTCAAGTTTCGAACATTTTTTAGAACAGGAACAAAAGTTCAGAAATCGGAATTATTTTCTAAAAATTGAAAACACAAATCTTAATTCTGTTTTATTAAATGTATTTAAGGAAAAAACTAAAAAATTCTAAAGTTTCCAGGAAAAAGGAAAAAAGAAATAGAGTAAGGAACAAAAAGCAAAATAGAAATAATAACGGAAAAAAAGAAAACGGTCTGGCCCAGCTTTGCGCCCTGTGCGAAGGTCAGACTATTTGTCGCCGCGTGCGGTAATTAGGGTTTTCCTAGCTGTTTGCGCTGGGAAATAAGTGGGCTCGCTTGGACGGGCCACAACATGCACGGCCCATGTACGAAAATTGCTTTTTCTTTTCTAGCAAACGGACGCACACAAATTTAGTACCACCTCGGATAGGGAAAAAACTTTTCAGTGGTGAACGGATGAAAAAATTGGAGAAACGCACCTTACTTTATTAGTAGGTATAGATATAGATATAGATATAGATATATATATATATATATATATATATATATATATATATATATATATATATATATATATATATATATATATATAATTTGTTTATTTGAAAAAAAGTAAGAAAAAAATAATGTCCTTAACATTTTTAAAATAGAAATATTTTTAGAATTTGGAACATTTACCGAAAATTTAAAAAGCGAATTTTGAGATTTTTTGAAAATTTCAAATTTACTATAAAGGAAAAATGAAATTAAACTTGGAATAGAAAAAAGTAAAAAGAAATTGGAAAGAAAAGGAGAAATGAGCAGAAAAAACACAGGATAAATGGAAACTGGGCCAGCCCTGTACTGGGCGTCCTGTGCGAAGCTTTGGGTATTTGACGTTCCGTGCAGCAAATAGGGTTCTGCGAGCTGTATGGCTGGAAAATAACGGTCTGGCTTGGCTGGGCCTCAGCGCACGGCTCAGGTACGAAATCCTGGACAATCCGTTTTTCTTTTTCACAAAAATTTAGTATCACCTCGGATAAAAAATATCTTTTCGTCGGTGAATGGATGGACAAATCGGAGAAACGCACCTTGCTTTATTAGTAGGTATAGATATAGATATAGATATAGATCCTACTACCACCCGGTGGTAGTTACCCCACATGTCTCATATACTACCATGTGGTACTATATATACTATTTTATTATTTTAAATATGTTCATATACTATATTTAAGATATTCAAAGTAAGTTATATGAAAAAATTGCATATGAGCCCATAGTTTTTGTTATATTTGTAAAATACGTATATATTTGTATGTAAAAATGAGCATACTCAAAAAATGGTACATACTACCTAAAAATTAGTATATATACTAATTAATCATTGTTATATACTACATACTACACGTACATACTCTCAGTTCGGACAGATACTACATACAATATACAAAACGCAAGTGGTGGTAACTACCACTGCTTGTAGGAAAATTTGTCCTATATATGAGACATGTGTATATATATATATATATATATATATATATATATATATATATATATATATATATATATATATATATATATATATATATATATATATTCTCCGTAACATGAACAATTTTTCAAATTCCAAATAGCTTTTTGAAAACTTTGAATATTTCGGAAAATTGCAAACAAAATTTGAAATTGGAATATTTTTGAAATTCACAAATATTTTTGAAAACATGAACCTTTTATAATAACTTAAACATTTTCTGAATGAGCGAACAATTTTTAAAATGGTAAAATGTTTGAACATTCAGAACAAATTTGAAAATGTTTTTAATTAATAAAATGATTTTGGTTTCATAAAATTTTCAGTAAAACAACAACATTTTCAAATTTGAATCATTTTTTCAAATACAAAAACAAATATTGGAAATAATGAATAATTGTGGAAAATATAAACTTTTTTGAAAATTGGGAACATTTGTTTATTTGAAAAAAAGTAAGAAAAACGTAATGTCCTTAACATTTTTTAAAATAAAAATATCTTATATTTACTAATTGGATGAACCATACGAAGCTCCACGGTAAACCTCAAAAACTAAGAAAAATGACCGTATGATCTTTAAAGTAATTATTTTACACCGTTGGATGTGGTGCCGCAAGAGTCCTTGGTAGCTGTCCCACGTTAAGACATCTCTAAATAAAAAAAAGGCATCCCCAGATCTGGTCTCTTTCCTAGGCCGATCCAAACCCACCACTCAAGAAACCTAGCGCTCCTCCTCCTCATCATGTCCTCCTCCCGTCCAATCCAACTAGCCTCTTTCCAATCCCCTTCAACCACGACCTTTGCAATCTGCACTACTCCAACTACGCAGCAGCCCATCTTCGTTGAGGAAAAGTTTGTTTCAATCCCCCTGGCTGCCATGTCCCGATCAAACTGCAATCCAGGATGTCCAAATCAATCTGAAGTGTATAAGGGCATCTCCAGCCGTTGGCCCCCCAGGGGGCGTCTAAAAGCACCGCCTGGGGGTGAGCCGGCGTAAAAAATGGCCCTGGGCGAAGTCGGTCCTCACCGTCGGCTTGTGGCCGCCTTCAGCGCCGTATTAAAAAACCGTTCGCGAAGTTATGATAAAAACTAGTTAAATTTCGGCCAACCATGGCAAGTTTCGGCGAAATTCGTCCAAACATTACATTAACCTAATCTAAAAAAAAGAAAGGGGCTGAAGTCGTCGCCGCCGTCGCCGCCATTGTCGTCGTCGGCCTTCTCCTCCTTGACGCGGGTGCCCCTGCTGGACCCCTGCCCAGCGTCGCCTTGGCGAACAGGCGGCGGCGCGTCGTCGTCGTCGTCGCTGTCGCATAAGACGACGACCCCGCCTTCCTCGCGGCCGCGTCGGCGCTCCTCGAAGCGGCGTAGGGCGGCGCACTGGCGCTCCTTCTCCTTCTCCCGGCGCGCCTTCTCCAACGCAATGGAGTCCTGGCGCGCCCATTCGAGGGCCGCGTCGTCGTCGTCGAACTCCGCCTTCACCGGCGCCAGCCCCGGCTCCGTCTTTGGCTTGACGAAGCGCGGAGGAGCCGACGAGGACGAGCGCGCCGCCGCCTCGTTGATAGCGATGCGGCGCTGCGAGTGCGCCGGCCGAGCGGCGTCTCCGTCGCGGGCTCGGCCTTGACGCCGAGCAGCGCCGGAGAGCCGGAAGAATGGGAAGAAGAGCGTGATGAGGAGGAAGAAGAGGCAGCGCCGAACCTCTTTGGCGCCCATGGCCCGACGCGTCGGTGCTGCGCCGGGGCGGCCACCCTCGCCGGGGGGTACGCCAACGGCGGGTCGTTGCCGCCCTCGAGGTACGTGAGCACGCCCTCAAGTGTGCGGCCGGGGACGCCCACCGCAGGTGGCGCCCCGCTGTTTCTGTCGCCGCCGACCACCGCGGCGCGCCGTTGGTGGACGCCAGCGCTGCTGCTGGCGGCGCTGAAATCGCCGCCAGCCGCGTGGTTGTCGGCGGCGATCGGGGGGAAGGCGTTAGGCGTCGGTGAGGACGCGCGACGATCTCGACCTCCTCGGCGAAGTACCTCGGCCGCCACGGCGTCGGCAACGGGGAATGGGCACTCCCGGCCGAGCCTCCACCCGTTGGCGGCGCGCATGTCCGCGGCGCCGGATGTTCGCCGAACAGAGCGAGACTCTGCTCGCGGAGCGAACGGCGGCCCGTTGTCGTCGCCGCCTCTCGGGAAGCGTTACGCCATGGCGACGGCGGGCTGGGCGGGCTCGGGAGAGGTAGAGGGAGGGCTGGGCGACGGCGCCGGGAGAGGCAGAGGAGAGGGAGGGCTGGACGGCGGCGGGGGGGGCTGGTGTGGGCACAGCGAGTGGAGGCCGCCGGCTTTATAGCCGGGCCACGCCGTGTGTACGCTGCGTCGCGAGGAGGGGCGTCGGCGCGCCGTCCGTGAAGCATCGCCGTGAGGAATCAATGGCAAGGCTGACCGGCGGCAGCCTTGCCATTGATTCCCGCAGAACCGAGGCCGTTGGGGAAGACGAGGCGCCGAAGTCGCCGACGCTGCTGGCCAGCGTCTTTTTCGCATAAAACAGCTCGCCCGGCGCCTCGGCGCCCCCAGTAGCCGGGTTCGGGCTGGGTCCGCCGGCGCTGTTTTCGGCCCAAGCCGGCGAAAATCGGGCTCCTGGGGGCGCGACTGGTCCGTTTTTTCGGCGCCGGCGCGAAAAAATCGCCTGGGAAGGCCTTCCTGGGGCGCGGCTGGAGATGCCCTTAGGAGGTGCATCAAAGTCGTTTGAATTAAATCAGATGGAAGATTTATGCAGCATAGTTCACCTAGAGTTCGACGCTGGTCACTCATATCCTCAGAATACAGGCAAGTAATCTACTATCCTTGAATATGTCATCTGTTCTACAGCCTGTTCAATTAATCACAGAATCTATTGTAGATGTCCAAGTATTATCACAGTTCATGACTAAATCATGTACTCTAGGGAATGAGGAGGAACCAGAAGGGTGTTCTGCATCTTCTGAAGTGGAAGCACACAATTACTGCTGTACCTTTTTGTACTTTGAATCTCCTTACCTTCCAAGATCTGAACACGGATCAGTCCAATGCCTTCAGTTAATGAATTTATTTTACAGTGGTAGATGCAGTGCAGGAGGTGTCCCAACAGTCGTTTGAAGTATATCAGGTGGCTGCCACTATTGGTGACACTGCTGAGCGAAAAAACTGCAGCCAACTATCGACTGATGGCAGGGTTGTTCACGTCCTCGGTACCATTATATTTTGTCGCAGGTCACACCTACGAAGTAGGTCTGTATCCTTGAATTATATGCTTTAGATAATTTTTACGCATACAATTTGTCTCCAAGTCGTTCAAGTTAGGTCCACTACTTTGATGCTGAGTTCGTCCATTGATTTTATAACTTGAACAGAAAACTGTCTAGATGCACTGGGCAATCTGGCACTGGTGGAATAGCTAATGTTGACTTAGTTACGTCATGGTATGTTGCCCATGTTTTACTTACCCGTCTAATGCTTATACAGATGAGCCAGCAGAGGGAAATAGATAGATATTTTCTGTTATTTCCTGCAGATAATGAATTTTGAGATTTTTGAAAATTTCAAATTTACTAAAAAGGAAAAATGAAATTAAACTTGGAATGGGAAAAAAGTAAAAAGAAATAGGAAAGCAAACGAGAAATGAGCAGAAAATAAAACACAGGATAAAATGAAACTGGGCCGGCCCAGTACTGGGCGTCCTGTGCGAAGCTTTGGGTATTGGACGCTCCGTGCAGCAAATAGGGTTCTGCGAGGTGTATGGCTGGAAAATAACGGTCTGGCTTGGCTGGGCCTCAGCGCACGGCCCAGGTACGAAATCCTGGACAATCCGTTTTTCTTTTGCACAAAAATTTAGTACCACCTCGGATAAAAATTATCTTTTCGTCGGTGAATGGATGAAAAAATCGGAGAAACGCTTGCTTATATATATATATATATATATATATATATATATATATATATATATATATATATATATATATATATATATATATATATATATATATATATATATATAGAGAGAGAGAGAGAGAGAGAGAGAGAGAGTAAGTGCTTAGTAGTTGAACTAGTTGATTTAATGAAACTACTTTATTTTACTATAGAAGTAGTTTATTTTTACTAAGTACTACTTTATTTTATTTATAGTAAGTGCTTAATTAGTAGTTAAACTATTTGATTTAATAGAACTACTTTATTTTCCTATATACAGAAGTAGTTTATTTTTAGTAAGTACTACTTTATTTTATTTATAGGAAGTGCTTAGTAGTTGAACTAGTTGATTTAATAAAACTACTTTATTTTACTATATGGATTTTGAAATAAATTTGTATAATTCTGAGAGCGTAACCCATTTTGGTTTTAAAAATTGGGAAGCATTTTGCAAGATGTATGATTTTCATGAGGGCATTCTTGTCACCATGGATCTTCGTGATCCTGACATCGACCAAGACAATATGGACATTTGGGTCCTTGTTGATACGCCTCCAATTCTACCGCTATGTGAGTTTCTCAAACATAATTATTAACTAATTAATATTGTTCATTTCAAAATAGTTGACAGCTTATTTCCATTGACAGCTTATTTTGATTGTTCAAACAATGTGCGGAACATGGTAGACAGAACCTACCACATCGATGGCTCTGAGTTAACTTATAAGAAGAAAAATCATCTGGTTGCATTTTGTACTGATCTTGAGAATTACAATATTTATTGTAAAACTCCTCCACATTATGGTCAATATGTGCCACTAGTGCACGTGTTAAACTACGGTAACATCCATGGAGATGCCATGGTAAGATTTTTTAGTATTACGACATTCGTGCATCTTTTGCATAAATTCTTTTAAAACTTAACTACATTGCTAACTATGAAGTTATTATTATATGTTTTTCAACAGGAAATCCTGAATGATTGTGTGCCTCATCTGATGTATCAGAGTGGTCGCCTTGATGTTTTGAACATACGTCCAGGTCATCCTACGAATCTCAACTGTCCATACCGGATTTTCATAAGAAGTGGAGACATGAAAAATCAAGGAATGGAAAAAATATATGGACAGTCATAAGGAGGTTCTTGGAAGCAAAAGGAAGTGAAGCGCAAGAATTGGAGACAGGATGATCTCCATTCTCCATAATGAAGAGTCAGGGTCTATATTGTTTTATGCTATTTTACCTTAAAGAGGGTATTTAGGTCCTATCTAATACTGATGATCAAGTGCCTAGAACAATTAAGTAGGGTTGGTTCGATGACTATGAGGATGATGATCGTATGACTTGTTATTAATAACGAGTAGAAGTTGAATTCTGATGATTAGTAGGACTTATTATTATGATGATGCACAATGCGGGCATGAAGAGTTATTATATATCAGTGGGTGAAGTGATCATGGATTGGATTGGATTGAAGTGAAGGCAACATGCATGTGGTGTATGTCGAAAGTAGTACTAATCCAAACTTGATCAAGTTAGGATTAGTATTACTTTCGACTTGCACCACATGTTGCCTTCACTTTAATCTAAGCCATGTTTAGGCATAGCAGTAGCGTTGGTAAACCAAGCACGGAAATAAGAGATCAGGACACTTCTCTCTGTTAGCTAGCTAACACACCCTAAATTACCCCCTAAACCACCCCCTTTCAGAAAAAAACTAAAACCTCATCTCCTGCCAAGCTGCTGACGCGTAGATGTTGTTGGGGAACGTAGTAATTTCAAAAAAATTCCTACGCACACGCAAGATCATGGTGATGCATAGCAACGAGAGGGGAGAGTGTTGTCCACGTACCCTCGTAGACCGAAAGCGGAAGCATTATAACAACGCAGTTGATGTAGTCGTACGTCTTCACGGCACGACCCATTAAGCACCGAAACTACGGCACCTCCGAGTTCTAGCACACATTTAGCTCGATGACGTTCCCCGGACTCCGATCCAGCAAAGTGTCGGGGAAGAGTTCCGTCAGCACGACGACGTGGTGACGATCTTGATGTTCTACCGTCGCAGGGCTTCGCCTAAGCACCGATACAATAATATCGAGGACTATGGTGGACGGGGGCACCGCACACGGCTAAGAGATCTCAAGGATCAGTTGGTGTGTCTATGGGATGCCCCCTGCCCCCGTATATAAAGGAGCAAGGGAGGAGGCGGCCGGCCAAGGAGGAGGGCGCGCCAAGGGGGGAGTCCTACTCCCACCGGGAGCAGGACTCCTCCTTTCCTTGTTGGAGTAGGAGAGACGGAAAGAGGAGGAGAGGGAGAAGGAAAAGGGGGCTGCACCCCTTGTCCAGTTCGGACCAGAGGGGGGACGCAGGCCTCCTTCCTTTTGGCCTCTCTCCTCTATTCCCGTATGATATATTGCGCTGATTGTCCAATTTGGTGCACAACCCGGTTAACATATCATGTTTGTCAGTTATTTCGATATGTTTGACTAAGATGAAGCTTCATTATACAGTTGGCACTTAACTCATATTACACATTAAGTTCCGGTCCAAGAGACATCTGAATAAATGACATTGATAACGCTCATATCTCTTAATGCCCCATGGTCAAATTCATGCAAGAGATTTCACAATATTAAGGCCTCACGGGAATTGTTTATCTCTGGAATAGAAAATAAATACATGATTCTCAGGTCATATGTTATGTTCCTAAAGATCACAACAAATAAGAATGCTGGGATTGTTTGCAATGGATGACTCAGAAGGCACAGTTGGAGAGGAATAGAGTAAGGGAGTGAGACAATGCGCCACAACTGCGATAATGTTTACTTCCTAATTTAACTATGATGTGCTACACACATTTAGCTTATAAATTAATAAAATTTACACATGTTCAGTTGGCACTCAAGAATTATTAGTTTTTATTGGTGTACTAAATATATGAATATGAAGAAAGAAAAGAAAACTACTCAAGAACAAAGGTCAAAAAAATAAAAACAAAATTGGTGGAGACGGCTCTATTCAAACTACCAGCTTGCAAATTCTAATAGTGGCTTCAAGAATTTTGTGAATTTTGCAAAATAGCTAGCCCGTGCAGTAGCACGGGTTGACGACTAGTTTTTATAATTTGGAACATTTACGGAAAACTTAAAAAATGAATTTTGAGATTTTTTGAAAATTTCAAATTTACTAAAAAGAAAAAATGAAATTAAACTTGGAATGGGAAAAAAGTAAAAAGAAATAGGAAAGCAAAGGAGAAATGAGCAGAAAACAAAACACAGGATAAAGCAAAACTGGGCCGGCCCAGTACTGGGCGTCCTGTGCGAAGATTTGGGTATTGGATGCTCCGTGCAGCAAATAGGGTTCTGCGAGGTGTATGGCTAGAAAATAACGGTCTGGCTTGGCTGGGCCTCAGCGCACGGCCCAGGTACGAAATCCTGGACAATCCGTTTTTCTTTTGCACAAAAATTTAGTACCACGTCGGATAAAAATTATCTTTTCATCGGTGAATGGATGAAAAAAATCGGAGAAACGCACCTTGCTTTATTAGTATATATAGGTATAGAGTAAGTGCTTACTAGTTGAACTAGATGATTTAATGAAACTACTTTATTTTACTATAGAAGTAGTTTATTTTTAGTAAGTACTACTTTATTTTATTTATAGTAAGTGCTTAATTAGTAGTTGAACTATTTGATTTAATAAAACTACTTTATTTTACTATATATAGAAGTAGTTTATTTTTAGTAAGTACTACTTTATTTTATTTATAGTAAGTGCTTAATAGTTGAACTAGTTGTTTTAATAAAACAACTTTATTTTATTATATGGATTTTGAAGTAAATTTGTATAATTCTGAGAGCGTAACCCATTTTGGTTTTAAAAATTGGGAAGCATTTTGCAAGATGTATGATTTTCATGAGGGCATGCTTGTCACCATGGATCTTCGTATATGGATATTTGGGTCTTTGTTGATACGCCTCCAATTCTACCGCTATGTGAGTTTCTCAAACATAGTTATTAACTAATTTATATTGTTCATTTCAAAATAGTTGACAGCTTATTTCCATTGACAGCTTATTTTGATTGTTCAAACAATGTGCGGAACATGGTAGACAGAACCTACCACACCGATGGCTCTGAGTTCACTTATAAGGAGAAAAATCATCTGGTTGCATTTTGTACTGATCTTGAGAATTACAATATTTATTGTAAAACTCCTCCACATTATGGTCAATATGTGCCACTATTGCACGTGTTAAACTACGGTAACATCCATGGATATGCCATGGTAAGATTTTTTAGTATTACGACATTCGTGCATCTTTTGCATAAATTCTTTTAAAACTTAACTACATTGCTAACTATGAAGTTATTACTATATGTTTTTCAACAGGAAATCCTGAATCATTGTGTGCCTCATCTGATGTATCAGAGTGGTCGCCTTGATGTTTTGAACATACGTCCAGGTCATCCTACGAATCTCAACTGTCCATACCGGATTTCTATAAGAAGTGGAGACATGAAAATCAAGGAATGGAAAAAAATGTATGGACAGTCGTAAGGAGGTTCTTGGAAGCAAAAGGAAGCGAAGCGCAAGAATTGGAGACAGGATGATCTCCATTCTCCATAATGGAGAGTCAGGGTCTATATTGTTTTATGCTATTTTACCTTAAAGAGGGTATTTAGGTCCTACCTAATACTGATGATCATGTGCCTAGAACAATTAAGTAGGGTTGGTTCGATGACTATGAGGATGATGATCGTATGACTTGTTATTAATAACGAGTAGAAGTTGAATTCTAATGATTAGTAGGACTTATTATTATGATGATGCATAATGCGGGCATGAAGAGTGATTATATATCAGTGGGTGAAATGATCATGGATTGGATTGGATTGAAAAGTGAAGGCAACATGCATGTGGTGCATGTCGAAAGTAGTAATAATCCAAACTTGATCAAGTTAGGATTAGTATTACTTTCGACTTGCACCACATGTTGCCTTCACTTCAATCTAAGCCATGTTTAGGCATAGCAGCAGCGTTGGTAAACCAAGCACGGAAATAAGAGATCAGGACACTTCTCTCTGTTAGCTAGCTAACACACCCTAAATTACCCCCTAAACCACCCCCTTTCAGAAAAAAAACAAAAACCTCAGCTCCTGCCAAGCTACTGACCCGTAGATGTTGTTGGGGAACGTAGTAATTTCAAAAAAAATCCTACGCACACGCAAGATCATGGTGATGCATAGCAACGAGAGGGGAGAGTGTTGTCCACGTACCCTCGTAGACCGAAAGCGGAAGCGTCATAACAACGCAGTTGATGTAGTCGTACGTCTTCACGGCCCGACCGATTAAGCACCGAAACTACGGCACCTCCGAGTTCTAGCACACGTTTAGCTCGATGACGTTCCCCGGACTCCGATCCAGCAATGTGTCGGGGAAGTGTTCCGTCAGCACGACGACGTGGTGACGATCTTGATGGTCTACCGTCGCAGGGCTTCGCCTAAGCACCGCTACAATAATATCGAGGACTATGGTGGAGGGGGGCACCGCACAGGCTAAGAGATCTCAAGGATCAATTGTTGTGTCTATGGGGTGCCCCCCTGCCCCCGTATATAAAGGAGCAAGGGAGGAGGCGGCCGGCCAAGGAGGAGGGCGCGCCAAGGGGGGAGTCCTACTCCCACCGGGAGTAGGACTCCTCCTTTCCTTGTTGGAGTAGGAGAGACGGAAAGAGGAGGAGAGGGAGAAGGAAAAGGGGGCTGCACCCCTTGTCCAATTCGGACCAGAGGGGGGACGCAGGCCTCCTTCCTTTTGGCCTCTCTCCTCTATTCCCGTATGATATATTGCGCTGATTGTCCAATTTGGTGCACAACTCGGTTAACATATCATGTTTGTCAGTTATTTCGATATGTTTGACTAAGATGAAGCTTCATTATACAGTTGGCACTTAACTCATATTACACATTAAGTTCCGGTCCAAGAGACATCTGAATAAATGACATTGATAACGCTCATATCTCTTAATGCCCCATGGTCAAATTCATGCAAGAGATTTCACAATATTAAGGCCTCACGGGAATTGGATATCTCTGGAATAGAAAATAAATACATGATTCTCAGGTCATATGTTATGTTCCTAAAGATCACAACAAATAAGAATGCTGGGATTGTTTGCAATGGATGACTCAGAAGGCACAGTTGGAGAGGAATAGAGTAAGGGAGTGAGACAATGCGCCACAACTGCGATAATGTTTACTTCCTAATTTAACTATGATGTGCTACACACATTTAACTTATAAATTAATAAAATTTACACATGTTCAGTTGGCACTCAAGAATTATTAGTTTTTATTGGTGTACTAAATATATGAATATGAAGAAAGAAAAGAAAACTACTTAAGAACAAAGGTCAAAAAAATAAAAACAAAATTGGTGGAGACGGCTCTATTCAAACTACCAGCTTGCAAATTCTAATAGTGGCTTCAAGAATTTTGTGAATTTTGCAAAATAGCTAGCCCGTGCAGTAGCACGGGTTGACGACTAGTTTTTATAATTTGGAACATTTACAGAAAACTTAAAAAAATAAATTTTGAGATTTTTTGAAATTTTCAAATTTACTAAAAAGGAAAAATGAAATTAAACTTGGAATGGGAAAAAAGTAAAAATAAATAGGAAAGCAAAGGATAAATGAGCAGAAAACAAAACACAGGATAAAACGAAACTGGGCCGGCCCAGTACTGGGCGTCCTGTGCGAAGCTTTGGGTATTGGACGCTCCGTGCAGCAAATAGGGTTCTGCAAGGTGTATGGCTGGAAAATAATGGTCTGGCTTGGCTGGGCCTCAGCGCACGGCCCAGGTACGAAATCCTGGACAATCCGTTTTTCTTTTGCACAAAAATTTAGTACCACCTCGGATAAAAATTATCTTTTCGTCGGTGAATGGATGAAAAAATCGGAGAAACGCACCTTGCTTTATTATATATATATATATATATATATATATATAGGTATAGAGTAAGTGCTTAGTAGTTGAACTAGTTGATTTAATGAAACTACTTTATTTTACTATAGAAGTAGTTTATTTTTAGTAAGTACTACTTTATTTTATTTATAGTAAGTGCTTAATTAGTAGTTGAACTATTTGATTTAATAAAACTACTTTATTTTACTATATATAGAAGTAGTTTATTTTTAATAAGTACTACTTTATTTTTATTTATAGTAAGTGCTTAGTAGTTGAACTAGTTGATTTAATAAAACTACTTTATTTTACTATATATAGAAGTAGCTTATTTCAATGTTGGGGATATCGCTTAGCGGGAACTTATGGGTCGACTCATGATAAGGGGTAAATCGGCCAATTTATCGGCATATTAGCCGATTTATTGCCATATCGGCTGATTTATCGGCCTATTTATCATATCGGTCAGATAACGGTAAGCGATAAATCGGCCGATTTATCGGAATATCGGAAGATATCTTGAAAAGTGGTTTATTTTTAGTAAGTACTACTTTATTTTGTTTATAGGAATTAAGTGCTTAGTAGTAGTTGAACTAGTTGATTTAAGAAAACTACTTTATTTTACTATATATAGAAGTAGTTTATTATTAGCAAGAAAATTAATAGAACTAGTTTATTTTTTTTGTTCAAGCAATTATTCCCGCATCGACGTCGACGATGCCTATCCCGCATCCTGGTCGTTGACTCGGCGGAGGAGGCCTGCTTGATCAAAGGGGGCATGTCCGGGACTGGGCTCCGCCGGGCTGGTACTGGGAGGTGCTACCTTCCGGGGGGCGTAGGTTGGTGAGGAGCCAGCCCGTCATTGATCCGATCCTTGTTTGGTGGCGGTCGCATGTGCCAGTGACGGTGGAGAGGCTTCCGAACACCGCGGAGGTGGTACGTCACCATGTCAGCGAGGAGGACGAGCACGTCCGTCACTACATGGTTTCGTTGGAGGGCAGGTCCGACAATACCTGGCAGGTTCTTCAGGGATCTCACTGGAGCTATGATATTGTGATGGTTCCTTCTCTTTGGTGTCCACCGCCCGCGCTGATACCCGTCGGGCGCTACGGTTGTAGCTGTATTAGAGATGCTATATGTATGATAGTATTCGAGGTGTAATAGTGATAATATTCGACGATGTAAGGACACAAGAGATGATGTAGTTTTGCTTATAATTGAATGTATGCTAATTTGAATACTACTTTATTTTACGATTTGGTTTTTCTTATTGAATGCTCAAATTGGAAAATTACTCCTACTTTGAATGCTAAAATTGCAGAGCACTATGCAAGGCGTATGCATTTGATTAGTTGATAGCTTATAGGGTTTATGTTATTGCAGAAATCGAGGAGCCCCTCCATCATCCCCGTCGTCGACCCCATCACCGACCCCCCTCCAACCTCGAGGTGAGACAAGCCAAATCTCCATGTCAATATGAGTCCTATATATGAGAGGATGATATGTCGTTTTTTAGCAATATAGTTAAACGATATTTTGGGTTGACTTTAAGTCTGTCAAGTCTCCACCATATATGAGTGGACGAAGAATCCCAACTGTTGTCGTGGGGGTAGCTTCTCCTTCGTTCCCGTGTGCTAGAAAATTTGGTGTAATGCACTCGGGAACGAAAGGAGGAGCTAACATCACCGACGGTCGCAATGTCAGAGAGGAATAGTGAGGGAGAGTCTCCACCATATATATATGTATATGAGAGGACGAAGAATCCCGACTGTTGTCGTGGGGGTAGCTTCTCCTTCATTCCCATGTGCTAGACAACTTGGTGTAATGCACTCGGGGATGAAAGGAGGAGTTACCATCACCGACGGTCGAATATGTACACCACGTGAGCTGAGTGTTTTCAAGAAAAGACTCGACAGACCGATAGTCAACGCGTGTTGAATAATAATGATCTAATTTAGGTTTTTTAGTACATATATTTAATTGTACAAGTTTAATATTTGAATTATGAACATATGAAATGTCGTACTCGGACGACGAAAGTCTCCCGGGGGAGTGCGACTGGTGCCATGACGACCGAGGTCTGTGCGACAGGCCTCACCTGGACGAAGGTCGGCGCTTCAGCATTAATATGGATGAGACCTTCGATGTTGAAACGGTACGCAACGACGACAAGTGTTATTTTTTCGTAATTAAGCATGACTTCAACTATTTCAACGTTTAATTTTCATCTTTTACAATTCGACTAGCTTATCCCATGCCATGCAAGACGCTATGTCGAGAGGATGGGTTTTGAAGACCATGAAAGTATGGAAACAAAGAAAATTCACCTAAGGACCCATCATGATATGGATTTTGAAGTAAATATGTATAATTCTGAGAGCGTAACCCATTTTGGTTTTAAAAATTGGGAAGCATTTTGCAAGATGTATAATTTTCATGAGGGTATGCTTGTCACCATGGATCATGGTGATCCTGACATCGACCAAGACAATATGGACATTTGGGTCCTTGTTGATACGCCTCCAATTCTACCGCTATGTGAGTTTCTCAAACATAGTTATTAACTAATTTATATTGTTCATTTCAAAATAGTTGACAGCTTATTTCCATTCACAGCTTCTTTTGATTGTTCAAACAACGTGCGGAACATGGTAGACAGAACCTACTACACCGATGGCTCTGAGTTAACTTATAAGGAGAAAAATCATCTGGTTGCATTTTGTACTGATCTTGAGAATTACAATATTTATTGTAAAACTCCTCCACATTATGGTCAATACGTTCCACTAGTGCACGTGTTAAACTACGGTAACATCCATGGAGATGCCATGGTAAGATTTTTTAGTATTTCGACATTCATGCATCTTTCGCATAAATTCTTTTAGAACTTAACTACATCCCTAACTATGAAGTTATTACTATATGTTATTCAACAGGAAATCCTGAATGATTGTGTGCCTCATCTGATGTATCAGAGTGGTCGCCTTGATGTTTTGAACATACGTCCAGGTCATCCTACGAATCTCAACTGTCCATACCGGATTTCTATAAGAAGTGGAGACATGAAAATCAAGGAATGGAAAAAATGTATGGACAGTCGTAAGGAGGTTCTTGGAAGCAAAAGGAAGCGAAGCGCAAGAATTGGAGACAGGATGATCTCCATTCTCCATAATGGAGAGTCAGGGTCTATATTGTTTTATGCTATTTTACCTTAAAGAGGGTATTTAGGTCCTACCTAATAGTGATGATCATGTGCCTAGAACAATTAAGTAGGGTTGGTTCCATGACTATGAGGATGATGATCGTATGACTTGTTATTAATAACGAGTAGAAGTTGAATTCTAATGATTAGTAGGACTTATTATTATGATGATGCATAATGGGGGCATGAATAGTTATTATATATCAGTGGGTGAAATGATCATGGATTGGATTGGATTGAAGTGAAGGCAACATGCATGTGGTGCATGTCGAAAGTAGTACTAATCCAAACTTGATCAAGTTAGGATTAGTATTACTTTCGACTTGCACCACATGTTGCCTTCACTTTAATCTAAGCCATGTTTAGGCATAGCAGCAGCGTTGGTAAACCAAGCACGGAAATAAGAGATCAGGACACTTCTCTCTGTTAGCTAGCTAACACACCCTAAATTACCCCCTAAACCACCCCCTTTCAGAAAAAAAAAACAAAAACCTCAGCTCATGCCAAGCTGCTGACGCGTAGATGTTGTTGGGGAACGTAGTAATTTCAAAAAAATTCCTACGCACACGCAAGATCATGGTGATGCATAGCAACGAGAGGGAAGAGTGTTGTCCACGTACCCTCGTAGACCGAAAGCGGAAGCGTTATAACAACGCAGTTGATGTAGTCGTACGTCTTCACGGCCCGACCGATTAAGCACCGAAACTACGGCACCTCCGTGTTCTAGCACACGTTTAGCTCGATGACGTTCCCCAGACGACGTGGTGACGATCTTGATGTTCTACCGTCGCAGGGCTTCGCCTAAGCACCGCTACAATAATATCGAGGACTATGGTGGAGGGGGGCACCGCACATGGCTAAAAGATCTCAAGGATCAATTGTTGTGTCTATGGGGTGCCCCCCTTCCCCCGTATATAAAGGAGCAAGGGAGGAGGCGGCCGACCAAGGAGGAGGGCGCGCCAAGGGGGGAGTCCTACTCCCACCGGGAGTAGGACTCCTCCTTTCCTTGTTGGAGTAGGAGAGACGGAAAGAAGAGGAGAGGGAGAAGGAAAAGGGGGCTGCACCCCTTGTCCAATTCGGACCAGAGGGGGGACGCAGGCCTCCTTCCTTTTGGCCTCTCTCCACTATTCCCGTATGATATATTGCGCTGATTGTCCAATTTGGTGCACAACCCGGTTAACATATCATGTTTGTCAGTTATTTCGATATGTTTGACTAAGATGAAGCTTCATTATACAGTTGGCACTTAACTCATATTACACATTAAGTTCCGGTCCAAGAGACATATGAATAAATGACATTGATAACGCTCATATCTCTTAATGCCCCATGGTCAAATTCATGCAAGAGATTTCACAATATTAAGGCCTCACAGGAATTGGATATCTCTGGAATAGAAAATAAATACATGATTCTCAGGTCATATGTTATGTTCCTAAAGATCACAACAAATAAGAATGTTGGGATTTTTTGCAATGGATGTCTGAGAAGGCACAGTTGGAGAGGAATAGAGTAAGGGAGTGAGACAATGCGCCACAACTGCGATAATATTTACTTCCTAATTTAACTATGATGTGCTACACACATTTAGCTTATAAATTAATAAAATTTACACATGTTCAGTTGGCAGTCAAGAATTATTAGTTTTTATTGGTGTACTAAATATATGAATATGAAGAAAGAAAAGAAAACTACTTAAGAACAAAGGTAAAAGAAATAAAAACAAAATTGGTGGAGACGGCTCTATTCAAACTACCAGCTTGCAAATTCTAATAGTGGCTTCAAGAATTTTGTGAATTTTGCAAAATAGCTAGCCCGTGCAGTAGCACGGGTTGACGACTAGTTTTTATAATTTGGAACATTTACGGAAAACTTAAAAAAATGAATTTTGAGATTTTTTGAAAATTTCAAATTTACTAAAAAGGAAAAATGAAATTAAACTTGGAAAGGGAAAAAAGTAAAAAGAAATAGGAAAGCAAAGGAGAAATGAGCAGAAAACAAAACACAGGATAAAACGAAACTGGGCCGGCCCAGTACTGGGCGTCCTGTGCGAAGCTTTGGGTATTGGACGCTCCGTGCAGCAAATAGGGTTCTGCGAGGTGTATGGCTGGAAAATAACGGTCTGGCTTGGCTGGGCCTCAGCGCACGGCCCAGGTACGAAATCCTGGACAATCCGTTTTTCTTTTGCACAAAAATTTAGTACCACCTCGGATAAAAATTATCTTTTTGTCGGTGAATGGATGAAAAAATCAGAGAAACGCACCTTGCTTTATTAGTATATATAGGTATAGAGTAAGTGCTTACTAGTTGAACTAGTTGATTTATTGAAACTACTTTATTTTACTATAGAAGTAGTTTATTTTTAGTAAGTACTACTTTATTTTATTTATAGTAAGTGCTTAATTAGTAGTTGAACTATTTGATTTAATAAATACCCGAATCACTCGGAACCTTTCCGAAGTCCGAATATAGTCGTCCAATATATCGATCTTTACGTCTCGACCATTTCGAGACTCCTCGTCATGTCCCCGATCTCATCCGGGACTCCAAACTCCTTCGGTATACCAAAAATCATATACCCATAATAAAACTGTCATCGAAACCTTAAGCGTGCGGACCCTACGGGTTCGAGAACTATGTAGACATGACTGAAATACGTTTCCGGTCAATAACCAATAGCGGAACCTGGATGCTCATATTTGCTCCCACATATTCTACGAAGATCTTTATCGGTCAAACCGCATAACAACATACGTCGTTCCCTTTGTCATCGGTACGTTACTTGCCCGAGATTCGATCGTCGGTATCCCAATACCTAGTTTAATATCGTTACCGGCAAGTCTCTTTACTCGTTATGTAATGCATCATCAACCAATAGCGGAACCTGGATGCTCATATTGGCTCCCACATATTCTACGAAGATCTTTATCGGTCAAACCGCATAACAACATACGTCGTTCCTTTGTCATCGGTACGTTACTTGCCCGAGATTCGATCGTCGGTATCCCAATACCTAGTTTAATATCGTTACCGGCAAGTCTCTTTACTCGTTATGTAATGCATCATTCCGTAACTAACTCATTAGCTACATTGCTTGCAAGGCTTATAGTGATGTGCATTACCGAGAGGGCCCAGAGATACCTCTCCGACAATCGGAGTGACAAATCCTAATCTCGAAATACGCCAACTCAATATGTACCTTCGGAGACACCTGTAGAGCTCCTTTATAATCACCCAGTTACGTTGTGACGTTTGGTAGCACACAAAGTGTTCCTCCGGTGAAAGGGAGATGCATAATCTCATAGTCACAGGAACATGTATAAGTCATGAAGAAAGAAAAAGCAACATACTAAACGATCAAGTGCTAAGCTAACGGAATGGGTCAAGTCAATCACATCATTCTCCTAATGATGTGATCCCATTAATCAAATGACAACTCATGTCTATGGTTAGGAAACATAACCATCTTCGATTAACGAGCTAGTCAAGTAGAGGCATACTAGTGACACTCTGTTTGTCTGTGTATTCACACATGTATTATGTTTCCGGTTAATACAATTCTAGCATGAATAATAAACATTTATCATGAAATAAGGAAATAAATAATAACTTTATTATTGCCTCTAGGGCATATTTCCTTCAGTTTCCCACTTGCACTAGAGTCAATAATCTAGTTCACATCACCATGTGATTTAACACCAATATTCACATATGTATGTGATTAATACCCATAGTCCACATCGTCATGTGATCAACACCCAAAGGGTTTACTAGAGTCAATAATCTAGTTCACATCGCTATGTGATTAACACCCAAAGAGTACTAAGGTATGATCATGTTTTGCTCATGAGAGAATTTTAGTCAACGGGTATGTCACATTCAGAGCCGTATGTATTTTGCAAATATTCTATGTCTACAATGCTCTGCATGGAGCTACTCTAGCTAATTACTCCCACTTTCAATATGTATCCAGATTGAGACTTAGAGTCATCTGGATTGCTGTAAAAGCTTACACCTACGTAACTCTTTACGATGGGCTCTTTTATCACCTCCATAATCGAGAAATATTTCCTTAGTCCTGACTAAGGATATTCTTGACCAATGTCCAGTGATCTACTCCTAGATCACTATTGTACTCCCTTGCCAAATTCAGAGCAAGGTATGCAATAGGTCTGGTACATAGCATAGCATACTTTATAGAACCTATAACTGAGGCATAGGGAATGACTTTCATTCTTTTCTATTTTATGTCGTGGTCGAGATTTGAGTCTTACTCAATTTCACACCTTTGCAACATAGGCAAGAACTCTCTCTTTGACTGTTCCATTTTTTAACTACTTCAAAATCTTATCAAGGTATGTACTCATTGAAAAATCTTATCAAGGGTCTTGATCTATCTCTATAGATCTTGATGCTCAATGTGTAAGCAGCTTCACCGAGGTCTTTCTTTTGAAAAAATCTTATTTAAGTATCCTTTTATGCTATCCAGAATTTCTATATCATTTCCAATCAACAATATGTCATCTACATATAGTTTTAGATATGCTACAGAGCTCCCACTCACTTTTTTGTAAATACAGGTGAGAGAGTCCTGGATTAGGGGGTGTCCGGATGGCCGGACTATAACCTTTGGCCGGATTCCTGGACTATGAAGATACAAGATTGAAGACTTCGTCCCGTGTCCGGATGGGACTTTCCTTGGCGTGGAAGGCAAGCTTGGCGATACACATATGAAGATCTCCTCCCATTTGTAACCGACTATGTGTAACCCTAGCCCTCTCCGGTGTCTATATAAACCGGAGGGTTTTAGTCCGTAGGACGAACAACAATCATACCATAGGCTAGCTTCTAGGGTTTAGCCTCTCTGATCTCGTGGTAGATCTACTCTTGTACTACCCATATCATCAATATTAATCAAGCAGGAGTAGGGTTTACCTCCATCGAGAGGGCCCGAACCTGGGTAAAAACATCGTGTCCCTTGTCTCCTGTTACCATCCGCCTAGGCATACAGTTCGGGACCCCCTACCGAGATCCGCGGTTTGACACCGACATTGGTGCTTTCATTGAGAGTTCCTGCGTGTCGTCATCTTTAGGCCCGATGGCTCCTCCGATCATCAACAACAATGCGGTCCAGGATGAGACTTTTCTCCCGGAAAGATCTTCAGTATTGGCGGCTTTGCCTCATGGGCCAATTCGTTTGGCCATCTGGAGCAGATCGAAAGCTCGCCCACGCCATCGGGTCAGATTTGGAAGTTTGAACTACGGCTGGCGTCGCGGAGACTTGATCTTGACGGGTTCGAGCCCTGAGCAAGCGCGCGCCTTTGTTATGATGGGCATGATCTAGCTCTCTTGCCGAGCAGTGCCCTAGAGGCGCACCGTGTCCGCTCCGACCCTCAGCTCGGAGCCGACTGCGCCAATCGAGGACGAGTGGCTGGACACCGCCTCGGGGGCTGCAATCTCTACGGCGATCGACCCGAACACCAGCCTTGTCCTTTGCGAAGCTTGTGACTCAAGGTGCGGACTCCCCTCCGGACTCCGAACCTTCCGCGCCCCTACCAATCGAATCCGATTGGGCGCCGATCATGGAGTTCACCGCCGCGGACATCTTTCGGACTTCGCCCTTGGCGACATTCTGAATTCACTAAAGTCTCTCTCTTTATCGGGAGAGCCTGGCGGACTATGGTCGACAAGGTTGGGATGCGGACGACGAAGAAATTCAAAGCCCACCCACCACCCACTTCGTAGCCACTATCGATGATTTAACCGACATGCTCGACTTCGACTCGATGACATCGATGGTATGGGCGCCGATGCAGGAGGCGACCAGAACCAGCGCCTATGAGCCTTTGGAAGGCCACCTCGTCGTATGACATATACATGGTGGACACCCCAAAAGAAGGAGCAGCGATGGAACAGCGGAGCATGACCCCTCAAGAAGCAGCCTAAGCGCCCGATGTCGTGGCGCGCTCTAAATCCGCCAAAGCAAAAGCGGTGATTCCGGGAACGGAGACAATAACACCGGGACGGTGCGAAGACAACCCCCTCCAGCGAGGATTCAGCGCGGGAGGATGGAGAAACCAGCCCTCATGAGAGAGCGGCAGGAGAGAGGTAGAGGACGATAATTACATGCCTCCCTCCGAAGGCGAGGCAAGCCTCGGCGATGGCAATTTGTCATGCACGAGGATCCCGTCGAACAAGGCGTTTTTCAAACGCGGGCTTATGGCCACGACGAGCAGCCTCAAGAAAAAACAGCAACGACTTAGAGTGACCAAGACTTGCTAGCCGGCGGATGGACTGAAGTCCTTGCGGCGAAAATCTGAACTTCGAACGCCCCTCCAAGAGCTACCCAAAACGCAGGCTGCTACCCCAATTAGAGGAGGAAGCGCCTAGACCTACATCACCAGCGCATGATGCGGCCGACCGGCCACCTCGTGGCTGCGACAGAGAGGCCTCTCGGCCCTCCACTCAAGCCGCACCCCGGCGTCGCTCAAAGAATACCAAGGCACGTGGAAATGCGCCAGACCTGCGAGATATATTGGAGGACAAGGCAAGGCAACCAAGATCGATCTATGGATCGCGTGGGCGCCCCACGACACGTGACGATAACCATCATGCCGGATATGGTAAATCCGGCCGGGCCGAACAAAGTAGACAAAGCTCGTTTGAGCTACATCGTGATATAGCCCAATATAGAGGCGCCGCACACCCACTATGCTTCACAGATGAAGTAATGGATCATCAAATCCCCGAGGGTTTCAAACCCGTAAACATCGAATCATACGATGGCACAACAGATCCTGCGGTATGGATCGAGGATTATCTCCTTCATATCCACATGGCCCGCGGTGATGATCTACACGCCATCAAATACCTCCCACACAAGCTTAAAGGACCAGCTCGGCATTGGCTTAACAGCTTGCCGGCAGAATCAATTGGTTGTTGGGAGGACACAGGAAGCCGCATTCCTCGACAATTTCGGGCACCTATGTGCGACCACCGAGCGCCGATGACCTAAGCCACATAATTCAGCAGCGGAGGAATCGACCGGACAATTACGGACACGGTTCCTAACCAAGAAAAATCAAATAGTCGACTGTCCGGACGCAGAGGCCCTTGCAGCCTTCAAACATAACATCCGTGATGAGTGGCTTGCCCGGCACCTAGGACAGGAAAAGCCGAAATCCATGGCAGCCCTCACAACATTCATGACCCGCTTTTATGCTGGAGAAGACAGCTAGCTAGCTCGTAGTAATAACATGACCAAGAGCCACAGTAATTCGGATACCAAGGACAACAATGGCGGTCGCGTCGCAACAAGCACAAGTGCCGCGTGCTGGCGATAATCTTTGAGGATCTGGCGATTAATGCAGATTCGAGGCTCTAAACCGGTTAGCGGAAAAAGTCATTTAAAAAAAATACTCGGGCCCGCCCAGTTTGGACGGAATACTCGATCGCTCGTGCGGATACGGCACCCGAAAAACCAGCCAATCACACCAACAGGGATTGTTTGGGTGTTCAAGCAGGCAGGCAAGTTAAGTGCCGAAAACAGAGACAAGGGGCTGCATAACAATGACGAGGAGGAGCCCCGGCCGCGAATAATAAGGGACAGAAGGGCTTCCCCCCACAAGTGCGGATGGTGAACATGATATATGCAACCCACATCCCCAAAAGGGAGCGAAAGCGTGCACTTAGGGACGTATATGCGTTGAAGCCAGTCGCCCCAAAGTTCAACCAATGGTCCTCCTGCCCGATCACTTTTGATCGAAGGGACCACCCCACTAGCATCTGCCATGGCGGATTCGCCACATTGGTTCTAGACCCAATCATTGGATTTCACCTCACTAGAGTCCTTATGGATGGCGGCGGCAAACTGAACCTGCTTTATCGGGATCGATTGCAAAAAATGGGCATAGATCTCTCAAGGATTAAACCCACAAAGACGACCTTTAAAGGCGTCATACCAGGTGTAGAGGCCAACTGTACAGGCTCGGTTACACTTGAGGTGGTCTTCGGATCCCCGGATAATTTCCGAAGCGAGGAATTAATCTTCGACATAGTCCCGTTCTGCAGTGGCTATCACACACTTCTCGGACGAACCGCATTTGCAAAGTTCAATGCGGTGCCGCACTACGCATACCTCAAGCTCAAGATGCCAGGCCCTCGAGGAGTCATTACGGTCAATGGAAACACTGAACGCTCTCTCCGAACGGAGGAGCATACGGTGGCCCTCGCGGCGGAAGTACAAAGCAGCCTCTCAAGGCAATTCTCCAGTCCGGCTAGTAAACGTCCAGACACCGTCAAGCGCCCCCGGAGTAACCTACAACAAGACCGCCTGGCACGTTCCGAGCAAGCGTAGCAATGCGGCCCCAACCCCAGCCCTCGCGAAATTGCGAAACTAGTACTACGCGTACATAACTACGCTCTGGAAATACCATGGGCATAGGGGGAGGGGCACGACCACGGCATGCCCAAAATACAGCTCAACCGCACTAGGGGCTCCCAATTTTGTCATTCTTTTTCTTACTTTCAGGACTCCACTCTACGGAAGGCCTGTCCGGCAGTACAATCGCCGAACACACAATGCAACAGCCAGGGAGGCAGAAAGCTACGTCGAGTGTCCAGGTGGTCTCTATAACGAGCAGTATACTTGTTTCACATATCATCCCGCAGCTTGCCCCTGGAGGGGGACATGTCAAATAGTCCCATCTCTTGCTTATCGCACTATTTGTATCGTCCTGCTTTTACCGCAGCCTTTTTGAATAAACAATACATAGTTTTTGTCTATTATTGCATTCCCTTTTTATCTATATATGTTCATTAATGACATGTTGCACCCGTACACTTTAGTGCGGCCAAATACCGAGGGCTTAAGTACCCCAACATACGGTGTGATAACTCCGAACACTTTCACAAGTGTGGCACCCGAACTTATAGCATTATATGCATCGGCTCGAATCATGTCTTGGGTCAATAGTTGGGTTTGCGGCTCCCATGTTTTGGTACCTTCGTTCCATTATATCGGCTAAGGTAGCTGGGAGAACCACTGCGATTGTGCCCGGTTGAGCTGGGCTAAGCACCTCGGTGGAGAAAGCTAAAACTGCCGTCATGATAGGCGAGAGCTGGTTGCTGTTGAGAGGTTTTCGAGTCCCTAAAGACTTATGCCGCTTAGGCGAGGAGTCGTCTTTGTCCGGCCTAGGCGTGGATAGCGCCCGAACTCGGTCTTCGAATACTAGGGGCTTCGCGAAATTTAAAATTATAAATTCTATGGCTAAGTGAGAGTGTTCAAGCATTATAGTCCGATTACCTTGTTCATTGTGTTGAGCGCCTCCCTTGAAGGACCCAAGAATGGGAAAAAAGCGCTCAAGTTTATCCCGAACACCCCACACTTTCATGGCATGGGGCGGACCGACGACTCGACATCTCTCAAATTTAATATACGGCCGCACAGAAGGTAATATTTTAAATTCAAAAGTGTTGCTTAGTGCATATGAATAAGTTTTCAGCGTACATGATCACAAATGCGAGTTTACTTAAAAATTACATCTTTGGAGCATTCATCTGCTATAAGGCGGGCACCTTCAGGACGCCCTCATAATACATCTCGGGCTTGAGATGGTCCTTGCCCGGCGGTGGTCCGTCCGTCACAAGCTTCTCAACGTCCATCTTGCCCCAGTGCACTTTAGCACGGGCAAGGGCCCTACGGGAACCTTTGATGCATACGGAGCGCTTGATGACTTCTAGCCATGGACAGGCATCCACCAGCCGCCTCACCAGACCGAAGTAGCTCCCAGGCATTGCTTCTCCAGGCCACAGCCGGACTATGATACCCTTCATGGACTGTTCGGCCACCTTATGGAGCTCGACCAGCTGCTTCAGCTGGTCGCTCAAGGGCATGGGGTGTCCGGCCTCAGCATACTGAGACCAGAACACCTTCTCCGTCGAGCTCCCCTCTTCGGCTCGGTAGAATGCGGCAGCGTCGGACACACTCCGGGGAAAATCTGCGAATGCTCCTGGAGAGCTCCGGACTCGGGTAAGTAACAAGTAATTCACTTTCACGTGCTTGCTTTGCATAAAGAATGCCTTACTCGCCGCTATCTTCTTCATCGCCTCAATTTCCTGCAGGGCTTTTTGGGCTTCGGCCTTGGCAGATTTGGTGCTCTCAAGGGCCGAGGCAAGCTCGGACTCTCGAGTCTTTGAGTCAAGCTCCAAACTCTCGTGTTTTTCCACGAGAGCCTGGGGCTCTTGCTGCACCTCCGCCACCCGCGCCTCCTGCTTCTCTCACTCGGTGCGCTCCACGGCCGCCTTGTCTTCGGCCTTGGACAGCGCTTCCTTCAGGGTCGCCACCTCGGTGTGGCCTGTAATACTCATGTTAGTCCTGTCATTTTTGCAACCACATCTTTTATATACTTACATAAGGTATTACTTACCTTCTTTGTCTTGAGCTGCTTCTTGGCAAGGCCGAGCTCGTTCTCGGACCGCTCGAGGCTCTGCTTCAATGTATCGACCTCCATGATCGGTCTGGCGGAGGTCAGCAGTGCAGCTTTGCATTCCCATATTGACATACTTATGTTAGACTCCTGCGTATATCTTTTAGATCCTTAGTTCGGTTTTCTTTCCGAACACCAAACTGAGCATCAGGGGCTACTGTCTATGCGGTAATATTTTTTACATATCTTAAATACATACCTCAAAGCCTGTTAGAAGGCTGGCACAGGCTTCAGTTAGCCCTCTCTTGGCAGACTGAATCTTCTGGATCACCACACTCATAATAGTGCGGTGCTCCTCGTCGATGGAGACGCCGTTAAGCACTTCCAGCAGATTATCCGGTGCCTCCGGTTGGACGAAGGTCACCGGCGTTGTAGGCTTGCCCTTCTTACTAGGGGGGTGCCTGCCGGACTCTGGAACCAATGAAGGTTCCCGTGCGGTGTCCGGCCCAGGGCCAGACTTGGAGCCCTTGGGGGTTTTGTCCCCTTTGCGCCTGGAGTCCGGGAGGTCGCCTTACGGCGCCTCCAGGACCACCTCCTCCTAGCTTGGACCCTTTTGGGACTCCACGTCGGCATCATCCGCAGCGCGAGGAGAGGAGGCGGCCGGAAGTGCAGTGCTATTCACATCCGATGAACCCAGGGAGCCGCTCGACGAAGCGTCGAGCCCGGCCTTGGGCGGACTGCATGATTATATTCGGCGTCAGAAGATACTATGCAACAAAGGAACGCCATGAGTTATTCTGGTATCCGGATACTTACGATTTTGCCAGGGGCTTGGCCCTGGATGGCCACTCCTCTTCGCTGTCGTCGGTGTTGGTGGAGTAGTCCGGAGGAAGGCTCCTCCCCTTCTTGGACCCTCCGGCCCCCCCGGTTGGGGCGGCCTTCCTTTACGTTCCTCCTCCCGCTGGAGGGGGAGACGCCTCTTCTTCCTCCTCCTCGTCTTCGTGGGAGGAGTGCGCCTCGGAGTCATCGGACGATGAATCCGACACCATCGGGCACCAGGAACTCTTTCGAGTTCCCATGGCCTTCTTCTTGGCCTTCTTCTCCGGCACCACTTAAGGTGCCGGAACCAGCAACCCCGTCAAGCGGGCGTCCGTTGGGTCTTCGGGCAAGGGAGCCAGACAGCCAATCTGCCCGGACATCTTCCGCCAATCCCGTCAAAGTTAAGGGAGTTTAGATACCGCATAGAATCAAATTATGGAAAACAAGTAACCCGTAAAGGGTAAAATAGCTTACCGCGTTGGCTTGATCTTGCGGCTGAATCCGCGATCCTCGATGGCGGATGCACGGAGCCTCGGCGCCCTTGAACAGCACCTTCGAGCGTCTTTCGTGCGTGAGTGTCGAAGAGCCTACTCAGGGTTCGGTGCTGTGCCGGATCAAACTCCCACAAACTGAAAGCCCGTTGTTGGCACGGGAGGATCCGGTGGATGAGCATGACCTGGACTACGTTGACGAGTTTGAGCTTCTTGCTCACCAGGTTTTGGACGTAGGTTTGGAGTCCGGTCAGCTCCTCCGAATTACCCCACGACAGGCCCGTCTCTTTCGAGGAGGTGAGCCGTGTGGGGATGCCAGATCGGAATTCGGGGGCAGATGCCCATTCAGGGTCACGCGGCTCGGTGATGTAGAACCACCCCGATTGCCACCCCTGTATGGTCTCCACGAAGGAGCCCTCGAGCCATGTAACGTTGGGCATCTTGCCCACCATGGCGCCTCCACACTCCGCTTGGCGGCCGCCCACTACCTTCGGTTTGACATTGAAGGTCTTCACCATAAGCGAAGTGGGGCTAGATGCAGAGGAAGGCCTACGCACCTACGACGATGAACGTCGAGATGTTGAGGATGAAGTTCGGGGCCAGATCGTGGAAATCCAGGCCGTAGTAGAACATGAGTCCCCGGACAAATGGGTGAAGTGGGGAACCTAGTCCGCGGAGGAAATGGGTGAGGAACACCACCCTCTCATGGGGCCTGGGGGTGGGGATGAGCTGCCCCTTGTCGGGGAGCCGGTGCGCGATGTCATTGGACAAGTATCTGACTTTCCTCAGCTTCTTGATGTGTCCCTCCATGACGGAGGAGGCCATCCACTTGCCTCCCGCTCCGTACATGGCTGGAGAAGGTTGAGGTGGGATGTGCGGACTTGGGCGCTGGAGCTCGAGTACGCGAAAATGGATAAGCAAAGGAGGAAGAAGGCGTAGATGAGAAAGGTGGATCCTTATCCCCTTATATGGGCGGACGAAACTATGTTCCCCCCACCAGCCTGGTAAAACTCGCTTATCTCCCGAGCACCGTAATTAATGGCACGGTTGGGTTACCCATGCCCGTATTGATGAGAATCCCGGAATAAGGGGACACGATCTCTGCTTCGACAAGACGTGCCAAGGAAACCGCCTCGCTAAGTGCGCTGAGGTGGGACAGTAAATATGATTCGAATAAAGGCTTGGCGTGGTGTGATGTCACATTGCGGAATACGTCGTGATTGGATTTGTGTAAATATTATTCTCTCTCACGGTGGTATGTGGAACTTATCTCGCAAAGCGGACACTATCCTTGTGTTCAAAATCTTCTATGAAGTATACGGAGGAGGAACCCGCCTTGCAATGCGAAGACAATCTGCACGCCCGGACTAAATCGTCATTGAAGCTGGCTCGAGGAGCTCTTGAGGAGTCTGGATTAGGGGTGTTGGATGGCGGACTATAAACTTTGGCGGACTCTGGACTATGAAGATACAAGATTGAAGACTTCGTCCCGTGTCCGGATGGGACTTTCCTTGGTATGGAAGGCAAGCTTAGCGTCGGATATGAAGATCTCCTCCCATTTGTAACCGACTCTGTGTAACCCTAGCCCTCTCGGTGTCTATATAAACCGGAGGTTTTAGTCCGTGGGGCGAACAACAATCATACCATAGGCTAGCTTCTAGGTTTAGCCTCTCTCGATCTCGTGGTAGATCTACTCTTGTACTACCCATATCATCAATATTAATCAAGCAGAGTAGGGTTTTACCTCCATCGAGAGGGCCGAACCTGGTAAAAACATCGTGTCCCTTGTCTCCTGTTACCATCCGCCTAGACGCACAGTTCGGGACCCCTACCGAGATCCGCGGTTTGACACGACAACATGCTTCTTTGCAAGTTCAGTAATACTATATGCTTTGATCAACTTATCAAAGCATATATCCCAACTCCGAGATGCTTGCATCAGTCCATAGATGGATTGCTGGAGCTTACACATTTTGTTAGCACCTTTAGGATTGACAAAACCTTCTGGTTGCATCATATACAACTCTTCTTTAAGAAAACCATTAAGGAATGCAGTTTTCACATCCATTTGCCAGATTTCATAAAATGTGGCAATTGCTAACATGATTCAGACAGACTTAAGCATCGCTATAGTTGAGAAAATCTCATTGTAGTCAACACCTTGAACTTGTCGAAAACCTTTTTGCGACATGTCGAGCTTTGTAGATAGTAACACTACTATCAACGTCCGTCTTCCTCTTGAAGATCCATTTACTTTCTATGGATTGCCGATCATCGGGCAAGTCCACCAAAGTTCACACTTTGTTCTCATACATGGATCCTATCTCAGATTTCATGGCTTCAAGCCATTTCCCGGAATCTGGGCTCATCATCGCTTCCTCATAGTTCATAGGTTCATCATGGTCCAGTAACATGATTTCCAGAACAGGATTACCATACCACTCTGGTGCGGATCTTACTCTGGTTGATCTACGAAGTTCTGTAGTAACTTGATCCTGAAGTTTCATGATCATCATCATTAACTTCCTCACTAATTGGTTTAGGAATCACTGGAACATATTCTTGTGATGACCTACTTTCCAATTCGGGAGAAGGTACAATTACCTCATCAAGTTCCACTTTCCTCCCACTTACTTCTTTCGAGAGAAGCTACTTCTCTAGAAAGGATCCATTCTCAACAACGAATATCTTGCCTTCGGATCTGTGATAGAAGGTGTACCCAATAGTCTCCTTTGGGTATCCTATGAAGACACATTTCTCCGATTTGGGTTTGAGCTTATCAGGATGAAACTTTTTTCACATAAGCATCACAACCCCAAACTTTAAGAAACGACAGCTTAGGTTTCTTGCAAAACCATAGTTCATACGGTGTCATCTCAACGGATTTAGATGGTGCCCTTTTTAATGTGAATGCAGCTGTCTCTAATGCATAGCCCCAAAACGATAGTGGTAAATCGGTAAGAAACAACATAGATTGCACTATATCCAATAAAGTACGATTATGATGTTCGGACACACCATTATCTTGTGGTGTTCCGGTGGTGCAATTTGTGAAACTATTCCACATTGTTTTAATTGAAGACCAAATTCGTAACTCAAATATTTGTCTCCGCGATCAGATCGTAGAAACTTTATTTTCTTGTCACAATGATTTTCCACTTCACTCTGAAATTCTTTGAACTTTTCAAATGTTTCAGACTTATGTTTCATCAAGTAGATATACCCATATCTGCTCAAATCATCTATGAAGGTCAGAAAATAACGATACTTGCCGCGAGCCTTACACTCATCGGACCGCTTACATAAGTATGTATTATTTCCAATAAGTCAGTTGCTCGCCCCATTGTTCCGGAGAACGGCGTTTTAGTCATCTTGCCCATGAGGCATGGTTCGCAAGCATCAAGTGATTCATAATCAAGTGTTTCCAAAAATCCATCAGCATGGAGTTTCTTCACGCGCTTTACACCAATATGACCTAAAAGGCAGTGCCACAAATATGTTGCACTATCATTATTAACTTTGCATCTTTTGGCATCAATATTATGAATATGTGTATCTCACGATCGAGATCCAACAAACCATTTTCATTGGGTGTATGACCATAGAAGGTTTTTATTCATGTAAACAGAATAACAATTTATTCTTTATCTTAGATGAATAATCATATCGCAATAAACATGATATTATCATATTTATGCTCAACACAAACACCAAATAACATTTATTTAGGTTTTACACTAATCTCGAAAATATAGGGAGTGTGTGATGATGATCATATCAATCTTGGAACTACTTCCAACACTCATCGTCACTTCCCCCTCAACTAGTTTCTATTTATTCTGTAACTCCTGTTTCAAGTTACTAATCTTAGCAACCGAACAAGTATCAAATACTCAGGGACTACTATAAACACTAGTAAGGCACACATCAATAACCTGTATATCAAATATACCATTGTTCACTTTGCCATCCTTCTTATCCACCAAATATTCAGGGTATTTCTACTTCCAGTGACCATTTCCTTTGCAGTGTAAGCACTCAGTTTCAGGCTTTGGTCCAGCTTTAGGCGTCTTCGCGGGAGTGACAACTTGCTTGTCATTCTACTTGAAGTTCCCTTTCTTTCCCTTTGCCCTTTTCTTGAAACTAGTGGTCTTGTCAATCATCAACACTTGATGCTCTTTCTTGATTTCTACCTTCGTCCATTTCAACATCACGAAGAGCTCGGGAATCGTTTTCGTCATTCCTTGCATACTATAGTTCATCACGAAGTTCTAGTAACTTGGTGATGGTGACTAGAGAACTCTGTCAATCACTATCTTATCTGGAAGATTAACTCCCACTTGATTCAAGCGATTGTAGTACCCAAACGATCCGAGCACATGCTCACTAGTTGAGCGATTCTCCATCTTTTAGCTATAGAACTTGTTGGAGATTTCCTATCTCTCAACTCGCGTATTTGCTTGAAATATTAACTTCAATTCCTGGAACATCTCATATGGTCCATGACGTTCAAAACGTCTTTGAAGTCCTAATTCTAAGCCGTTAAGCATGGTGCACAAACTATCAAGTAGTCATCATATTGAGCTAGCCAAACATTCATAACGTCTGCATCTGCTCTTGCAATAGGTCTGTCACCTAGCGGTGCATTAAGGACATAATTCTTCTGTGCAGCAATGAGGATAAACCTCAGATCACGGATCCAATCCGTATCATTGCTACTAACATCTTTCCACACAATTTTCTCTAGGAACATATCAAAATAAACATATGAAAGAAACAACGCGAGCTATTGATCTACAACATAATTTGCGAAATACTACCAGGACTAAGTTCATGATAAATTTAAGTTCAATTAATCATATTACTTAAGAACTCCCACTTAGACATACATCTCTCTAGTCATCTAAGTGATCACGTGATCCAAATCAACTAAACCATGTCTGATCATCACGTGAGATGGAGTAGTTTCAATGGTGAACATCACTATGTTGATCATATCTACTATATGATTCACGTTCGACCTTTCGGTCTCCGTGTTCCGAGGCCATATCTATATATGCTAGGCTAGTCAAGTTTAACCTGAGTATTCCGCGTGTGCAACTGTTTTGCACCCGTTGTATTTGAACGTAGAGCCTATCACACCCGATCATCACGTGGTGTCTCAGCACGAGAACTTTTGCAACGGTGCATACTCATGGAGAACACTTCTTTATAATTACTGAGAGATCATCTTATAATGCTACCTTCAATCAAATCAAAATAAGATGCATAAAGGATAAACATCACATGCAATCAATATAAGTGATATGATATGGCCATCATCATCTTGTGCTTGTGATCTCCATCTCCGAAGCACCGTTGTCATCACCATTGTCACCGGCGCGACACCTTGATCTCCATCGTAGCATCGTTGTCGTCTCGCCACCTATTGCTTCTACGACTATTGCTACCGCTTAGTGATAAATTAAAGCAATTACAGGGCGTTTTCATACAATAAAGCGACAACCATATGGCTCCTGCCAGTTGCCAATAACTTCGGTTACAAAACATGATCATCTCATACAATAAAATATAGCATCACGTCTTGACCATATCATATCACAACATGCCCTGCAAAAACAAGTTAGACGTCCTCTACTTTGTTATTGCAAATTTTACGTGGCTGCTACGGGCTTAGCAAGAACCGTTCTTACCTACGCATCAAAACCACAATGATAATTTGTCAAGTTGGTGATGTTTTAACCTTCGCAAGGACCGGGCGTAGCCACACTCGGTTCAACTAAAGTTGAAGAAACTAACACCCGCTAGCCACCTCTGTGCAAAGCACGTCGGGAGAACCGGTCTCGCGTAAGCGTACGCGTAATGTCGGTCCGGGCCGCTTTATCCAACAATACCGCCGAACCAAAGTATGACATGCTGGTAAGCAGTATGACTTGTATCGCCCATAACTCACTTATGTTCTACTCGTGCATATAACATCTACGCATACAACCTGGCTCTGATACCACTGTTGGGGAACGTAGTAATTTCAAAAAAATTCCTACGCACACGCAAGATCATGGTGATGCGTAGCAATGAGAGGGGAGAGTGTTGTCCACGTACCCTCGTAGACCGAAAGTGGAAGCGTTATAGCAACGCAGTCGATGTAGTCGTACGTCCTCACGGCCCGACCGATCAAGCACGGAAACTACGGCACCTTCGAGTTCTAGCACACGTTCAGCTCGATGACGTTCCCCAGACTCCGATCCAGCAAAGTGTCGGGGAAGAGTTCCGTCAGCACGACGGCATGGTGACGATCTTGATGTTCTACCGTCGCAGGGCTTCGCCTAAGCACCGCTACAATAATATCGAGGGCTATGGTGGAGGGGGACAGCGCACACGGCTAAGAGATCTCAAGGATCAATTGTTGTGTCTATGGGGTGCCCCCCTGCCCCCGTATATAAAGGAGCAAGGGAGGAGGCGGCCGGCCGTGGAGGAGGGCGCGCCAAGGGGGGAGTCCTACTCCCACCGGGAGTAGGACTCCTCCTTTCCTTGTTGGAGTAGGAGAGACGGAAAGAGGAGGAGAGGGAGAAGGAAAAGGGGGCTGCACCCCTTGTCCAATTCGGACCAGAGGGGGGATGCAGGCCTCCTTCCTTTTGGCCTCTCTCCTCTATTCCCTATGGACCAATAAGGCCCATATACTCCCCGGCGAATTCCCGTAACTCTCCGGTACTCCAAAAAATACCCAAATGAATCGAAACCTTTCCGAAGTCCGAATATAGTCGTCCAATATATCGATCTTTACGTCTCGACCATTTCGAGACTCCTCGTCATGTCCACGATCTCATTCGGGACTCCGAACTCCTTCAGTACATCAAAACTCATAAACTCATAATAAAACTGTCATCGAAACCTTAAGCGTGCGGACCCTACGGGTTCGAGAACTATGTAGACATGACCGAAACACGTTTCCGGTCAATAACCAATAGCGGAACCTGGATGCTCATATTGGCTCCCACATATTCTACGAAGATCTTTATCGTTCAAACCGCATAACAACATACGTTGTTCCCTTTGTCATCGGTATGTTACTTGCCCGAGATTCGATCGTCGGTATCCCAATACCTAGTTCAATCTCATTACCGGCAAGTCTCTTTACTCGTTATGTAATGCATCATTCAGAATCGACTCATTAGCTACATTGCTTGCAAGGCTTATAGTGATCTGCATTACCAAGAGGGCCCAGAGATACCTCTCCGACAATCGGAGTGACAAATCCTAATCTCGAAATACGCCAACTCAACATGTACCTTCGGAGACACCTGTAGAGTTCCTTTATAATCACCCGATTACGTTGTGACGTTTGGTAGCACATAAAGTGTTCCTCCGTAAGCGGAGTTGCATAATCTCATAGTCATAGGAACATGTATAAGTCATGAAGAAAGCAAAAGCAACATACTAAACGATCAAATGCTAAGCTAACAGAATGGGTCAAGTCAATCACATCATTCTCCTAATGATGTGATCCCGTTAATCAAATGACAACTCATGTCTATGGTTAGGAAACATAACCATCTTCGATTAACGAGCTAGTCAAGTAGAGGCATACTAGTGACACTCTGTTTGTCTATGTATTCACACATGTATTATGTTTCCGGTTAATACAATTCTAGCATGAATAATAAACATTTATCATGAAATAAGGAAATAAATAATAACTTTATTATTGCCTCTAGGGCATATTTCCTTCAGATGCCTATTGGTCCCGGTTGGTGCCACCAACTGGGACTAAAGGCCCTCCTGCCTGGGCTCGCTGCACCGGCCACGTGGAGGCCCATCAGTCCCCGTTCGTGCTAGAACCGAGACTAAAGGCCTAAGGCATTTGTAACGACCCTTTAGTCCCGGTTCAAAAACCGGGACAAATGGGCCTTACGAACCGGGACCCTTTTCTACTAGTGTATAAGTCATGAAGAAAGCAATAGCAATAAAACTAAACAATCAATATGCTAAGTTAACGGATGGTCTTGTCCATCACATCATTCTCTAATGATGTGACCCCCTTGATCAAATGACAACACAAGTCTATGGTCAGGAAACTTAACCATCTTTGATTAACGAGCTAGTCAAGTAGAGGCATACTAGGGACACTCTGTTTGTCTATGTATTCACACATGTACTAAGTTTCCGATTAATACAATTCTAGCATGAATAATAAACATTTATCATGATATAAGGAAATATAAATAACAACTTTATTATTGCCTCTAGGGCATATTTCCTTCAAGATGATCATTCTTGAGACTGACTATTAAATATAAAATGATCACTGCACAACATGCATTGCTATTAAAAACTGAATTAGTTTAACTATCTTGATGGTACATGACAGAACACGATTCAGCTGACCTTTGCCCCAATGAGCATCATATCATATGCAGGGAAACACCCTCCTCTTAGTCGGCCAAGGGGGAACTCCTCCCCCCCCCCCCCCTTGTGGCACCCCTCCTCCCCCTCCTCCTCAAATCTATATATACTAGAGGTTCTGGTGACTTTTGTACATAGGTTTTGGAGCCTCCTCTAGTTCTTTAGTCTACTTGTTCCAATTAGAGCTAGATTTAGTTTCTCTAATCATCATAATTAGAAGCCAAGTGTGGTTCTAATCTCCTCCCTCTAATTTTCCGACGATGATTAGCTTTGGACGGCAAAGCGTTGCCGGATCGTGAAGACCGTACGCTTGCAATCTGTGGAGAGGCTGTGCTTTCGGTCTTCCATTCGAGGGACTGTTCGTAGGCGATTCGAGAGATCGTTCACCTACGGTTCGAGCGACTCCAAGTACGATCTACACCGACTCAACTTCTTTGGCTGCAATTCAAAGTCGGCAACGATTTGATCCAAACCGCTATTGCATCTTCATAGTGTTCCTGGTCAATCGTAGGATGATTTTGTTTTGTTTTCTACTACGTTTCCCAACTATGGCATCATGAGCGGTTCTATGGGTAGATACAGGTTTTGTTCTAGATCAAGGGTTTGATGATCTTAGTATGCTTCCCATGAGTGTTTCTTCGGTTTAGTTCATTGACGGCATGCTGTAGTTTTCTACAAAATTCTGACAATTGATCGGCTCTGGTTGTTGATGATCTGCTAACAGTTCTTTTGGCTTCATCATGGTCAAGAATAGTGAACTGTCGCAAACACGAGAAGGCGATGAAGATGTTCGATCTTCTTGGGGATCACGCGTATTGACGAAGTTCAGTGTGGGGATAGAGTTTTTTAATTAAGTCTCTTCCCTCACGCACCCCAAAAATTAATCTAGCAACAAGAATTATCACCTTAATGATGGTTAGTGTGTGTGTCTATATATATACATTGGATGTGGGGTATTGTATTCCTAAATTGATTTTCTCCTCTCTCTCACACTAACATCCTATATATATATAGGACAACACTATTCTAATCCCAGGATTAGAATAGTTATTTGGATCACAGCCAGCCCTATATAGGGCCCGCTGGAGGTTCCTAAGATCTGAAAATGCCACCGAACACAAAAAGAAAAAAATCCCCCCATGCCTCCCACGCCCCCACTCCCTCCCCGATCCAGCAACCATCCCCACGCCCCCAGTCCCTCTCCGATCCAGCCAACCACCATCGCCGGCGCCGGCCCGCCGCGAGATACGGCCGCCAAGATGCCGGCGCCCCTCCACGAGAACGGCCGCTTCCTCCCGGATCGCGCCGCTGCCCCCGTCACCCTCCAGGGAGAATTGATTTTAACCCCCCCTGTTCACTCCACTTTGATCTTTTACCCCTTTGTTCTTTCGCCTCGCTCTGAGCCCCCCACTTCTGTCCAGTGGTTGCTGATGCCCCCCTTTTACCTGTTTAACAAGTTTGTTAGTGTATAATCATCAAGTGGAAATAAGAATGGACAGAAGTACCCTTCGGTTTAGAAGGCATCCATGTACCTCGTCCGGTTGTCCTAGCCACAAATTTTTTTTCTCAAAATGAAGAATGACAGGATTTGCTGATCCATCAAACTAAAACAAGGAAATATGATGTTACCTTTTCAGATCCATCACATCCCTTTGCGGATCCAACCCCTCCCCCTCAAATCCTCATGTAAATCACTCTCCGCAATTAGGGTTTCTAGATTTTAGACAAATGTACAAGAGAAACCACACAAAATCCATGGAAAACGGAAAGGGAGAAGTTGCCTTACCTTGGGGCAGCAATGGAGGGCGGCAGATGGGGGAGGAGATGCGGCAGAGCAGCAGGGTCGGCGGATGCTGGCGCGCGGCGGCTCTGGCGGCTGGTCGCCTCGCTAGGTCGCAGATGGGGAGGGAGGCGAGAAGTAAAAACGAACGGGCCAGCCCACCTCGCTGTATCATGTTTTGAGGGCCTGAAGAAACTGTACGAGGGCATTTTAGTCAAATCAGTACATAATAAGTCCAGCTTTGTTTCATTATTAGCTAATTGAGCAGTTAACAACGCCAGGGGGGGTAATCAGCGAGAATTACACAGGAATGGGGGGCTCAGAGGAAGGCAAGCGAACAGAGGGGTAAAAGATCGAAGTGGAGTGAACAGAGGGGGTTAAAATCAATTCTCCCCACCCTCCATGGATCATGCCGCCGCCGCCTTCCCTCCCCGGATCCCGCCTCCAACCGCGCCTCTGTCGACCCCTACAACTAACCGCGCCGCAGCCAGGCCCGCCTCCAACCACGCCTTCGTCGAGGCCGGCCTCCAACCGCGCCGCCGCCGAGGCCCGACCTCCAATCGTGTCGCCGCCGTCGCCGCCGCGGTCCGCCAGCCTCCTTCCCCGGCGCGAGCCCCCACCCCGACCCTCGCCGGCATGCGCCCCCTGTGCGCCGCCGTGGCACAGGCTTCCCACCAGGGATCTAGCCGCCATCCCCGCATGCCGCTGGCCACTGTCCAGATCAAGCTTTGCCGTCGTGCCACATGACCCCCATCAGAGATCTAGCTGCCACCTCTCAAGCCACGGGTCGCGGCCCTGGTCCACCTCCTCGACTAAGGAGCGAGCGCGCCATCCCCTGCCCTTCAACTCTGGTGGCTTCCCGTCCCGGCACCGCCCCCAACCTTTCTCTCACATAGCCGGCGGTGGCTCTCCCTTCCTCCAGCAGCCTACGCTCCTGCTGCCATGCTTGAACTGCAGGATTGCACAACGCGGTATGAGGCAGTGGCGACTGCTTCATGGCCGCTGCCAGGGCTTCGCCCGACTCCGACGACCCACTATCTCTAGCGGCCGCCGCCGTCTAGCACTTCCCCCCTTCCAGCGCATCCCGAGTCACCCCCAGCCCGCCCTGGCACATGAGCACCTCCGCGAGGCCACCCCACCAAGTCTCTGTTCCTGGCCTTATCACCTGAGGGGCACCTTCCAACTGCGCCAACGCTCGCCGGATCACCGGACTCCTCCACAGAATGCTGATGTTCAAGCAAAAAAAAGGAATTGAAGTTCAGGAAGACTAGTTTTAGTTGTTTTTGGCTACGTTCTGAACATCTTTGGTAATTTGTACCAGCCGCACACTTCAGCGCTTCTGATCTTGCAAAATGTTGTGTAATTCCAGATCTTGCAAATATAAATAGAAAGTGTCTCAAAAACTTCTGAAAAAGTTTTAGATGGTACTGGCTTCAACGCTTCAGAACAAGAAGATGACATATGTACTTGTGTGTATTCTCGTTACCATAGAGGTTCAATAGCACGCGAAGTTTATGTGCGTCGGTGCCAAGGCTTGCTGATGTGGTCATGCACGTATCACACCAAGTGTATGTGTATCGTTCTACGTAATTTTTTTGAATTAGATAGCACGTGAAGTTCATGTCTCAGAAATTCCAAAGATCACGTCTACCTCATACTGAAGAAATTCATCAGTGAATAAAAAGGACCGCCTAGGCCATTTCACCGACAGCAAAAAATGCCTAAAAATGCCACGAGACAAAAAACAAAACTTCACAAGATATAACATAGTAAGTTTGTAGAAAGGTGGAAAAACATAATTTTGTTTTGTAAGTTTAACCATTTCTAAAAATACCTTGAAGTTCAAATTTAAATAATAGGGTGGTTCAATGTTTATTACAAACCTGTAATTATTTCTGTTACCATAGAATAAACCAAGGAGTTCAAAAATTAAAAATAGAGCAGTTCAAAAAATTATAAAAATAGTGTTTCTACATTTTACTTAAAAATACACAATGAATTTGAAATAAAAAGGTAGAGCATTTCAATGCCTATAAAAAACTCACATATTTTCACGTAACCAAGAGAAGTTCAGCTTGATAACTGCCACAAGTTCACGTACTACGCGGTGTGCATTTGGTATGAAAAAAAAGAATGAAAAAGCAAAAGGCTAAAAGTTTTGTTGCTAGAAGTTCAAGTCCTCGGCCCGAGAAAATTCAAAAGTTCTTGTGTGAGAGGTTGAACAAAAATACGTGACAGAAGTTCAAGGTGAAAACAACGGGGAGTTCAACTACTACACGGAATGCGTTTCAGATAAGAATATAAGAATAGAAAAACAAAAGGATTTAAAGGTCTGTTGCAAGAAGTTCACGTGCTCCTCCGTGCACGGTTCGGAATTTATATTGCGAGACGTCCGGCTTCCAATTACATGTTTGAAAAAAAAAGCAAAAAATGGCGTCCGACCTTCAATTGCGTGTAATTCAACGTACACACAAAACTGTGACAGAAGTTCATAGTGAAAACAACGAGAAGTTCAAGTATTGTAAGAAATGCATTTCGGGTGAGAACAAAGGTATAGAAAAATAAAAGCTTAAAAGGTTTTCTTGAAAGAAGTTCAGGTGCTCTGTCAGGGGAAGTTCAAAAAATCTTGCGAGAGAGGTTCACCTTGTATTTCCATGTTCGACTTTTTCCGTTTAAAAATCGAATACAATTCTTTACACAAAATATAAAAAAGGTGAAGTTCAAATTGAAATAACAGAGAAGTACGGAGTTAATTAAAACCTAGGATTTACCTGTTCAAAAAATAAAAAACACAACGCCATTTTTTGCATTTTAAAAAACAACTCATAAACGAAAACAAAATGGTTGCTAGAAGTTCAAGTGCTCGGCGAGGAAAAGCTCAACAATTCTCGTGAGAGAGGTTCACCGTGTATTTAGATGTCCAAAATACATAAAAAATATGTTGTTTTTTGTGTTTTAAAATAATTCTCTCAAACCAGAGAGAAGTTCAAAGTGATAACAACCGGAAGTTCACGTACTACATGGTGTGTATTTCGTATAAAGAAATATACAATAAAGTGAAACAAAGTGAAGTTCAAACAAACATGCCCAGAAGTTCAACTAATTCACGTAGTGCAAAAAACAGCATGTTAAAAACAGAGTGAAGTTCAAACAAACATGCCCGAGAAGTTCAACTACTTCACGCAGTGCATTTCCATTCGCGATGAAGGCAGAAATCATGATCTCGTCATTTTCTAATTTACATCAAAACGGCAGGAATATCATTTATGTAAGTTCTAGTCCTCGGTCGGAGAAAATTAAAAAATATTGTGAGAGATATTTGTACAAAAGGAATATCATTTGTGTAACACTGACGAATCAATGAGAAAATTACAAATGAAAATATGTCACAGAAGTTCAACGTGAAAACAGCAGGAAGTTCACCAACTACACTGTATGAATTGTATATGAAAAACTTTTAAAACTGTCGCGAGTATGAAAAAATGATCAACACAGGAAAGTTGCGTGTTTACAGCAGCTTATTCATGTGCAGCAGAAGTTCAAGTCAAACTAACGGGGCGATTCAGCGCTTATTCTTGAAAAAGTGGAGAAAATTATACATGCTCTGTAGGTCAAAAGTTTTGCGAAGATCAAAATGTTGTGTTCGAGAAGGTCAAGTGTGTTATCTTAGCAAGTTCAAAATAAATTTAAACATGCAAGGTAAAACATGCAAGAAAACAAAAAGGGAGAAGTTCAATCTCTAAAGATGACGCGGTTCAACGTGTAAACCAATGTTGAAAGAAAACAAAAAGAAAATGAGAAGTTCAATTTCTAAAGATGAAGCGGTTCGATGTGCAACCCAATGTTGAAAGAAAACAAAAAAGAAAGGAGAAGTTCAATTTCTAAAGATGACGTGGTTCGACGTGCTAAACAATGTTGAAAGAATTAAAAAGAAAAGGAGAAGTTCAATTTCTAAAGATGACGCGGTTTGATGTGCAAACCAATGCAAAACACACACAAAAATCTTGTTTTGGTGTCTTAAAATATTTTTATTCATAAAAATGATTAAGAAATAAAACCAAGAAGACCATATTAAAAATATGGAGAAGTTCGATGATTATAGAAAACTCAGATTTTCCTCGTTATTAAGCAAGAAGTTCAACATGAAAACAACAAGAAGTTCAATTACTACACTGAATGAATTCCGGATGAAAAACTTTAAAACCGTCGCGAGTATGAAAAAATGATCAACACGGGAAAGTTGCATGTTTACAGCAGCTTTCCATCGGTATATCACTTGCTCAATCCCGGTGAGTGGGTGGAGAGCTGCGAGTCAAAAAAGCACGTGAAAAACATAGTCAAATTCAAGTACACGTGCCGAGAAGTTCAGCTTCTACACGCGGTGCATTTTCGAAGAATCAGTTTCGCGATAAATGCAGAACCAATGATCTCGCCATTTTCGCAATTACTTGAAAACGGCTAGGAATCAGAGAAAATCATCAACATGAAAAAGTTTCGCATTTTCCGTAGCTTTTCACCGGTATATTATTTGCCCCATTCCGATAAAGTTTGTACATATTATGCCAAAAATGCATTTTTAGCTATTTTCCTATTTGACTTAAAACCGTAAGGAATTGGGAGAAACAATATATACGAAAACGTTTCGCATTTTCTCAAGCTTTCCAACGCCGTATCATTTGTTGCATTGGGGCGTACGGTTAAAAAAATTAGCTCGAAAATACGAACTTGGTGGAACTTGTACCATTTTTTGAATTACTTTTAAACCGTTCCAAATTAGAAAAAACTTTTAATATGAAAAAGTAGTGCATTTTCACAAGCTTTCCATCGCCATATCATTTGCTTCAATTGGATTAGAAGTTTAGAAATTACATTGAAAATACGAACTAGGCTGTTCGGTTTGCGAAATTTTATGATTTTCCAAATTAATATTTATCCATAGGGAACTAGAGAAAACTTTCAACATGTCAAAAGAGCGGTTTTGCAGCAGCTTTCCAAGGCCATATTATTTACCTCATTCCGATAAACGATGTAGAAATGCGATCGAAAATACGATTCACGTTTTTTGTGTGAAGAAAAAACGATTTTTAAAACTGCTTTTAAACCGCTTACATTTTGCCAAAAATTTAACTTGGGTCATTATATTGGTGTCCATAGCTTTCCAACGTATATCGCAAGCCCTATTTGGACACATTTTAGCTGAAGTTCAACCTAGTATTCGGGGAAGGTCAGGCGCGTTACTCGGGAAGTTTATGTTGTGATCAGAATATTATTCTGATATATATATATATATATATATATATATATATATATATATATATATATATATATATATATATATATATATATATATATATATATATATATATATATATAACGCTATTCTAAGCGTGAGTGTAGAATAGCTTATTCTATACCTCCTAGTAACGCTATATACAAAATCTAGTAAAACAGTGTATAAAACATAGTAATTAGGAAAATATTTTTGTACTACATAAGTTTGTAATTTACTTCAGTTTTACAAAATTACTATATTTTACATATTGTGTTATTATATTTTGTATGTACGTTACTGGGGTGTAGAATAAGTTATTCTACACTCACGCTTAGTTTAGCGTTACTATATATATATATATATATATATATATATATATATATATATATATAGGAAAATACATCCTACCACCTAGGGTAGTTACCCCACATATCTAATATACTACTATGTGATACTATATATACTACTTTATCATTCTAAATATGTTCAGTATACTATATCTAAGATATTTCAAAGCAAGTTACATGAAAAAATTGCATATAAACCCATAGTTTTTGTTATATTTGTGAAACACGTACATATTTGTACGTAAAAAAGGGTATGCTCAAAATATGGTACATTCTACCTAAAAAGTAGTATATATACTACCTAAGTATCGTTATATACTACATACTACACATACGTACTCACGTTTCGACAGATACTACATACAACATACAAAACACAAGTGGTGGTAACTACCACTGCTTGTAGGAAACATTTGTCCTATATATATATATATATATATATATATATATATATATATATATATATATATATATATATATATATATATAGGAAAATCCATCCTACCACCCGTGGTAGTTACCCCACATGTCTCATATACTAGCATGTGGTACTATATATACTATTTTATTATTTTAAATATGTTCATATACTATATCTAAGATATTTCAAAACAAGTTACATGAAAAAATTACATATGAGCCCATAGTTTTTGTTATATTTGTGAAATACGTACATATTTGTACGTAAAAAAAAAGCATACTCAAAAAATGATACATACTACCTAAAAATTTGTATATATACTACCTAATCATTATTATATACTACATACTATACGTACATACTCTCGGTTTCGACAGATACTACATACAACATACAAAACGCAAGTGGTGGTAACTACCACTGCTTGTAGGAAACATTTGTCATATATATATATATATACATATATATATACATACATACACACACATTGTTTCCATATATATGATGTATTTTCCTATATATATAATTAATGTAGTCTAAGAAAAATAATATACATCCAACAGATATGTCTACCAATGTATATGATTACTTAGAATACATTAATTGTAACCAATGCATATCCTCAAAATACATTAATTATATATATAGGAAAATACATCATATATATGGAAACAATGTGTAGATAGAGCAAGCATATTGTGGTGTACTTCGATCAGAAAACATACATACACACTCCCCAAGGAAGAATTTGCAATTTCAATTGCATCATCTTAATGGACAAGCGCACCGGCCTTGCTCATGCACCAACACTGCTCTCGCTGCTGCTTCTGATGTACTTTTCTATCCATGTACATTGTAAGTCACGTCCTGAGTCACTAGTATTTACCCTTCTCGCCGTAACGAAATCTTTAGCTAATATTATAATTGCATCAAAATGATAGAAATGAAAACGAGTTTAACCCTCGTCTCTGCAAACTAGTATGCCCTACTTGTGCATATTTGTCTTTACAAATGATGCTAGCTTGTTCTCTAGTTGATCGTGGACTACCACAAAGGTTGTATGTAGTTTATTCATGTTCCGATTTAGGTGTGTATACGCCATGCTAGATCCATAATCGTCATTCAATTTGGTAGCCAACAGAGACTTGTGGATATTAACGGTTGATATATATTTTTTGTCCCATAGGCCGAATCATGGATGACCAAGTCAACAAGAAGATTAATTTACCACATGGACTATGCGTGCATAAGAGTGGTCTAGACTGCTGTTTACTAAACGACTTCTGCTATATTTCAATGGACCAATGCATGGGTGCGTGCAAAAAAAGTACATATTCTTCTCCAGGCGCATCGGCGACGCCGGCCCATCCTCCTTTGCCATCCCATACATCCTGATCAGTTTTATCGTGTTCCAAGTGATCGTGCTAATGCGCTAGTTGATGCGCAAGTTCAAAATAAAGAACAATGTTATGAAATTTTTTTCTATTGATGAAGTTCAACTGCTCATCGTTATCATCGTATATATTGTGTTGGTTTTGTTGGAGTCGTTTTCACCGGAACCAGGAAATCGTCTTTGAAAAAAATGATGATGATAGAACTGCTTATTAATGACAATCATCAATAATCTATATGCAACAGTTTTAATTTTGTTTTCGGAGGCATTATCAGTTTCGAGAGGTCAGGACGCAAAAACTATATATTATGTATGTGGTGCGTATAATGTATGTATACTGCAATAGTAGATGTGCCCAGAAATGGGCCTTATTCGTTATGGTCAACAGCCCAAACCCAACCCTATTCTCTCGCAGCCCGTCGATCTGTGCCCGCCCCTTTTTGCCTGAAAAAAAAAAGTCAACCGAAGGTCCTTCCACCCCCAAATCCCACGGAACACGCCGTGCGCCCCGCCGGCGGCACCGCTTTCCCCGCCGATTTCCACCCCCGCCCCCGCCCCTCGCCGCGACCACGTACGCCGCCTCTTCTCCCCTCCGGCTATTTACTGACCAATATTTGGAACAGTGATTTTCAGCCATTGGATGTTTGAACATGAAGTCTGTAATCTGCATTGTATCTTTAGGAATCCCCAACCCCCTTCCTTCCAACTCTTTTCTTTTTTTGAAAGATCTCCTTCCAACTCTTTAATAGAGCTGTAGAGATCTTGATGGGTTTGATTAATACAAACGTATTTATTGTTCTTAATGAACTGACTGTACAGCAGATATTTTAGTAACAGCGGGTTCTGGTTAATTTGGGGTCTCTTATCCCCATTCAGTAAATGGGATTTTACCTCTAGAATCTGTACTATGACACCCACCTGTGTAATTGCAGATGAGAACCCGGATGATTGAGATGGTGTCGCATGGATTAGCTACCATGGAGGTATATTTATTTCGTCACTTTTTCCCTTCTAATTAGTCGTTGGTTCTTGTCTGGGAACTAAAATTAGAGCTTATACTGATTGTTTGATGTGTTTACCCTTCTGTCTAAAAAGAAGTGTTTATCCTGCTTAAGATATTTTCTTTTCTTCAGGTTACCCTCAAGCATTCAGGGTCTTTGTTCATGTATTCTGGTAACCGTGGTGGTGCATATTCTAAGAACAGCTTTGGAAATATGTACGTTCTGCTCTCTTATCTGCATCATTTCTTGATTTATTTGTGTCCTGACTGGATTCATAGATTATGCTTATAGATACACTGCCGTGGGCATTTTTGTTCTGGGCCGCTTGTTTCGCGAAGCTTGGGGGAGGGAAGCTCCTAAGAAGCAAGCACAATTCAATGACTTTCTCAAGGTATCCACACATAATGCAGCTTTTGTCAAGAATTTCATGTGTTGTTGCCTTTTGTTTTGCATGTTCCTGTGTCTGTTGGCCTTTCTGTACATGATACACTCACACTCATTAATTCTTTAGCATACAGTATGGGTGCAACTAGGGGAAATATTGTTTTGTTATATATATTTTTGCAGTTGTATTTTAGTCAACACGGCTCTTTAACTTGACATCTTTCTTAATTAGTATAAACTCACATAAGCAAATATAAAATCTAAAGCCTAGCAATTAAATTACAACATGATTTGATGCTTAGTTGACTGTTGGAGCTAGTTTGTTGGAATTAGGCACAATCAAGCATATGCTTAGTTTATCCTTTGTGCATTTTGCTGTCAGCAGTTCTCTTGAGATTTATGATTTCGCCCTGTTTTGTGCTTCTAGAAAAACCGAATAAGCATTTCAATGGAACTTGTCACGGCTGTATTAGGAGACCATGGGCAAAGGCCTAAGGATGATTATGGTATGCCTATTTTTCTCCTGGCTGAATAGTGCTCAGTGTATACTTTGTTTGTCATTGATAGTTCATTCTGATATTGTATTCAAGCTATAAATGCTGCTTTATTCTTTCATTTTCCTTCTGAACTATGAGGTCACTTGCTGTATTTGTTTCAGTTGATCAATTTCCACATTATCAATTCTATTTTGGTTTTTGTGCAGCTGTGATTACAGCTGTGACAGAATTGGGTCATGGCAAGCCTCAATTCTATTCTACTCCAGATTTGATTGAATTTTGTCGGGACTGGCGCCTACCAATAAATCATGTCTGGCTATTCTCCACGAGGTGCCCATCTGATAACTTCATGTGGGAGGTTTTCCGTCCAGAGTGTTTGGCGGCCTTGTTTAATGGAACTATAAGAAAGGGTGAAATACTTTAATAATGATACCTCATGTAGTTGCACTGTACAGAAGACCTCCTGACCACTTTTTAATTTTGACACCTCACGTTTTGCAATCGTCCAGTGTTTGGAAAACAAGTGCTCCTTGAATACGATGATCAGCCAACATTACTGAATTCTTGTTTCCTTGTCCTGTGTATCAGCAACTACTCTTTACGTTGATGTGCATCCTTTGAATTATAGCCTATTGGAGCTCTTCAGTGCACTGTCTATATTGCATTATTGCTAGAAATTGTCCACCAGCTAGGTTTTTTTTGTGTGTGTCTGTCTATGTCACCGTTCAGCTATTTTCAGGCCAAAATCACTATTTTGACCTTGTAAGGAAACTTTAATGAACTCCCCCGAATTTTATTTCACGATCTGACCCTTTTCAGCAATGCCATGGCTTGTGGCGTTTCTGCCGAACATAGAAACTCCAAACCCTCGCGCATTGCTGGCCTGGCCCACCTTCAGGTGTCGCCTGGCAACGTGGCAGCCCGAAACGCCAAACACGGTTGTGTTTCCACAAACGGCATGGCCCATGGTGTTTCTCCCTGGATAAGTATATGAAAAGTGGAGGCAAAAGGATGGAAAACTGGAGGCAAAATGGCTATGTTCCTATGTTCCTATGCCCTACATAGGAACGTAAGACGTTGCTGCTTTACAGAAACTGGCATGAACGCCATGGGCCATGTCGTTTCTGCCCCACATAGGAATGTAGTTGAGTTTGCCGTTTCGGACTGCCACATCGGCAGGCGACACCAGCAAGGCCTGTCAATGGGCCAGGCCAGCAACGCGCGAGGGTTTGACGTTTCTATGTTTGGCAGAAATGCCACGAGCCGTCGCATTGCTGAAAAGGGTCAGATCGTGAAATAAAATCTGGAAGAGGTCATTTTGTGCCTAAAGATTCTGACAAGGTCAGAACAGTGATTTCGGCCCTATTTTCATGCCATTCATCTGTTTGATGGCATGCAAGTATCACTCTCAGATAAAGAGTGCCATACATATGCATTTGGCGCTGGGTGTGCTCATCACATTATTATGCTTTCTGTTTACATCTCCATTAGGAAATCCGCCATTTCATTCTTTGCTGCCTACGACGCCTTGTGTGAAGAGGGGACCGCCACATCCGTTTGCGAAGTCCTTGGTGGAATAGCTGATGTATCTGTGCCAGGTATGACTATCTCGAAAATTAATTTTTTTTCCTGGCACTCTTTATCTTTTACTGCTTCTCTAAACTGAATTGTATATTTTCATCTCTCCCCACCATCGAAGTACTAACTATTTGTTCTAGGGTCAAAGGATCATGTAATGGTGCAAGGTGAGATACTTGAAGGTCTTGTTGCCCGTATTGTCAGTCGCGAAAGTTCAGTTCAAATGGAAGTTTTGAGGAACATTCAACAACCTTCATTAGACGGGGGTAAGCCACTATAATGAAGTTGTCTTGTTCTTTGAGTGAATATATGAATTGTTTAAGAAGGTTTCAGTTTATTTATAAATGACCTTGACCAAGCTTTCATCTCCACTTTAAGTTTCTTTAATTTTTTGAAGTCACCTAATAAAACTTCCTCTCATCTAATGAAAAGCAGGCAAACTTTTTTGTTTTTATATTATATCACATGATAGTGCTTTTCATGTTAGTCACTTAGTATGCTTCTGACTTTTAGCATTGTAAACTTTGCAATACTAATGCATATGGTCAATACATATTATTGACCTGATAGTCCAAAGATTCACCATTTTCCAAAAGAATGCACACACGATTGTATGTATTTTAACTATTTTTAATCATTAGCAACTGATATATCATGGTTGGAACTGTAGATCACAGAGGTTGATCACACTTGACCAATTCTGCATAAGTGAATACAAAAGAAGTGATTCCAGCAAACATGAATGTATCGAGTATGAACTTATGTTCAGCGGGTGGTCTTAAGTTCAATCTATCATAAGTTTCAAGTTCAAACTAACAAAAAAGAGGAAATATTCACTCCTGGAAATGGGTGTCACTGATCTGGGAACCTTCATGTCAGTACACTATGCTTCTACCCTAACAAAGATTTTCTAATGCATTTGAACATGTTGTTTGATGCTTCTGAGCTGTGAAGTTTTAAAAACTTCATATATTCTACTGATTCAGAAAGTTACTATATGCAGGCGACGCTGATTTAGGACCAAGTTTACGAGAAATATGCGCTGCTAATTGGTCGGATGAGAAGCAGGTATTATTTAATGTTGTGAAGTGGTATTCCCCTCTCTTTCATGATTTGTCTTAACTTTGCATTGGTTCTACCTTCTGTAACTTCTATTTTTACATGACAGCAAATTAAAGCACTTCTTGAAAATGTTGGATCTTCAATGTGTCCTGACCACTGTGATTGGTTTGGACACAGTGGTCTTGAGGCTCAATCTCGAAATGCTGATAGATCAGTTGTCACTCATTTTTTGCAAGCACATCCGACGGACTATGCAACTAAGAAATTACAGGTTAGCACATTTTATTGGTTCTTGTCCAACAAGATTCTTCTTGACTGTAATAGACATACTTCCATTTTAAATGCATGATAACTGCAACGTCAGTAGGAGCATGTTCTTGACTGTTACAGGAGATGATCCGTCTGATGAAGAAGAGAAATCTCCCTGCAGCTTTCAAATGTTACTGGAATTGCCAAAAAATTGATTCTCTTTCAAATGATAACTTGTATTACAAGATGGTTATCCATGTGCACAAGGATTCTGCTTTTAGACGTTATCAGCAAGAGATGAGGTAAGATTTTTGCCATAGTTTATCTCTCATCTCCCTTCGCCGTTTATGGTTACATACGCATACTAAATATTTGCTCTGCTTCCCTATACAACAAGTTCCTGTCTACCATGGTCATTTTCTTATACTATTAATGGCTTCTTAGTTCCCACGCCCGCCTTGTAATATGAAATGGAGAAAGTGTCTCATTAGCTTTCTCTTTTTGATATTTATTAGCTCTCATGAATCCTGCATTTTTCTTTCTAGTAAAAATCAAGAGTTGTGGCCATTGTACAGAGGTAAGACGAACATTTTGTTTCATAAAATTCTCACCTCTTTTGACAACTAATTCTCGGCTCTTGCAATTAATACCTGTACCGATGCACCTTTGACTGACCTATGTTTCATTGTTAGGTTTCTTCGTTGATGTAAACCTGTTCAAGGCTGCTGAACTTTCCAAAGACAGTAACGCTTTACCAGAAAATATCAATGGTGTTTCGAATTCAAGATCGTCAACTAAGGATGGTCTGGTTGATGAGGATTCAAATTTGATGGTTAAACTAAAATTCCTGACCTATAAGGTACTTTGCCATTGTTTTCAGCTTATTTTGGCACTTTGCTCGGTGGTCACTTGTTGAAATATGAACACTATGCTCTTTACCCTGGATTGGTTACTTTCTCTTTGGACTTCCTTTTCTTAACTAGATTTTCTGTTCCTGTGCATGGAAGATGAATATGTATCTTCTAACAACTTTCTTATATTTCTACCTGACAGATAAGGACGGTTTTAATTCGAAATGGCCTGTCCACCCTCTTCAAAGATGGCCTATCCTTCAAAGATGGCCTGTCTGCCTACAGAACGTACTACCTGAGGTATGTTGTGTAGGCCAATCTACTATACATGGCCACACAGATGTCTTTGAAATGCAAGGAATTTTCCTTGGGCAAGTCATGGTTTCATGCTAAGATTATAGACATATGCAATTGATGTAGCTGAGTTGTTTCCCCTGATAACAATGTTCCTGGATGTGTTAATAGGCAAATGGAGATCTGGGGAACATCTGCAAGTAAGCAAAAAGAGCTTGCCAAAATGTTGGACGAATGGTACATTGCTAATCCCCCTCCCTCTCTTATTCGCAAAAAAAGAAAAATAATCCCCCTCCCTCTCTTCATATGGTTTTGTTAATTCAATTGCTTTACCGGTTGGCAGGGCTGTCTACATCAGACGGGAGTGCGGGGATGCGCAACCGTCATCCTCGACATGTCTTACTGAAGCTGAACCTTTCCTCGAACAGTACGCAAAGCGCAGCCCTGCAAACCTGGCTTTGGTAGGGGCTGCCGGTGGCTTGGTTCAAACAGAAGATGTCCTGGCCATACTCGATGCACGAAGAGACAAATAGGGTGACCTTAAGAAGCCAGAACTTGGGGCAGTTCCTTCTAGTTTGCACTGACAAGAGACAAGCTCGAGAGTCTAGACGCCGTTGGTGAGGTAGCACCAAGCTTGCGGAATAGCGTGGCCGTTATAGAATCTGAGCGTCAGGTGCGGAGAATGGAAGAAAAAAACTTGGGCCGTCTCGGATGAGAGATGAGTGTGGCAGCACAGATTCAGGTAGAGGGATCTGTTCCCACTCCACCAAACATATAACCCTACTAACAGATGGATATAAAATATGACTTTTGCGGTAACGACCTAAGTCTTATCTGTTTCCAAATCTGCACAATGTTGATTACATGGCAACCCCTTCAAGACTGTCAGTATTTGATTAAATGAGAAACTTAAGACATCCCCTTCAAGCACAACCAAATATACTCCTCTCTCCGGTCCATATTAATTGTCGTTGATTTAATGCAAAGTTGTATTAAATCAATGACAATTAAGGTGGATCGGAGGAAGTACATACATCACCTAAAAAAATTACTTCATAGTACATGTCAAATTGAACCATCATAAACAGACCACAAAAAAAGAGATGAGGATGAAGTGAATGTGAACATCAAAGCCAAAAACTACACAGATACTTGACTGCCTTGTAGCTTGATCTTCATAACCAAGTAACACAGTGATCGGTGATGATAAAAGTAAAACAGCGCAAGGATAATTCATCTACGTAGCTAGTTGGTTATGGTGGCGGAGAAGCCCCTCTTTAGCTAGATTGGGCTTCTTTACTACTTTATTTAACCTGGGGTTATGCCTAAAACCGGTATCTTATGACCATATGTCTGGATAAATAGGGAAGACTCCAACAGTTAAACATGAAAAAAAATTACTATTCCCTTTATACAAACTGTTCTGTATTAAAATTAAATATCAACATTAAGCTTATCCGACAATACTCACTCGCATCTGAATAGGCTGGTGAAAATGGATTTCAACAAGGTATTCCATTTTGTGGCCCACTCCAATACATACATGCATATCAGGTGATACACAACATGAGATGATCATTTTTAAGACTGACTATTAAATACAAAATGATCACTGCACAACAGGCATTGCTATTAAAAATTGCATTAGCTCAACTTCTTGATGGTACATGACATAATACGATTAAGTTGAGCTTCATGTGCAGCGAGAGATGGCACCAAACATATACAATTCATTTGAGCACACACATGTCTGTGCAGGTGTATGCTCAACAAAAGAATTACAATTATCTTGCCGAAAATTGAGTTTTTCATGGATGTAGGATTTTGTTTTGGTCCTTAATCTAGCAACAGTCTATAAACATCACCAGCCATCCAAAACATTCTAAATCACATTCTATATCGAATATAAAAGAATAACTTTCCTCTGCACTATACTACCTTCAATCTCTTTTTCTATTGGCAGGTCAAACAGAAATTTCTCTTGCGCAAACATCGCGAGCTAAGAAACATCTTCCTTGTTAAGAAGCCATCAACCTAGTGAAGGGTGACCAACACACATAGCCTGGAGCGCCACGTGGCCTGCAGTTCAATGTTCGATTGAGCACAACACGCTGGAGGAGGCAGTCAATAGCTGAGCAGCAGGAGCCTGGAGTGAAGTATCAGATGTAGAAATTGAATTTGTATTTGTGAAGAATCTAGAACCCAGATTTAAATGACTGTAAATCAAGGTTCTCTATTTAAGATGCTTGTCAAATTGTGAGGACGATATTCACTGATGATCTGGGCTAGCTGATGTTCTTCAGTTGTGCACCTGACGTAGTCTGGTAGTATTTTTTTTAACACAAGGTAGTGAGGAATTTAAACTCTCTCTTTTCTGACAATATAAAGGGGGAAACGTTTGCCACCGGCTGGCCGGCCGAGTTTTTGACCGGACGCGCGCAAGCCATCAGATGAGAGGACATTGCACGGCCACGCACGTGCACAGGGCCCCTCCAACCTTATCTTCTTCCCCATCGTTTTTCTTCCACCCTAAACTCTATGGTTCTCTCTCTGTATCTCTCGCATCTGCCCTTCCATGCGCGGCTGCACCACCGATCTCATCGTCGTCGATAGCTCCGCCACCGATGCGGCGAGCCCCTTATCAGCGCGCCCAAAAAATCGAGATCCCTGCTGTTGACACGGGCCACGCGGGTGCGGAACCGGCGGTCTGTCGTTTGCAAGCTCCAGACCACTACGCTAGAATTTGGACGTGCCCACGCTGGCTTCGAGGGGACGACGTTCCATGCTGGGACCCAACAGCGGAAGTTTTTGTTGAAAGCTCCTCACCGGCGACAAAATGGGACAGGGAGCACACATGGATGCTGCAACCGGCGACCACGGGTGCTGCAACCGGCGACGTCAGTTGCTGGAAACGGGACCACATTTGGTGCCACCAGTGTCGCAAGCGCCACGAGATGCTGCAACCAGCCGCCACAATTGCTGGGAACGGTGTCTTCGTTTGCTGGAACCAGTTTTATTCGTCGGTGGTGACCATGGCAACTGCTGGACGACATTGTTGCCTCTCCTTTTCTTTTGTTGGAATTAGCGGCGAGGCTGGAACCATTGCCGGAAAAAGCTCCAACCTCCCATCGGCAATGCTAGAACTGTTGTTAGGTGAGACAACAAACTGTCAAGGGCCGCACGGCAAAATACCGGTGGTAGGCGAGCTGCTAGAAATGGCGCCATATGCTGCAACCGGCTGAGCATAGAGCTGCTATCGAAGAAGTTGAAGGCTGGAACCAGATTAATCAAAAAGCTGGAACCTACATGGATGCTGGAACCAGAGACCAAAAATGCTTCTACCGTCGTATGTTTTTGCTGGAACCAGAGGTTGGGGGTTGCGAGTACACACATCGTCTCCGGCGATGCTGTAACAAAGATTGGGAAGCGGTTCTCGTGGCTGCGCGGCGCTACCATGGATGCAACATGGGAGCGGGACAAAAAACTGCTATGTCGACGGTTTCTTTTTTGCTGCGATTTGGTGATGGCGAGCGCCGGCGGCGAGCAGCAGTGGCAAACGTCGACGGCGAGGCAAAACGGGCAGGGCAGTAACGCGCACTGCGACGGGGGATGGGCGGCGACCATGTATTTATGTTTTTTGTTTTGGGAGAGACGACCGAGAGGGAGGAAGATAACACGCCACACGAGGGATCGAACGGTTGGATGCTGCCAAATCGGACGCACGCGCGGTGACCTCCCAAATTTGTGTTGGCTGACCGGAACCTATCACTGGCCATATAAAGGGCAGTGCTCCCGCCAATATTTTGGAAAAAAAAGGATAAACATAATTTGGGAGCAAATCATGGATGTTGTCGATGTGTGAGCATATCAATGGATTGGAAATCATGGTAATATAATGCAGGTGGAAAAGAGACCAATCAAACTATTAAACTGAATTGAACTGTGGCGCAGAATTAAACAGAATTTTGAGAGCAGATAAATGATGTCGTCAATCTGTGAGCCTATCACTAAACGGAAACCATTGCGAGATTAACTAAATTGAGCTACGAGCTGTATCGCTAGATTAAAATCATTGTAATATATAATAATGCATGAAGCAAAAGAGATCAACTAAACTGAACTGAGGTGAACTATGGCCCAGAACTAAACACGTAACATTACAGAATGGAAATTGTTCCGGTTTGGATCTCTCAAGTTAGAGATAATAAGGCTATTAATTAAAACCTATTAAAGCCATTAAAACCTTACATAACTTCTATGGAAAGCTATTAAAACCTTACGCAAAAAGAAAAGGAAGCTATTAAAACCTTCCATAAAGTTTATGGAAAGCTATTAAAACCTTACGCAAAAAGGTAAAGGAAGCTACTCCATAAAAATTGATATGGTTCTCCCCTTTACATGAGTAATAAACCATATCAAAATTGATTAACTCATGTAAAGGAATACAAAATCTAAGGATGTATAAAATGAAACAAATTCCTTCTCCCCCATGCGTCTGCAATGGATAATTCTCTCGTGAAAGCTCTCCCCTTCTCATCCGCCTGGCTGCCCGGCGATCGCTGGCCGGAGACGTGCCTCCGCCTGCCTCTGCTGCTCCTCCTCCTCCCAGTAACTCTCATTATCCTTCTCCTCTTCTTCCCTTCCTCCCCACCCCTGCCCCTGCCGCACCCCAGCATCCCCTGCGGCGCCGCCCCCGCCGACGCCACCGCCGGACGCTGGGTCCCGACCCCGTCTCCCCCGCCGCCTGACCTCTACAATCAGTCCTGCCCATTCCACCGCAGCAGCTGGAACTGCCTCCGCAATGGCCGCCCCCGTCGCCGCGCTCTCCTGGGCCCCCTCCCGCTGCGGCTCCGGCGCCGTCGTCCCGAGGGTCGACCCCGCCGCGTTCCTCGCGGTGGCCAGGGGCGCCGGATCGGGTTCGTGGGGGACTCGCTGTCGGAGAACATGGCCATCGCGCTGCTCTGCGCGCTCCGGTCGGGCGACGCCGGCGTGCGGGAGTGGAAGCAGCGCGGCGCGGCGCGGGCGGTCACTTCCCCCGGGAGGACGTCGTCGTCGGGTACCACCGCGCCGTGCTCCTCGCCAAGTACACGTGAGTCCTGTGTGCAACTGCATGTCCACCTGCCGTATGCAACTGTGGTTACATGCCCACGGCCACGGGCTATGCGCCCATGTCCATTTATGTTTTTTAATAAAATAAGATTGTCGAGAAACAAAAAATGAAATGAGAAAAAATAAAAGGGAAAAATTAAAATGCACGCCTAGGTCACCTAGATAAGACATAGTTGATTTTCATCTAGATGATAGCTAGCCACAACCATAGAATTACATGGTGTCCATATATAGCTGCTTATATATATAGGAATTCAATTTGCTTGGTTTAATTGTTTATGATATAATATGTATGTAAAATGGAGGATCCTCCGTAGATCAGGGGCGGGTACTGTAATGTGAGATGTCGGGAGCATGAGTAAACTATACGTTAGTTTTGGGATATTCTTTTTTTTTTTGCAGGGGAGTTTTGGGATATTCTCAGGAAATGATTCAGGTCATGGGTATTTTTTTAACCTCTAGAAATATGGATGAGTTGCACTTTTAGTTATTTTGGTTTGGATGATCTGTGCCTGGCTTCATGAATCATGATCATTGGTGGGCAAAGGACTGAAACTTAACTGAAATGTTGGCTCCACTCTCTGTGAAATCAGGAATTACTCCGTAGCAAATGGTGTTGTGACGCTGCATGCTTTCTCTGCGGTTGAGTACAATTCTTTAGTGTGTCTACTGAGTGCTGAGCAGTGAATTCTCCCGCTATTGCTTTCGTTTTTATTTTAGGTTGCAACACATGTTTTTTTTAATTGCTCTAAGATCTACACCCACAAAAATAGTTTCTAGAGGCAGAAGTATACTAATCCGTAAGAATTCCTTTTTGTCATCTCTACGTTTCGATGAAGAAACTGAGATCTACCTATAGAAACATCCAAGCATTTTTATTGTCTGGCACATAGTTAGTTTCATGATTTCTAAGTACTATATTTTAGTATTTCGTCCTACTTTGATTACGTGTGTTATTTTATATATCCGTGTGCTAAAGATGCACAGACAGTTTCGTCACTTTCCTGATGTATAAACTTCAATAATGTGGACGTTTATGCCGATAATTTAGAAGCTCATACTTGCTAGACTTAAGCAGATAGCATCTGACATTTCAACTGCAATACTGCATGCATTTGTGCTTTTAGACACAACAGGAGTGTACCCTTTCTTCTATACTTTTATACACTCACATGGTGATAACTAATTGATGATACATTATACGAAGGTGGCAGCCTGTAGAGACCTCTGAACCTCGGAAGGATGGAATAAAGGGAACTTACAGAGTTGATGTCGACACTCCTGCTGACGATTGGATAAATATCACCAAGTTTTATGACGTGCTCATTTTCAACACTGGACACTGGTAAGTATTTAAGTTATTTGCTCTATGCTTTTATTATTGTGTCCCCCTCTTTTATGTGTGGGTAGCATAGGGTGAAATTTTGTTTCCTTAATTTCGTTCAAGGGCTACTGAGATTGCTCATGAGTTTCGTTTGGTAACAAGTTTTAAGACTGCATATTCTTTATGTTGGAGTCATTTGGAGACTGAGCCGTTTGTGCCTAGAAAAAGCTTTATTTCAGTCTTGAAATGTTATTTATTATGTGACATAATAACCCTAAGTTAAAAAGTGTCTGGTGATGTGTACTGAACTACTGATCTTATACACATGATGAGTACTACATTTACTTTATCATGTGAAAGCTATATTTGCAGTTTGATCATGGATTGTCTATCTTTATCAGGTGGGGTTCGTATAAATTCCCAAAAGAGACCCCCCTTGTTTTCTACCGAGGAGGAAAACCAATTGAGCCTCCACTCAGCATCTTTGATGGCCTGAAGGTAGCCCTCAAAAGTATGGGCTCCTACATCAAAAGGGAGGTCACAAGTAAAACCCTGAAGCTGTGGCGCACACAGTCACCCAGGCACTTTGATGGAGGTGAATGGAATCACAACGGCAGCTGCGTGTCTAACAGGCTCCTACAACAACATGAGGTACCATTCTAGGGCCATGCTTTTCATGATCTGACGTTTTCCTTAAAATTTTGTTTCATGACCCTGCCCCCCCCAACCCCCTAAAATCTTGTGCAGCTCGATTCCTGGTTTGATCCGAGGTATGGGGGAGTGAACAAAGACGCGAGGCTAGTGAACTCATTGCTCCAGGAAGCGCTAGTTGAGACGGACATCCAGCTGCTCAACCTGACCTACATGAGTGAGTTCCGCGCCGACGCCCATCCGGCTGTCTGGCTTGAGAAGAAGGATGAGGCGGTCATTTCGGGGCAGGACTGCATGCACTGGTGCCTGCCCGGCGTACCGGACACGTGGGTCGACATCTTGGCGGCACGGATCTTGCACTACTTCAAGCAGGGCAAAGGTTGATGCCGCGTCACATGGAGCTCGGATTATGATCATGACTGCCCCGTGGATGTTCTGTTATTACCAAGGGCATGCTGAGCTTGGTAGTTGGAACAGCATGAACCCAAATGCTCATCGTAAAGCTAAGGTAGGGAGAGATGAGATCATTCACCGGAGGGCGAGCTGACTTTGTCATACCAATTTTGGGGCTTTCCTTTCTATTTTTGAATATCATTTCATGATAATCTCTTGTATACTTCATTGATCATAAATATAAAGCGTTATCGCTTCCCAAAATTTATCTTCCGCCAAGATTTTGTTCTTACACCCATGGTACACGGACTTGCATGTGAGAACACCAAATCAATTCCCACAACGTGCTTTCAACACTGTGAACTTGGGTTTCAAGAGCGCACATAGTCCAAATTTACAGCAGTGAAAGCGTGTTAGTGCTCTCGCCTGCCATGTTTATGTACCGTGCGTTGTTTACTTTTATATTTCACATTTTAGGCACTCTGCATTAATTTTAGATTTTTACTTCACTCTGTTTAACTGATTCATAATATGCTTCAGAAAGGAAGGTCAAGAATTAAAATCAGCAAATCATAAGTTATCCTAAATGATAACGCCCACACGTGTGGCACAAAGCAATTTCGTCCACATATTTTTTGATGGCAACTGTAGTTATAAGAGGATGGCAACTTTAATTGTGAACATGACAACTTTCTGTTTGGATGACAAGTTTTAGTTTTTTTGAGATTTGTTTTTTTATGGCAACTTTAGCGTAAAACAAATGTGTGGGCGATGTTACTACATGTTACCAGTTATACCTGATGACGAATTCCATGGCATAGGCGTTAATGGCATAGTTGAAGAATATGGATAGTGTGTAGACCAAAGATGTTGAAACCTTCGGCTTGGTCCTTCATAGTTTTCACTCTTTTCCTTCTTCACCTTTGCCGCACTTCTTGTAATGAAAGCTTGCATATAATTCTTATTTTAAGCATTTCCTTTGGGTACCCATGCTATGCTCCTTTCTTCAAGTTCTTGTGCACTAAGTTTTTGTAATTTCTTCTTTTGCTAATACGATAAGCCGAGCGGGCATCTCGGCTGTGATTCTGTTTTGACCAATGGTAATTCCTTTTTGGCCTTGTGCACCCTTAACTTCTTTTCTTCAGATTTGGCACTCTGATTTTTATCAATTGATTGCTTCACTTTTTTGCCTTTTGTAGCCAATGTCAACACTTTAATTGGCTCTTTGTTATTTGAGATCAAATCTGAAGTAGCACACTTATGACCATCTTTTTTCACGCGGTAAACTTGCTTTACCACCTCTTTCTTCTTTCTTGAGCTCTGGACCGATTCCTTATGATTGAAACGGTCTTTAACATGTGATTGTTCAAATGTTGATCTTCTCGGAGCTGCATAATATTGGTGAGATGGTCTAAAATAAGATGGAGAATGTGCCCTTGTATCACTAGTAGAAAAAGGGGCTTTCGTTCGGGCCTGGCCAGCCCATTAGTCCCGGTTCTGCCACGAACTGGGACCAATGGAGGCATTTGTCCCGGTTCATGAGTCCAGGGGGCCGGCCAGGGCCTCGTGGGCATTGGTCCCGGTTCGTCTGGGCCCATTTGTCCCGGTTCTTGGCACGAACCGGGACCAATGGGCCTCGCTCCTGGCCCACAACCATTGGTCCCGGTTTGTGGCAGGAACCGGGACAGAAGGACGACCGTTAGTCCCGGTTCCAGCCACGAACCGGGAAAAATGAGTTGCCTATATATACCCCATCGCCGGCGAGCAGAGCACTCCATAGTGCTATGTTTTTTGCTGGCCGGCGAGGAAGGGCATTTGGGTGCTCTAGCTCATCTCTTATGCATGTGAGGTGTTCGATGAAATGCCCGAGCCACACTAGTTAAGCTTTCTCCTCTCGAAGCTCGACCTCCGAGCTCCATTTTTCCGAGATTTTTCTAGGTTTAGCGGTCTGTCACGCCCCGTCCTCGTCTTCACCGCCGTCGATCGCCCGCGCCGATCTCGTCGCCGGCACCACCGTGGTGAGCCTCTTGTTCTTATCTTCTTTCGAAAGAAAAAATCTTACTTTAGATAGATACTTGTCTAATTTTCTTACTTTTGACACACATAATTATATATAATGCACGCAGATGAACCGGCAATGGATGTACGGTGACAGACACACCTCCGAGTACATTAAGGGCGTGCGTAAATTTCTCGAAGTGGCTGAGGAAAACAAGTAGAATGGTTTTACGTGTTGTCCATGCCCTGATTGTGGGAATACGAGGTCTTACTCTGACAAGAAAATCCTTCACGCCCACCTGCTTTATAAGGGTTTCATGCTGTTGGATCTTGAGAAGAGGTGTCTAGAGGGGGGGTGATTAGACACTAAGTACCAAAGTTGCAGTTTTTAACCTTATTAAAGTTTAAGTGGAGTTTAGGCACAAGTTTAACTTTTTCAATACATAACAAGCAAGCATGCAATGAGTATATGAGCAGCAAAAGTAAAGCATGCAACTTGCAAGAAAGTAAAGGGAAGGGTTTGGAGGATTCAAACGCAATTGGAGACATGGATGTTTTTGGTGTGGTTCCGATAGGTGGTGCTATCGTACTTCCACGTTGGTGGAGACTTCAACCCACGAAGGGTAACGGTTGCGCAAGTCCACAGAGGGCTCCACCCACGAAGGGTCCACGAAGTAGCAACCTTGTCTATCCCACCATGGCCGTCGCCCACGAAGGACTTGCCTCACTAGCGGTAGATCTTCACGAAGTAGGCGATCTCCTTTCCCTTACAAACTCCTTGGTTCAACTCCACAATCTTGTCGGAGGCTCCCAAGTGACACCTAGCCAATCTAGGAGACACCACTCTTCAAGAAGTAACAAATGGTGTGTTGATGATGAACTCCTTGCTCTTGTGCTTCCAATGATAGTCTCCCCAACACTCAACTCTCTCTCATAGGATTTGAATCTGGTGGAAAGAAGATTTGAGTGGAAAGCAACTTGGGGAAGGCTAGAGATCAAGATTCATATGGTAGGAATGGAATATCTTGGCCTCAACACATGAGTAGGTAGTTCTCTCTCAGAAATAGGATGCTGGAAGTGTAGGTTCAGTCTGATGGCTCTCTCCACGAATGAAGAGGAGGTGGATGGGTATATACAGCCTCCACACAAAATCTAACCGTTACACATAATTTACCAATCTCGGTGGGACCGAATCAACAAACTCGGTCAGACCGATTTTAGTAAACCTAGTGACCGTTAGGGTTTTCGGTGGGACTGATTTGCATCTCGGTAGGACCGATATGGTTAGGGTTAGGGCATAACATAATCTCGGTGAGACCGATTACACAAACTCGGTGAGACCGATTTTGGTAATTAGCTAACCAGAGAGTTGGTCAGGCAAACTCGGTTGGACCGATTACACAAACTCGGTGGGACCGATTTTGGTAATAAGTTAACCATAAAGTTTGCATTGTAATCTCGGTAGTACCGATTCTCAAACTCGGTGAGACCGACTTTGATAATGGACATACACAGAGAGATCACAGTCCCATCTCGGTGAGACCGAGATCCCTATCGGTAGAACCAATTTTCCTAGGGTTTGTGGCAGTGGCTAAGACATCCAAACTCGGTGGCGCCGGATAGTAAGAATCAGTGGGGCCGAGTTTGACTTTAGGTTTTAGGACATTTGTGTGGAAGTGGGAAAGTAGCTGAGGGTATTTGGAGCATATCACTAAGCACATGAAGCAAGAGGCTCATTAAGCAACACCTCATCCCTCCTTGATAGTATTGGCTTTTCCTATAGACTCAATGTGATCTTGGATCACTAAAATGTAAAATGAAGAGTCTTGAGCTTGAAGCTTGAGGCAATTCTTTGTCCTTAGCATCTTGAAGGAGTTCCCACATCCTTTAGTCCATGCCACTCCATTGTTGAACTTATCTGAAACATACTAGATAAAAGTGTTAGTCCAACAAGAGATATGTTAACATTAATTACCAAAACCACCTAAGGAGCACTTGCGCTTTCAATCTCCCCCTTTTTGGTAATTGATGACAACATACATCAAAGCTTTAGATAAAGATATAAAGAATAACAAGTAAAGCTTTGGAAAGACATGTAACAAGCATAGGCTCCCCCTACATGTATGCAATCATGTGAATATGGAATATAGAAGCATGTGATAGCATAACCATGGTAGAGCAGGCACATGTATCTTGGCCATATGCATCAGAGCAAAGAATATTAAGGAAAATACCTTCATGCCCATGAGTCCTTCTTGCAAACAGTATGTACATCAGCAAGAATTTCTCATACACATGATTGTTATGCATATACTTACCTTGTAGTCTTGAGTTGGCTTAGGATGGAATGAACCTGCGTAAACATGGTTAGATAACACAGATGCACCTACTAGCCGAGCAAACAAAAGAAACCACAAGAATACCAAGACTGGATGACATGTAGAGAGTGAGTACTAAGTACTACATTGGATTTGACATGTCCCCAAGAATAAAGATATGCAATGAATTTAGATGATTTCTTTCCCTTAGATGTCTTGCTCCCCCTGAATCTAGCATGGGATACTGGGAGAAGGTAGGGAACAGAAAATCAGAGCTGAAAGATATAAATGAATAGAGCTAATGCAAGCTAATGCAGATAAGCACATATGAACATGTCTTTCCCCTCAAGAAGACATGTGGCATCTCTCCTCTTGAACACCAAGCATCTGGGATCCTTGAGAAATACTCTCTACTAGTATTCTCTCCCCCTGGAGATCTCTCTCTCTCCCCCTGAAGGATCTCTCTCTCCTTCTCTGATGTGATCTCTCTAAGTGATAAGCTTTGATGTGATCTCTCTCTCCCCCTTTGACATCAATTTTAAAGTAGGGCTTGATAAGAAAAAAATTAGCTCTCTCTCCCCCGCTGGAATTTGTCGTGAATGGGTTTGATCCTTGAGTCACAACCTAAAGCAATGATAAAAAGGTGATGCTTGTAGAGGACAAGATTCATTGAGTGGAGCTGGATCAAAAGAAACACAGAATAAGTGGCAAACTATTTTTCCTGTTGTGAAATCGGTGGAACCGAGTGTTATGCTTCGGTGGTACCGAAATTTTTCAGTTGGACCAAAAATAACAAATCGGTGTAACCGAGTTCATCGCAGAGAAAACACTTGTCACCTCAGCTCACTTGACTAATAAGATCTCACAAAGATTTGCAAGGAATTTACTGAAAGATTTGCAATGAATTGGAATGCAAAAAATGCAAAGCAAACAGAAAGAAATCTAGATGAAGTTTTTTTTGAAAGGGGAAACACATATGCATGAGACAAATGCATAAACACAGAAAAGAACACAAGAGAACTTCATCTAGAGATGGTCGGCGACAAAGTCACCTATGTTAGAGTATATTGACTTAGGAGTCAAGTGAGATCACTTGATCATAGGTCATACTCATCGTTTAAGCTCAAAATGGGGTTGCCATTTTTCGTTTAAGCATCTTGATGTATTCACATCTTGTCGAGTTGCTTTAACTCATGACTTGGAGTAAAGCTTCTCTAAGATGGAATAACATACCTTGGTTGGTGGTGTCGTCCATGTAGTTGAACTTGTGTGGGTTGCTCAAGGTTGATGTAGCTCATCAAGAATTTGGAGCACCACTTGGAATTTGAGTCCATATACCTACAAGGGTTAGTTCGTGCAAGGAAGAGCACTTGTGTATCCAACAATGACAATCATGAAGCTCAACATAGAATTTGTCAAAGGATATGTTTAAGTGGTTTTGTGCTTCCTTGGCTTCAACCACCTTGTGTAGAGACTTGGTGATGTAGAGATTGCTCAAGATATGAGTAGGTTACAACCTCATGGAATTTGATTCAACCAAGTACCTACATGAGTTAAATAACATGCAAGATACAAATATATCCAAGACATAAGATTTCCATCATAGGTGAGATATCAAGGATTAGGCATAGGCTCATGTCTTGCATGTATCAAATGGAGTTTCTACTCCAAGTTTGAAGCATCAATGATGTTCAATTCTCCTCTTAACCTGCAAAAAACTTTCTCATCAAGAGGTTTAGTGAATATATCCGCTAATTGCTTTTCAGTGCGAACATGCTTAAGATCAATGTCACCCTTAGCAACATGATCTCGAATGAAATGATGACGAACTTCAATATGCTTAGTTCGAGAATGTTGTACGGGATTATGACCAATTTTGATAGCACTTTCATTGTCACAAAACAATGGAACATGTTTCACATATATCCCATAATCTTTAAGAGTTTGGGTCATCCAAAGTAACTGAGCACAACATGAACCAGCGGCAATGTATTCCGCTTCGGCAGTGGATAAGGATACCGAGTTTTGTTTCTTGGAGGACCAATACACAAGAGATCTACCAAGAAATTGACAAGTACCCGAAGTGGACTTTCTATCAACCTTGTCGCCGGCATAGTCGGAGCCGGAGTAGCCAACAAGATCGGAAGAGGCCCTCTTAGGATACCAAACAAAATTTGGTGTATGGATTAAGTATCTCACTATCCTTTTCACGGCCTTAAGATGACATTCTTTAGGAGCAGCTTGATATCGTGCACACGTGCACACACTTAGCATAATATCGGGACGTGAAGCACATAGATATAGCAATGAACCAATCATAGAGCGATAAACCTTTTGATCAACCGGTTCATCATCTTTGGTTAAGTCAAAATGTCCACTAGTAGGCATGGGTGTAGACATACCTTTGCATTCTTGCATATTGAACTTCTTGAATAAGTCCTTAGTGTACTTCGTTTGAGAGACAAAAGTACCTTCCTTAGTTTTCTTTATTTGCAACCCAAGAAAGAATTTGAGTTCACTCATCATTGACATCTCAAACTTCTCCGACATTAGCTTTCCAAACTTTTCACTAAAATGAGGGTTAGTTGATCCAAATATGATATCCTCAACATAAATTTGGCATACAAATAATTCTCCATTAACCCTTTTAGTAAAAAGTGTGGAATCAATTTTCCCAGTTTCAAAGCCTTTTTCAAGAAGAAACTTGGTCAAGCATTTATACCATGCTCTAGGAGCTTGTTTAAGACCATAAAGAGCTTTGTGAAGTTTGTAAACATGATTGGGTTTCTTAGGATTGACAAAGCCGGGAGGTTGCTTAACATAGACTTCCTCCTCTATTTCACCATTTAGAAAAGCACTTTTAATGTCCATTTGGTACAAGGTGATATCATGATGATTAGCATAGGCAAGTAAGATGCGAATGGACTCAAGTCTAGCAACGGGAGCATAAGTCTCACCAAAGTCCATACCTTCGACTTGTGTGTAGCCTTGGGCGACGAGACGTGCTTTGTTGCGAACTACTTGTCCATCTTCATATTGCTTGTTGCAAAACACCCATTTGGTACCAATGATGTTGTGGTTGTTGTCGGGCTTCTCAACCAATGTCCAATCTTGATTCCTCTCAAAGTTGTGTAGCTCTTCATGCATAGCATTTATCCAATCCGGATTTTCCAATGCTTCTTCAACCTTCATAGTTTCAATTCTAGAGATGAAAGAATAGTTTTCACAAAAGTTAGCTAAACGAGTTTTAGAGCGAGTGATTCTCCCGGTTTGAATATCATTGTAGATTTGCTCGACGGGAGGTCTTTAGCAATTCTTGCTCGAACTCGTGAAAGCTTTTGCTTGGGTCTTCGTTGAACATCTTCTTCATCTTGTTCTTCTTCTTGGCCTTCTTCATTGTTGGTGTTGTCGTTCTCTTGTCGTGGTGGAGAAGGAGGTTGTTGACGTTCGTGATGATGCACTTCCTCGTTTTCTTCATCTTGGTGTGTCCCACTTGTGGATGCTTCCGTATCAACTCTTGGTTCACCTTGTCGTGAAGTAGAAGCTTCCACTTGAATAGACGAGGCACTCTCCTTCACCTCCGTTGGACGGACCTTGCCAATAGACAAGTCTTGGATAGCTTCCGAAGGGTCTTTGTCTCCTACATCAATTGGCAATTGCTCTATTTGTGAGCTGTTAGATTCATCAAACTTCACATCTACCGTCTCTTCAACCTTTCGGGTGAAATTGTTGTAGACACGGTAAGTGTGAGAGTTTGAGCTGTAACCTAGTAGGAAACCTTCATGAGACTTAGGAGCAAATTTAGAATGACGATGCTTATCAAGAATGTAGCACTTTGAGCCATATACTCGAAAGTATCCAACTTGGGGTTTGTTACCGGTGAGGAGCTCGTATGCCGTCTTGCCGAGTAGCTTGTGAAGATACAAGCGATTTGTTGCATGACAAGCTGTCTCAACCGCTTCTGCCCAAAAGTGCTTCGGTGTCTTGTACTCATCAAGCATCGTTCTCGCCATTTCGATGAGCGTCCGGTTCTTCCTCTCAACAACTCCATTTTGTTGAGGTGTGTACGTAGACGAGAACTCATGTGAAATCCCTTCTTCGTCAAGAAAGGTGTCCACATTTGCATTCTTGAACTCCGTTCCGTTGTCGCTGCGAACCTTCCTGATCTTTACTTCAAATTGATTTTGGGCCTTTCTAGCGAAGTTTTGAAGATCTTTTGGACCTGCGATTTATCATCGAGAAAGAACACCCACGTAAATCTTGAAAAATCATCAACTATAACTAGACCAAAATAATTTCCACCGAGACTCTTGTAGGAGTTGGGACCAAAGAGATCCATGTGAAGTAGCTCGAGTGGCCTCTTTGTGGTCATGGTGTTCTTCATGGGATGCCTTCCTCCAACCTGTTTACCTGCTTGACAAGCACTGCAAAGTCTATCCTTATCAAACATGACATCGTTAACTCCAAGGATATGATTCCCTTTAATAAGCTTGTCAAGGTTTCTCATGCCAACGTGACCTAATCGTCTATGCCATAACCAACCTTTTGAGGATTTAGCAATGAAGCAAGTTTTAGGTTGAGCCTTTTTAGTGTAATCAACAATGTATAGATCACCTCTACGCACACTGATAAAGACCATTTTATGATTGTCTCGACGAAACACTTGGCAATCAATTTCAGTAAATAGGACATTGAAACCGAAATCAGCAAGTCTAGATACTGAAAGTAAGTTGTAGCCAAGAGATTCAACGAGCATGACATTTTGAATGGAGCTATCATGTGAGATGGCCACCTTACCGAGGCCAACCACCTTACTCTTTGAGTTGTCACCAAAAGTGACAAACTTTCGAGGACCATCATTTTCAGCAAGCTCACGAAACATGTCTTTATCTCTGGTCATGTGATCGGTACATCCACTATAAAGAACCCATTCCTTTCCTCCTGATACATATCCCCGAAGATTTGCCATAAGACCAAAATGTCTCATCGCATCATCAAGATCGAAATCACTATCATCATCCTCATCATAGTATCCATGTTCAACATCGTCATGTGGTGGATCAAGTCCTAGAGAGGGTAATTCGTTAGAGTGAGTTTGACAATGATCTTGCTTATGAATTCTTCTTGCTTTGGAAATAATATCACTAATAATTCCAACATCTCCTTTGGCACGCATAAGGTCGGTAAGTTCAAATAGACGATCACCAAACATAGGATCACTAGTATTCATTTTACTCAAAGCAATAGACTTAAAGAGAATTTCATCTAGATTTTTCAAGGAATAATTTGGAAAGCGTTCCTCAAGAAATTTCCATATAGTTTAGGCACACTCAAAAGTAGGCAAGATTCTAATCAAGTTTCTAGGCAAGCCTCTAGTGATAAGATTAACAGTTCTAAGATTCCTAGTCATGTCAATAGATTCATCAAGGGTAGGATGCATAGGATCAACATGAGGAGCACAAGGGCTAGCAATGTACTTGTTCAAATGATATTGATTGAAAATTACAAGCATCTCATTTTTTTCACTCATGAAAATACTCTCCATCAAGAATAGACACTCTATGACTAAGACTCCCCAAAGTAGACTCATCCATCTTCCTCCAATGGTGATTAAACCAAGGCAATGGAGACCAATGCTCTGATACCACTTGTAGGATCTTGAGAAGAGGTGTCTAGAGGGGGGGGGGGTGATTAGACACTAAGTACCAAAGTTGCAGTTTTTAACCTTATTAAAGTTTAAGTGGAGTTTAGGCACAAGTTTTGCAATGGGTATATGAGCAGCGGAAAGTAAAGCATGCAACTTGCAAGAAATTAAAGGGAAGGGTTTGGAGGATTCAAACGCAATTGGAGACACGGATGTTTTTGGCGTGGTTCCGATAGGTGGTGCTATCATACTTCCACGTTGGTGGAGACTTCAACCCACGAAGGGTAACGGTTGCGCGAGTCCACGGAGGGCTCCACCCACGAAGGGTCCACGAAGTAGAAACCTTGTCTATCCCACCATGGCCGTCGCCCACGAAGGACTTGCCTCACTAGCGGTAGATCTTCACGAAGTAGGCGATCTCCTTGCCCTTACAAACTCGTTGGTTCAACTCCACAATCTTGTCGGAGGCTCCCAAGTGACACCTAGCCAATCTAGGAGACACCACTCTCCAAGAAGTAACAAATGGTGTGTTGATGATGAACTCCTTGCTCTTGTGCTTCAAATGATAGTCTCCCCAACACTCAACTCTCTCTCGCATAGGATTTGAATCTGGTGCAAAGAAGATTTGAGTGGAAAGCAACTTGGGGAAGGCTAGAGATCAAGATTCATATGGTAGGAATGGAATATCTTGGCCTCAACACATGAGTAGGTAGTTCTCTCTCAGAAATAGGATGCTGGAAGTGTAGGTTCAGTCTAATGGCTCTCTCCACGAATGAAGAGGAGGTGGAGGGGTATATATAGCCTCCACACAAAATCTAACCGTTACACACAATTTACCAATCTCGGTGGGACCGAATCAACAAACTCGGTCAGACCGATTTTAGTAAACCTAGTGACCGTTAGGGTTTTCGGAGGGACTGATTTGCATCTCGGTAGGACCGATATGGTTAGGGTTAGGGCATAACGTAATCTCGGTGAGACCAATTACACAAACTCGGTGAGACCGATTTTGGTAATTAGCTAACCAGAGAGTTGGTCAGGCAAAATCGGTTGGACCGATTACACAAACTCGGTGGGACCGATTTTGGTAATAAGTTAACAAGAAAGTTTGCATTGTAATCTCGGTAGTATCGATTCTCAAACTCGGTGAGACCGACTTTGATAATGGACATACACAGAGAGATCACAATCCCATCTCGGTGAGACCGAGATCCGTGTCGGTAGAACCGATTTTCCTAGGGTTTGTGGCAGTGGCTAAGACATCCAAACTCGGTGGCGCTGGATAGGAAGAATCAGTGGGGCCAAGTTTGACTTTAGGTTTTAGGACATTTGTGTGGAAGTGGGAAAGTAGCTGAGGGTATTTGGAGCATATCACTAAGCACATGAAGCAAGAGGCTCATTAAGCAACACCTCATCCCTCCTTGATAGTATTGGCTTTCCCTATAGACTCAATGTGATCTTGGATCACTAAAATGTAAAATGAAGAGTCTTGAGCTTGAAGCTTGAGGCAATTCTTTGTCCTTAGCATCTTGAAGGAGTTCCCACATCCTTTAGTCCATGCCACTCCATTGTTGAACTTATCTGAAACATACTAGATAAAAGTGGTAGTCCAACAAGAGATATGTTGACATTAATTACCAAAACCACCTAAGGGGCACTTGTGCTTTCACATGCCACACTATAATGTTTGGACGAAGCACGGAGAAATAGGGTTATGATGGAAGACAGCGAAGAAGAAGAGGACGATGAAAACTATGTGCCCCCTGAATACGGTGATGCTGCAACAGGGGAAGCTGAAGATCAAGAGGAACCAGACAATGTGCCCGATGATGATCTCCGCCGGGTCATTGTTGATGCAAGGGAAAAGTGTGAAACTGAAAAGGAGAAGCTGAAGTTTGATCGCATGTTAAAGGATCACAAAAAAGGGTTGTACCCCAATTGCGAAGATGGCAACACAAAGCTCGGTACCGTACTGGAATTTCTGCAGTGGAAGGCAGAGAATGTTGTGCCTGACAAAGGATTTGAGAAGCTACTGAAAATATTGAAGAAGAAGCTTCCAAAGGATAACGAATTTCCGACAAGACGCATACAGCAAAGAAGGTCGATGCCCTCTAGGATTGGAGGTGGAGAAGATACATGCATGCCCTAATGACTTCATCCTCTACCGCGGTGCGTACAAGGATTTGAACGCATGCCCGGTATGCGGTGCATTGCGGTATAAGATCAGACAAGATCACCCTGGTGATGTTGAGAGCGAGCCCCGCAGGAAGAGGGTTCCTGTGAAGGTGATGTGGTATGCTCCTATAATACCACGGTTGAAACGACTGTTCAGAAACAAAGAGCATGCCAAGTTGATGCGATGGCACAGTGAGGACCGTAAGAAAGACGAGAATTTGAGAGCACCCGTTGACGGGTCACAGTGGAGAAAAAACGAGAGAAAGTACTGGGCTCGTGTCGGTGTGGAACGACACCTATGGGATCACAAGAATCCCTACTACGGTTGCCGAGGCGCGGGATTGCGAGAAGAGCAGGGCTAGTAGACAGCACAAGGATCGTTTACCCAGGTTCGGGCCGCAAGGATGCGTAAAACCCTAGTCCTGCTTTGGTGGGTGTATTTCAGAGAGTTCTTGAGCTCTCGAACTAGCTGTGGTCAGTGCGTGGTTCAAAAGAGCCGAATCCCTCTCCAGTATGCCATGGGCCTCCTTTTATAGTCGAAAGGGGCTGCCACAGTGGCGCACAGGAGGTGGAAAGGCGTACAGTGACCTAAGCTTATCGCTTGTATTACAGGACAAGACACATTTAATGCGTAGCTTAGGTGTCCCCTTGCTTTATTGGGGACGGGGGCGAGGCCCGTCCCGTCCGTCGCCGCTCCTCCTCGCTTTGACACGCGCCCTGGCCGGTGAGGCGCGTGGTGCCATGTAGGCAGGTAGGCAGCTGAGGTGGTGCAGTGGCGGAGCCTTCACGAAGATCTGCATGCCGCCACGCAGGCGCTCGATGAGTTGGCCTGGGAGATACATGTTGCCACGCAGGTGCCCGCCCAGCTGGTTGGGTTGGGAGCTGCATGTGAATTGTGGTGGAAGCTTGGTTGGCGTGGTCTTGGCGGTGACCCTACTGGCGTCCTTGGAGAGGGCCTTGCCGGGTGGCCCGGCAAGGGTCTTGCCGTGGCGCGCTGTCGTCCCCGGCAAGGGCCTTGCCGGGGGGTCTGGTGGCCTTCCTTGGCAAGGATCTTGCAGAGGATCGTCGTCTTCTAATCCTCATCTGATCTTGAATATGTCTTCACAAAGATCTGCATGCCACCACGGAGGTGCCTCCCGAGCCCTGGCCCAACGTGATATTGGAGACCGTGGGCTCAACGTTGGCCCGCTCTGTTGGTGCGGGGCGAGTAGTCCCAGAAAGGATCTTGGCGGGGTTTCTGAGGCTGCCCCGGCAAGGGTCTTTCCGGGGGAACCTGCTTCGTCCCTCTGCTCTTTGTGGTCTTGGCCTTGGCGTTGCTCTTATTATCTTGGGCTTTGGTCTTACCTTGGATCACCTCCCCTGTCCTGCTTGGCGTGACCGTAGGCGCGGCTCCGACTGCCCGTGCACAGGTATAGGGGTACGAAAACGCACCCCTCTTTTTGTACACCGACAGGAGCCCCCGGGCCTGGGCCACACATAAGCGCGACACGTTGTTGGGCCAGGCCCAAAACGGTGCGTGGGCAGGCGGGTCGGTTTTTACCGCGGTAAAACTTTTCGCGCGTTGCGCTTCCCACGACCCACGCGCGCGGCGCGGCGTGGAGGGGTGTGCGTGACGTGTGCGGCATGTGTGGGGCAGTTTCCGCCGCCCGCTTCCCCATAAAAAAATATAACCGCGGGCGCACTGTTCCTTTTACCCTTCGCGCAACCCCAATCTCGGAAATCTCCGCCTGCCTTCCTCTTCTTCTCCAAGCTTCGTTCCTGCTCGCCGCCGTTGCGCTTCCGCCGCCCACTGTCCTGCCCTCCTCCCATAGCCGCCATGGCACCAAAATCCACCAAGGGAAAGGAAGTGGCCAAGGACGCCGGAGCCGCGGAGCCACCGGAGAGTGCGCTGGCGGTGCAGCGAACGCAGTCCGCCTTCTTCCCCTCGACAGTTGACATGTTCGAGCTTGGGACTCTTCAGTTCTGCGGGAGTGAAGACGGGGAATTGGGGCATCCAGCCACTCGTGTCATCCCCACGATCGCGCGTGGCTGCCCCAAATCGGTACCCTTCTTTGTCGATTATTTTTCCTGCGGCTCTGTCCTCCCTTCTCCGATTTCTTCAGCGACGCCATGCATACCTTTGGCTTCCGCCCCTGGATTTTACTCCGAATGCGGTGGCATGCATGGCCCTTTTTCGCATCTCGCGAGGGCTTCGCCGGGTGCACCCCAACACGGCGCTCTTCCGCCATTACTTCCCTCGGATTCAACCAGGGGCACCATCTCCGTTGCATTGCTCGGGTCTCAAGATCCAAGGGGCGATCCGGAGGGTGCCATGAAGGAGAGGTAGGAAGAATGGCGGGGCCGGTGGTGCTGGATCGAGGAGAAGGACCCGCCGGCGTTCTGCGAAGTTCGCCGGGCGCCACCGGTCCGCAGAAGCGATTGGAGTGACGTCGATGCTAATGACGAGAAGCTCACGGTCACCACCACCAGGATCCTTCAGCTCACCGAGGCCGGCCTCACCCTTGAGATGATCGGGGCGGACTTCATCCGCCGCCGGATTGCTCCACTGCATAACCAGGGGAGTCCAGCCTGGCTCTTCACGAACCCTGCCGACATCATGCGGCTTCGCCCCGCCTCGACCACAATTTCACAAAGGATGGGGCACGCCCATTTCTGCCAGCCGCTCTTCCAGCTTGACGGGCCGCGAACGGCGAGGTCGAGCGGATCGGCAGGTCGCGAGGGCCGCCAAGGCCGGCAAGGTCCTCAAGGGGCCTCTATTCAAGCTGCCGACCGGGTGGTCCTGCCAGCAATAACTCGCGCCGGTCCGATATCATTGCCATGATGCCGGACTGCAATGCACATGGCCCTGACCTGAGCTGGAAGGAGCCGAAGGATGCCGAGGTACGTCAACGCCGACACCGAGCGGCTGCTTGTCCAGGACACCACATAGGCGGAGCTGGACTACATTGCCACCAGGGCGAGGGAGGCACAGCTTGCCAAGGAGGCCGGCAGCGCTGGCGGCATGGACGACAAGGCCGCGACGGCTGCGGAGGAGGAGGTGCTCGCCCGGTGGGCGGCGGCCGCCGAGGGAGCCAGCAGCGCCGGCACCGAGGCTCCTCTAGATGAAGATGTGACCGGCGAGTCGTCGTCGGAGGAGGCCGAGACTGCAGGCCCGACGCCGGCTATGGGGAGAGGGCGAGTCCTGCGGCGGGCCAGTTCCGGCGAGCCGGTCCGGCCCGGCAGGGCTGCGCGGCCACAGCTGACCTTGGAGGGGTCCGGGCGCCACACGAGGGCCGCAACGGCAAAGAAGCCGGCGAAGGCCGCGGTGAGAAGAAGACAGACGCCCCTTCTTCGTCCACGCATGTCCAGACACCACCTCCTTCTCCTCCTCCGGCGGATGTCGATACGGAGGTTACTTTCGATTATGGATCCCTCAGCCCGAGGAGGAAGAGGAAAACAGCAGAGGAGGAGGCGGACGACGAGTAAGTATCTGGTTCCTTTTCGTTATCTCTGCCTCCTCAATCTGTGTTGCTCGTGTTGACTTGTCTTCATCTTTGCAGGGACGTGGAGACGCTGGCCCAGAGAGTGAAGAGGGCCAAGGTCTCGGCGGGTGGCCAACCCCCAGTTGGTACTTAGGGTGCGCCACTGGTGGTGTTGAGCAGCCCGGACAGCAGCCCCCGACATAGCCCCCAGCGTAAGTTCATCACTCTTCCCCCGTCGACATGTGTTAGGGGCACGATACTTTGGTGCGGACCTTGCCAGGTATGCAGGAGGAGAGCAGCAGCAGGAGGAGCCACAGAGGGCTACTCCCAACACGCCGCCCCCATCGACCACACCGCCCCGAGGGGCGTCCCCGGCAAGGGCGCCAAGCACCGAGCCCACGCACATGGAGGAGGAGGAGGAGAACTTGGGTGCCGGGCGGCTTTGCCTCGACGCCAAATGTTGGTGGGGAGGGGACTTCCGTCTCCCAGCCGGGTACTGGCAGAGGTAAGTCGTTCATCGTTCGTCCCTGCTTCTTTTTCTTTCCGGCTCTTGGTCCTGGCCTTGCCTCACCCCCTTCTTCGGCGTCCAGATTCCTCCTCGGTGAACCCAGAGGACGTGGACGCCGTCATTGAGGACGTCGCCAAGGCCGCCGAGGCGGACGCCAAGAAGATCGCCGCCGAGGAGGCCGCCAAGGGTGCTGCCGAGGACGCCGCCGAGGGGCCTACCGGGGAGGCCGGCAAGGCTGCCGCTGAGGAGACCAGCAAGAGGCCTGCCGGAGAGGCCGGCGGGGCCGCTGTAGAGAAGGAGGAGGAGGTGGCTAATGACCAACCTTCCTCTTCTGCTGCTTCCGGCTCCGGCAAGTACCTGCGGGTGAGCGACAACTTGTTCGTCCACCTTCCAGGCGCGTCGAGCACCAGGACACCCGTTGAGGGAGAGGTGTTCGACGACGAAGTGCTTGCCGCTGCCTACCTTGAAGTCGTCGACGAGCCGATTGTTGGCGGCGACGGTTCGCAGGAAGAGCGGCTCCTCCACGCCATGGGCGCCAGCTCCGAACGCTCCAGGCGCTCCGTCGCGCCCGCCTGGATAAGGTTAAGTCTAGGACGGCTGACGGTGTCCTGGACTAGGGGGTACTCAACGCGTCGTATCCCAATCAGTTGGATTGGGCCGAGGACCACCATGGCCGTATACTCATGGGCCAGTCCGGACAGCTGCCGCATACAAGGAAGAATCAACAAGACTTGGCGATCAAGACAAGGACTCCTCCCCCACCGGCGTATTCGGCTAGGACTCTTGTTATCCTAGGCCTCTGGTGCATTATATAAACCGGGGCCAGACTAGTCGATAGATAGACAACAACAATCATACCATAGGTTAGCTTTTAGGGTTTATCCTCTATGATCTCGTGGTAGATCTACTCTTGTACTACCCATATCACCAATATTAATCAAGCAGGACGTAGGGTTTTACCTCCATTGAGAGGGCCTGAACCTGGGTAAAACATCGTGTCCCTTGTCTCCTGTTACCATTGATCCTAAGACGCACTGCTTGGGACCCCCTACCCGAGATCCGCTGGTTTTGACACCGACATTGGTGCTTTCATTGAGAGTTTCGCTGTGTGATCGGCGAAAGGATCAATGGCTCGCCTGCAGATCAACTGCAACTTCGGCATCTTCGTCACCAGCTCGACTGGTCACCTTGGTTCGACCAAGGACTGCGCCCTACCTCCGATCGTCATGTTCGGATCAGGGCCTTCACCAACATCAACTCTGATCTCTATCAAGATCATGGAGGAATCATCCAGGGAGCCCGGGGGCTCAACGTCAACATTGCCCTCGGGCACCGCATCGCTTTTTCTGGACAGCGGAATTGTGTCCTCCGCCACCGCCTCCTCAAGCGTCGTTTTAACGATTGCTTCGGTGGAATTATGCGGAATTCAGTCTACGACAACCATGGAAAATTTCGTCGAGTTCCGATGGAGGAATCTCTGGCAATCTCCGATATACCGAGCCGCATTGAATCTGGACGAGAATCCGGACGAGTTTAGGGCGTGGTGTCCAGCTTTAGCTCGGACTTCCTTTGGAAGATCCAACCATTGATCGGTTGCGGAATTCCTATATCTACCACCCTCAAAATTTCAGCTCGATCCGACCGCCCAAACTCCGGAACCTTCCGATTAGTGCATCACTTTTCGGATCTGCTTCCCATGAAAACGAATCCGACCCGAGTTCGTCTTTTTTATGAACGGAATTTTGACATCCTTTTGAAGGAAGTTTTGTATGGGGTATTGTGTTTTGTTTCCAACACATCCCACTAACTTTAAGATCTTTTGAACATGATCTTCAACATCATGCTGGTGTCAAACCAGTCCGGCAATATTGCTCCACGGCTGCCGACCTGCGCTAGACGCGTCGTCACTTTGTCGAGCCGAGCTCAACTTTTTCGGATCACCATCTCAGCAAGTCGAACAAGAGTCCGGCATAGCGAAGGATAAATCATCACCAACATCGCCGCCCCACGGATTACACGGAGCGGGCATACCAAAGATCGCCAAGACGGTCCCTTCATCAAGCCAAGATCGACCACGCCACGACCTGCATCGGCAGGGCCGCACCATCGCTTCTTCAAGTTGGTGTCCATCACGCCGACCTACTTCGACATCTCGGCTGGACCGGGGGCTTCGCCATCTCTTCATCAACCTACTCCGGACACTTCGGCGTCACTAGCCGACCAGGCATGGGTGCGCGGATCAAGTCCCAATTTTGGGAATCACCTTCCTTCGGATTGCTACAACAAATAAACCAGGTCTATCAAATGGTGGCCGCATTATCGACGGTCGCATGATGGTTCGGTCAGTTTCCGTACACAGTTCGGCGAACGCCGCATCCGGAACTCGGACCGACCTGTGAATCCGTGCTTTGCCACGCCTTTATTGCATTACCGACGACCTGCATCGACATCAACTTCGCGCCAGCCATATTTCTTTTACTACTCACTTTGCATAAATTATTTATTATGCAACATTTTTTAATTCCTATTATTACTATTATCCCCGGTCTGCACTATTTTTTGTGCACAGGAAAATGATCCAGCCGGACTATATCCTTTGACGTCACCTCGGCCGGACGGGGGGCTTCATCAACACTTTATTACCCCATGCCGGGGACTTCGCATCACTCTGCCGTCCTGCATTGACCGTGCTATGTCACCACTTCGAGTGCCGAGCTCCTTGCTCCGCCACCTCGGGACCGGCTTGGGGATGGAACCTTGTCCCGATCAAGCTCGGACTGCGTCGTCAATACCGAACACATTAACCAGCTAAGTTGCCTTCATGCTCAAAGTTTTAAATTTCTAACTTGTGTTCGGTTCGACCAAGAATTATACTTTTTGTAAAAGTTGCTTGTACAAATTTTCCTTGTTGAAACTTTGTTCAAGACACTTGACGCGCTACCGCTACCATTATACCTAGGGCTTCTTTAATGAAGCTTATTAATACGGGCTTTATGCCCAACACATGTGTCACACTTCCGCATGTACCTTTTATTCACCATTATATGCATCGATATGACTTAAGTTTTGGCCAAGCTGGGTTGCTGTGCTCTCTGTGCTTACCCCCACGCTCCCGATTGTTCGCTAGGTGGTAAAGGAGCACCTCTGTGATTGTTACGCGGGTCACCGGATGTGTACCTCAGACTGGGTGAAGCCGAAGCTAGCGTTCTTATGGGAATACTCGGTCGGTGATATAAAAGATGATTTTAATTATTTACCCATCTGCCCCGTGATGATTTTCTGCTTTCATAGCAGCTTTGACATGCACTTTAGGGCATGCATCCCAAATAAAGGAACCCTTAACGGAACTATTCTCCCTGGAAGATGTTTCTTACTACCCATGTAATATAACATAACTAGTTGGGCACTTGTCAGATACAGCACTAATGACCGCTACGCCTTGTCTCCATGCATACCACGGTTCTTATATAACCACGAAGGTATTCGGACACACTCCGGACTATTGGGTCCCGAGGTCGGGTTTAAAAGGTCCGCTATGACAAACGATCTACAATCCGCTAGAAGGCATTCTACATGTCACCTTACATTATCAACTTTACCCAAGTCACTTGGGGGCTCTTATGTTATTTGAGCCGTTTCATACTAAGTGTTTTTCTTCTTAGTCCTTGCAAAGTTTTTATTATTTATCACTCCTTTTCTCGACACGAGGTCACTAGCCGAGGAGCCTAATTTCTCTCTCGAAATCGCTAGAGTTTAGTTTTCTAAACTTGCCTAATCCGTAGGCTGACCCACTTGACGTCTTGAGATAGGATGTGTCATGTTCAAGCACGGCAGAAGCATTTTTTTCTACAGTCCAATTTTCGGATTGGCACCAACACTTGATCTTGTTCGGACGCCATGTTTTTACCGACTTTTTGGTTTACCAAGATTTTGGCACTTTTCAACTATTTGTGTGTTTTCAGCACAAGTCTCGCAGGCAACGCTGGACTCCTTTAGAGATTCGCAAAACATTCTCGGATATTTCTATATATGCATCAGTTTCAATTGTGTCTTCGGTCAATAGTTGGTTTGCCCGGCCCCGCTTGCCTCCTACGTTCCGCTTTGTTCGCTAGGTGTGCAAAGGAGAACCATCTGCGATTGTGCTTCCAGCTTGCATGGTCAAGCACCTCGATGGAGAAAGCCAAAACTGACCGTCACAATAGGTGTAAACTGGTCAGCGATCCGATGACTATATTAAATGACGGGCCAGTCATAACATTGGTCAAGTGTTTCTGGCTTGACCTCGTCTATCGCCGAACACGGCAGGGGCTAGTAATTGGCCTCCCAAACTAAATCCTCGATCTTTTGCTCTTACATTGAGCTGAGGTTTCATGATCATGCTTAGCATGACAACCCAAAGAAAGGAACCGAGAAGCGGAACTATTTTCTTTGGAAGACATTTCTTTCGTTAAACAGCAATATAACATATCTCTCTGCGTACCTTTGTTTAGAAAGCCGTATGACCAGATTGCCTTGTTTGTCGTAAATCTTTGCCCTCATAAAGGCTTTATAAAGTAGGAAAAACACTCCTCGGCTACCGGCCGAGGAGGTTAAAGCCCATGGTCGGTCAACAAAGTTTTGTACAATGCGCATCCGAGCATTAATGACATAAAGTACTTGGATACATTGAGTCATTACACATAATTTGTGATTTTACTATGGATATTGATCCTTAATTCGGCCACCCGTGCCCGCATTAAGGCTCGGGGGCTACTGGGCTTCGAGCTTATTACTTACAAATATTAAAGGGGCACATTGATCCCCTGGTCGTGTTGCCACCAGACCAGTGTCTCGGGGGCTACTGCATTGCTTGTTCTATGCAGAAAATATTAAGTGCAATACAGTTTCCGAGGAGATTTTGATCTCGGGTTGGTCGGCCGCACCCAACCTGAGTCTCGAGACTCGAGCACGCCGCTTTTGTGTCCCGAAGTGTTCTCGCTGAGTTAGGACTTGATCCTCGGATCGATTTTGCAAATCAACCCGAGTCTCAGCTGCCACGGGATCAGCGGTCTTATGTCATCCTTCGTGCATCTCGGGTTTTAGACCGATACATACCTTGAGGACTACTGGCTATATATCTCGTCAGAGAATAAATTACATCAATAAAAAACATTGACCAAAAATCAGCCCACGACCGAGGTGCTTAACCACCTCGGAATCAGTTCGACATATAGCTCGGATGCTAGTGGCTGGCTCCTTAGAGGGCAGTTCCAGCATTAAGCTCGGTTAAACTCCTTCCAACTTCTTTGAACCAAGGTGATTTATGACACCTCGGATAAAGTCCGGCGTTGGAGCTCGGATACATATGTTGGAAATATGCCCTAGAGGCAATAATAAATTAGTTATTATTATATTTCCTTGTTCATGATAATCGTTTATTATTCATGCTATAATTGTATTGACCGGAAACAGCAATACATGTGTGGATACATAGACAACACCATGTCCCTAGTAAGCCTCTAGTTGACTAGCTCGTTGATCAATAGATGGTTACGGTTTCCTGACCATGGACATTGGATGTCATTGATAACGGATCACATCATTAGGAGAATGATGTGATGGACAAGACCCAATCCTAAGCCTAGCACAAAGATCGTAGTTCGTATGCTAAAGCTTTTCAAATGTCAAGTATCTTTTCCTTAGACCATGAGATCGTGCAATTCCCGGATACCGTAGGAGTGCTTTGGTGTATCAAACGTCACAACGAATCGGGTGACTATAAAGGTGCACTACAGGTATCTCCGAAGTGACCATTGGGTTGACACGGATCAAGACGGGATTTGTCACTCCGTAAACGGAGAGGTATCTCTGGGCCCACTCGGTAGGACATCATCATAATGTGCACAATGTGACCAAGGGGTTGATCACGGATGATGTGTTACGGAACGAGTAAAGAGACTTGCCCGTAACGAGATTGAACAAGGTATCGGGATACCGACGATCGAATCTCGGGCAAGTACAATACCGCTAGACGAAGGGAATTGAATACGGATTGATTGAGTCCTTGACATCGTGGTTCATCCGATGAGATCATCGTGGAACATGTGGGAGCCAACATGGGTATCCAGATCCCGCTGTTGGTTATTGACCGGAGAACGCCTCGGTCATGTCTCGCTTGTCTCCGAACCCGTAGGGTCTACACACTTAAGGTTCGGTGACGCTTAGGGTTATATAGGAAGCTTGTATGTGGTTACCGAATGTTGTTCGAGTCCCGGATGAGATCCCGGACGTCACGAGGAGTTCGGAATGGTCCGGAGGTAAAGATTTATATATGGGAAGTCCTGTTTTGGTAACCGGAAAAGTTTGGGCGATATCGGTAATGCACGGGACCACCGGAGGGTCCTGGGTCCACCAAGTGGGGCCACCTGCCCCCAGAAGGTTGCGTGGGCCAAGTGTGGAGGGAACCAGCCCCAAGGGGCTGGTGCGCCCCACAAGGGGCCCAAGCGCAAGGATGGGTGGGAGGGGCAACCCTAGTCCAGATGGGCCCTAAGGCCCATCTAGTGGGCGCCCCTCTCCTCCTCTCTTGGCCGCCCCCAAACCCATCTAGGGCTGGCCGCCACCCCTAGGGGGTGGAAACCCTAGAGGGGGCGCAGCCCTCCCCTTCCCCTATATATATGAGGCCCTGGGGGCTGCCCATAACACACGAGAGCCTCCTCTCCAGCGCAGCCCCGCCTCTCTTCCTCCTCCTCTCCCTAGTGCTTGGCGGCCTGCGGGATTGCCACGCCTCCATCACCACCATGCCGTTGTGCTGCTGCTGGATGGAGTCTTCCTCAACCTCTCCCTCTCTCCTTGCTGGATCAAGGCATGGGAGACGCCACCGGCTGTACGCCTGTTGAACGCGGAGGTGCCGTCTGCTCGGCACTTGATCATCGGTGATTTGAATCACGACGAGCACGACTCCTTCAACCCCGCTCACTTGAATGCTTCCGCTTAGCGATCTACAAGGGTATGTAGATGCACTCTCCTTCCTCGCTGCTTGTTTCTCCATAGATAGATCTTGGTGACACGAGGAAAATTTTGAATTTCTGCCACGCTCCCCAACAAGTGGCATCATGAGCTAGGTCTATTGCGAGATTCTTTGCACGAGTAGAACACAAAGTAGTTGTGGGCGTTGATGATGTTCAATATGCTTACCGTTACTAGTCCAATCTTGTTTCGACGGTATTGTGGGATGAAGCGCCCGGACCGACCTTACACGCATTTCCACGTGAGACAGGTTCCACCGATCGACATGCACTTGGTGCATAAGGTGGCTAGCGGGTGCCGCCTCCCACTTTAGTCGGAACGGATTCGATGAAAAGGGTCCTTATGAAGGGTAAATAACAATTGGCATATCACGTTGTGGTTTTATGAGGTAGGAAACGTTCTTGCTAGAAACCCAAAGCAGCCACGTAAAACATGCAAACAACAATTAGAGGACGTCTAACTTGTTTTTGCAGGGTATGCTATGTGATGTGATATGGCCAAAAAGAATGTGATGAATATATGTGATGTATGAGATTGATCATGTTCTTGTAATAGGATTCACGACTTGCATGTCGATGAGTATGACAACCGCAGGAGCCATAGGAGTTGTCTTTATTTATTGTATGACCTGCGTGTCATTGAACAACGCCATGTAATTACTTTACTTTATTGCTAACCGTAGCCATAGTAGTAGAAGTAATAAGTTGGCGAGACAACTTCATGGAGACACGATGATGGAGATCATGATGATGGAGATCATGGTGTCATGCCGGTGACAATGATGATCATGGAGCCCCGAAGATGGAGATCAAAAGGAGCAATATGATATTGGCCATATCATGTCACTACTATATAATTGCATGTGATGTTTATTATGTTTATGCATCTTGTTTACTTAGAACAACGGTAGTAAATAAGATGATCCCTTACACAAATTTCAAGAAGTGTTCTCCCCTAACTGTGCACCGTTGCTACAGTTCGTCGCTTCTAAGCACCACGTGTTGATCGGGTGTGATGGATTCTTACGTTCACATACAACGGGTGTAAGAAAGATTTACACACGCAATACACTTAGGGTTAACTTGACGAGCCTAGCATGTGAAGACATGGCCTCGGAACACGGAGACCGAAAGGTCGAGCATGAGTCGATAGTAGATACGATCAACATGAAGATGTTCATCGATGATGACTAGTCCGTCTCACGTGTTGATCGGACACGGCCTAGTTGATTCGGATCATGTAATCACTTAGATAACCAGAGGGATGTCTATCTCGAGTGGGAGTTCATAAGATGAACTTAATTATCCTGAACATAGTCAAAAGACCTTTTGCAAATTATGTCGAAGCTCGCGCTTTAGTTCCACTGCTTAGATATGTTCCTAGAGAAAATATAGTTGAAAGTTGAAAGTAGCGATTATGCGGACAGAGAAAGCTTATGTCCTTAATGCACCGCCAGTGTGCTAAACCCCAAACGCCGCCTGTGGATGTTGCTAACATCGGACATACACGCCTTGATAACTACGTGATAGTTCAGTTAAACGGTTTAGAGTTGAGGCATGAAAGATGTTTTTCGAAATATCACGGAACATATGAGATGTTTCAAGGGCTGAAATTAGGATTTCAGGCTCATGCCCACGTCAAGAGGTATGAGACCTCCGACGATTTTCTTAGCCTACAAACTAAGGGAGAAACGCTCAATCGTTGAGCTTGTGCTCAGATTGTCTGAGTGCAACAATCACTTGAATCGAGTGGGAGTTGATCTTCCAGATAAGATAGTGATGTTTCTCCATAGTCATTGCCACCAAGCTGCTAGAGCTTCGTGATGAACTATAACATATCAGGGATAGATATGATGATCCTTGAGGTATTCACGATGTTTGACACCGCGAAAGTAGAAATCAAGTAGGAGCATCAATTGTTGATGGTTGGTAAAACCACTAAATCCAAGAAGGGCAAGGGCAACAAGGATACTTCATGAAACGGCAAAACAGTTGCTGCTCCGGTGAAGAAACCCAAGGTTGAACCCAAACCCGAGACTAAGTGCTTCGTAATAAGGGGAACAGACATCGGAGCAGAACCACCCTAGATACTTGGTAGATGAGAAGGCTGGCAAGGTCGATAGAAGTATATTGATATACATTATGTTAATGTGTACTTTACTAGTACTCCTAGTAGCACCAGGGTATTAAGATACCGTTCGGTTGCTAAGTGTTAGTAACTCAAATAAAAGCTATGGAATAAACGGAGACTAGCTAAAGGTGAGTTGACGATATATGTTGGAAGTGTTTCCAAGGTTGATGTGATCAAGCATCGCACGCCCTCTACCATCGAGATTAGGTGTTAAACCTAAATAATTGTTATTTGGTGTTTATGCTGAGCATAGACATGATTGGATTATGTCTATCGCAATACGGTTATTCATTTAAGGAGAATAATGGTTACTCTATTTATTTGAATAATACCTTCAATGGTCTTGCACCTAAAGGAATGGTTTATTGAATCTCGATCGTAGTGATACACATTTTCATGCCAAAAGATATAAGATAGTAATGATAGTACCACTTACTTGTGGCAATGCCATGTGAGTCATATTGGTATAAAACACATGAAGAAGTTCCATGTCGATGGATCTTTGGACTCACTGCTTTTGAAAAGTTTGAGACATGCTAACCATGTCTATTGGTGTGTATGCATGAAGAAACTCCATGCAGATGGATCGCTTAGACTCACTTGATTTAGAATCACTTGAGATATGCAAAACATACCACATGGGCAAGATGACCGAAAAGCCTCGGTTTCAAAGAAGATGGAACAAGATAGCAACTTGTTGGAAGTAACACATTTTGATGTGTGCAGTCCAATGAGTGCCGAGGCATGCAAAGGAATATCGTTATGTTCTTACTTCACGATGATTCGAGTAGATGTTGAGTATATTTACTTGATGAAACACAAGTCTGAATTATTGAATGGTTCAAGCAATTTCAGAGTGAAGTTTAAGATCTTCGTGACAAGAGGATAGGATGTCTATGATATGATCATAGAGATGAATATCTGAGTTACGAGTTTTGGCACACAATTAAGACATTGTGCAAATTGTTTCACAATAAATAATACCGAACACCATAGTGTGATGGTGTGTCCGAACATCATAGTTGCACCCTATTGGATATGGTGCGTACTATGATGTCTCTTATCGAATTACCACTATCGCTCATGGGTTAGGCGTTAGAGACAACCGCACTCACTTTAATAGGGCACCACGAAATTCGCTGAGATGACACCGTATGAACTATGGTTTAGAGAAACCTAAGCTGTCATTTCTTAAAGTTTGGGGCTACGACGCTTATGTGAAAAGTTTCATGTTGATAAGCTCGAACCCAAAAGCGGATAAAATACATCTTCATAGGACACCCAAAACAGTTGGGTATACCTCCTAATTCAGATCCAAAGCAATAGGGATTGTTTCTTGAATCGGGTCCTTTCTCGAGGAAAAGTTCGCTCGAAAAGTTGAGTGGGAGGATGGTGGAGACTTGATAAGGTTATTGAACCGTCACTTCAACAAGTGTGTAGCAGGGCACGTGAAGTTGTTCCGTGGCACCTACACCAATTGAAGTAGAAGCTTATGATAGTGATCATGAAGTTTCGGATCAAGTCACCGACGCACCTCGAGGGTGACAAGGATGCGCATTACTTCGAGTGGTACAACAATCCTGTCTTGAAGGACATGTTGCTAGACAACAATGAACCTACGAGCTATGGAGAAGCGTGGTGGGCCCGGATTCCGACAAATGGTTAGAAACCATGAAATCCGAGGTAGGATCCATGTATCATAACAAAGCATGGACTTTGGTGGACTTGCCCGATGATCGGCAAGCCATTGAAATAAATGGGTCTTTAAGAAGAAGACGGACATGGACGGTAATGTCACCTTCTATAAAGCTCGACTTGTGGCAAAGAGTTTTTCACAAGTTCAAGGAGTTGACTACGATGAGATTTTCTCATCCGTAGCGATGCTTAAGTCCGTCGGAATCATGTTAGCACAAGCTGCATTTATGAAATCTGGCAGATGGATGTCAAGACGAGTTTCCTTACCTTTACGTAAGGAAAGGTTGTATGTGATACAATCAGAAAAGTTTTGTCGATCCTAAGGATGCTAAAAGGTATGCTAGCTCCAGCGATCCTTTCTAAGGACTGGAGTAAGCATCTCGGAGTTGGAATGTGCACTTTGATGAGATGATCAAAGATTTTGGGTTTATACAAAGTTTATGAGAAACTTGTATTTCCAAAGAAGTGAGTGGGAGCACTATAGAATTTCTGATGAGTATGTGTCATTGACATATTGTTGATCAGAAATGATGTAGAATTTCTGGAAAGCATATAGGGTTATTTGAAAAGTGTTTTTCAAGTGAAAACCTGTATTAAGCTACTTGAACATTGAGCATCAAGATCTATAGGATAGATCAAAACCGCTTAATGGTACTTTCAAATGAGCACATACCTTGACATAATCTTGAAAGTGTTCAAGATGGATCACCAAAGAAGGAGTTCTTGCCTGAGTCGTAAGGTATGAAGTTAAGAGTTAAAGCTCGACCACGACAGTAAAAGAGAGAAAGGATGAAGGTCGCCCCTATGCTTCGTACATAGGCTCTATAGTATGCTATGCTGTGTACCGCACCGAAGTGTGCCTTGCCATGAGTCACTAAGGGTACAAGAATGATCCAGAATGGATCATTGGACAGCGGTCAAAATTGTCCTTGGAGTAAATAAGGACATGTTTCTCGATTATGGAGGTGATAAAGAGTTCGCCGTAAAGGGTTACGCCGATGCAAGCTTTAACACCTATCCGAATGACTCGAGTAGCAAACCGGATACGATAGTGGAGCAACCATTTGGAATAGCTCCAAGTGGAGCGTGGAAGCAGTATTTACAATATGACATAGAGAATTATGAAGTACACACGGATCTAAAAGGTTCAGACCGCTGACTAAAACCTCTCTCACAAGCAAAACATGATCAAACCCCGTAACTCATTGAGACTTAATCACATGGTGATGTGAACTAGTTTAAGACACTAGTAAACTCTTTGGATGTTGGTCACATGGCGATGTGACCTATCAGTGTTAATCACATGGCGATGTGAACTAGATTATTGACTCTAGTGCAAGTGGGAGACTGTTGGAAATATGCCCTAGAGGAAATAATAAATTAGTTATTATTATATTTCCTTGTTCATGATAATCGCTTATTATTCATGCTATAATTGTATTGACCGGAAACAGCAATACATGTGTGGATACATAGACAACACCATGTCCCTAGTAAGCCTCTAGTTGACTAGCTCGTTGATCAATAGATGGTTACGGTTTCCTGACCATGGACATTGGATGTCATTGATAACGGGATCACATCATTAGGAGAATGATGTGATGGACAAGACCCAATCCTAAGCCTAGCACAAAGATCGTAGTTCGTATGCTAAAGCTTTTCAAATGTCAAGTATCTTTTCCTTAGACCATGAGATCGCAATTCCCGGATACCGTAGGAGTGCTTTGGTGTATCAAACGTCACAACGAATCGGGTGACTATAAAGGTGCACTACAGGTATCTCCGAAAGTGACCATTGGGTTGACACGGATCAAGACTGGGATTTGTCACCCGTAAACGGAGAGGTATCTCTGGGCCCACTCGGTAGGACATCATCATATGTGCACAATGTGACCAAGGGGTTGATCACGGATGATGTGTTACGAACGAGTAAAGAGACTTGCCCGTAACGAGATTGAACAAGGTATCGGGATACCGACGATCGAATCTCGGGCAAGTACAATACCGCTAGACGAAGGGAATTGAATACGGATTGATTGAGTCCTTGACATCGTGGTTCATCCGATGAGATCATCGCGAACATGTGGGAGCCAACATGGGTATCCAGATCCCGCTGTTGGTTATTGACGGAGAACGCCTCGGTCATGTCTCGCTTGTCTCCGAACCCGTAGGGTCTACACACTTAAGGTTCGGTGACGCTAGGGTTATATAGGAAGCTTGTATGTGGTTACCGAATGTTGTTCGAGTCCCGGATGAGATCCCTGACGTCACGAGGAGTTCCGGAATGGTCTGGAGGTAAAGATTTATATATGGGAAGTCCTGTTTTGGTAACCGAAAAGTTTCGGCGATATCGGTAATGTAATGGGACCACCGGAGGGTCCTGGGTCCACCAAGTGGGGCCACCTGCCCTGAAGGTTGCGTGGGCCAAGTGTGGAGGGAACCAGCCCCAAGGGGCTGGTGCGCCCACAAGGGGCCCAAGGCGCAAGGATGGGTGGGAGGGGCAACCCTAGTCCAGATGGGCCCTAAGGCCCATCTAGTGGGCGCCTCCTCTCCTCCTCTCTTGGCCGCCCCAAACCCATCTAGGGCTGGCCGCCACCCCTAGGGGTGGAAACCCTAGAGGGGCGCAGCCCTCCCTTCCCTATATATATGAGGCCCTGGGCTGCCCATAACACACGAGAGCCTCCTCTCCAGCGCAGCCCCGCCTCTTCCTCCTCCTCTCCCTAGTGCTTGGCGGCCTGCGGGATTGCCACACTCCTCCATCACCACCATGCCGCTGTGCTGCTGCTGGATGGAGTCTTCTCAACCTCTCCTCTCTCCTTGCTGGATCAAGGCATGGGAGACGCCACCGGCTGTACGCCTGTTGAACGCGGAGGTGCCGTCTGCTCGCACTTGATCATCGGTGATTTGAATCACGACGAGTACGACTCCTTCAACCCCGTTCACTTGAATGCTTCCGCTTAGCGATCTACAAGGGTATGTAGATGCACTCTCCTTCCCTCGTTGCTAGTTTCTCCATAGATAGATCTTGGTGACACGTAGGAAAATTTTGAATTTCTGCTACGTTCCCCAACAACATAGTCCAGCGTTGGAGCTCGGATACAGTCCGACGTTGGAGCTCGGATACATAGTCCAGCGTTAGAGCTGGGAAGCAGTCCGGCATTGGTGCTCGGCTGCAAAAGATACCTTGAATGCAGTCCGGCGTTGGAGCTCGGACGCAAGAGGACCTTGCCACCCGGGAACAACTTCAAACCCGAGGCATGGCATAAAAATAACAAGGCATTGATAAAGGTCGTAAACTTAAAGGGACTCCTCGGATGCCCAACGCGTCGAATGCATTTCGGCGATCCTCAAGATAGAAGATGAGAAGATTTGTTGAACCAGTTTTCAAGACCGCAACCAAGATGAAGAACAGTTCGAAGAATCGAGGAGCGCCCCTAACTTGAAGACCGGTTCTGGGGGCTACCGATGGTGTCCCGGACTAGGGGTACTCAACGCGTCAGATCCCGATCGGTTGATTGGGCCGAGGACCACCATGGCAGATACTCATGGGCCAGTCCGGACAGCTGCCGATACAAGGAAGAATCAACAAGACTTGGCGATCAAGACAAGGACTCCTCCCCCACCGGCGTATTCGGCTAGGACTCTTGTTATCCTAGGCCTCTGGTGCATTATATAAACCGGGGCCAGGCTAGTCGATAGATAGACAACAACAATCATACCATAGGCTAGCTTTTAGGGTTTAGCCTCTACGATCTCGTGGTAGATCTACTCTTGTACTACCCATATCACCAATATTAATCAAGCAGGACGTAGGGTTTTACCTCCATTGAGAGGGCCCGAACCTGGGTAAAACATCGTGTCCCTTGTCTCCTGTTACCATTGATCCTAAGACGCACTGCTTGGGACCCCCTACCTGAGATCCACCGGTTTTGACACCGACAATGGCGGTGGTGGAGAAGGCGGAGGCGGACCTCCAGAAGCGCGTTGCCGAGACGTAGGACTGGTTCCATGAGGCCCACAAGGAGCCCAAGGCTGCCCAGGGCGAGCTGGCCAAGCGCGATGTGGAGCTCACCATGAAGCTCACCGACATCAAGAAAGCTCAAGAGACGGCGAGGAACTTGGCTGTGGCCGCCGAAGCCGCCCGTACCCAGCACGAGGCCGCGCTGAACTCCCAAGACGAGGACCTCGCTGTACGCGAGGAGAAGCTTGCCACCATGCTTCGCGGCAAGGATGCAGAGGTGGAGAAGCTTGTCTTGCAGCGGACCAGTGAGCTGGAGCAGAGGCACTCAATGCCCAGGCCCAGGTTCACGCTGGCAAGGTGGAGGAGTTGGAGGCGGAGCGCGACGGGTTGAAGGAGCAGGCCCTGAAGCTGTCCCAGGAGAAGGACACGCTTAACAGTGCCCTGACAGAGGCGTAGGGCGCGGTCGTCAGCAAGGCTGGGGAGCTCCCCGAGGCCAAGAACTCCATCAAAGACCTCAAGCTGAAGCTGGAGGGTCTCAAGAAGGTGCTGTCGGAGGCCAAAACCCGAGAGGGGACCCTGGCCAAGGAGCTAGAGGCCGAAAAGCAGTTGCGGAAGAATGAGGGCCTCAACTTCGCGGATCACATGAAGGGCGAGAACCGTTGGCTCGATCGCCTCGCCAACGTCACCAACCAGGCCGCCGCGCAGCAGGCCATCATGGGGATGCCGGACGTGAGGTATGTCCCGGAGCGGAGCGTGAGTGCCAATTGCAGCCTGACCATGTTCTTTTAGAAGGTTGTCGGTGCTCTGGAGAGGCTCCACACCAACCGGGCGGCCTCACTGGCCGACGAGTCCCGGAGGCTTTGCCAGGATGCCATGACCAAGGTTCTCACCAAGGTGGCGCACTAGTACACCGACCTCGACTTCAACGCGCAGACCGAGAGCTTGCCGAAGGGTACTAACCTCGCGCCGTTCAGGGAGCGCATCAAGCCCATCATCAGCCGAGTCGGCGAAATTCAGAGGGTGGAGGGCTAGCGCCGGGATTAGGAATCCCGTTCTTTATCGCCGCTGCAGGTTCACAACCAAGACAATTGCTATCTCTAGTTAGAACCGCATCAACAATTCGATGTGACATAACTCTGCAGCACTTTCAGTATTATGCATGTTATTTTCCTGTTCGATTTTCCTTTGTATGTCCTCCCTACGTTACTGGGTAGGCTCGCCGGCGCGTAAACCCAAGGCGGCGTCTTGGGGATGGATCCCCATTGGCCTGTCGGGTGTGCTTGCTACCGGGCGAACCACCTTGTCGCCCTTAGCGCGGCCGCCCGAACTGTCGAGCTTGACTCGAGTCAGAGTCGCGAGAGTTGCCAAGTGCGGAAGGCTACCCCGCCACTCTCGACGTGGCCGCTTTGAGCTGTTGAGCGGACTCTAAACAGAACAAGGGCATTGCCAATTGCGGGAGGGCCCCTTTGCGTGCAGGTTTCTCATACATAGGCGAGATCTCCGAGGACGATAACCTTATGTATATGAGGAAATAACTGAAAGATCTGAATGACTTAGCTTTTCTGTTGCCGAGCCGACGTCGTTCCTCCGGCCGCCTTCTTCTCAGGAGCCAAGGGCGATGAAGAACTGCTAGGCCAACTACTAGACCAGATTCTCACAATTGTGCCCCCTACCTGGCGCGCCAAAGATGTCAGTGTGGAATGACACCTATGGGATCACAAGAATCCCTACTATGGTTGCCGGGGCACTGGGTTGCGAGAAGAGCAGGGCTAGTAGACAGCACAAGGATCGTTTACCCAGGTTCGGGCCACGAGGATGCGTAAAACCCTAGCCCTGCTTTGGTTGGTATATTTCAGAGAGTTCTTGAGCTCTCGAACTAGCTGTGGTCAGTGCGTGGTTCAAAAGAGCCGAATCCCTCTCCAGTATGCCATAGGCCTCCTTTTATAGTCAAAAGGGGCTGCCACAGTGGCACACGGGAGGTGGAAAGGCGTACAGTGCCCTGATCTTATCGCTCGTATTACAGGACAAGACGCATTTAATGCGTAGCTTAGGTGTCCCCTTGCTTTATGGGGACGGGGGCGAGGCCCGTCCCGTCTGTCGCTGCTGCTCCTCGCTTTGACACGTGCCCTGGCGTGTGGTGCCATGTAGGCAAGCAGGCAGCTGAGGTGGCGCAGTGGCAGAGCCTTCACGAAGATCTGCATGCCGCCACGCAGGCACTCGATGAGTTGGCCTGGGAGCTGCATGTTGCCACGCAGGTGACCGCCCAGCTGGTTGGGTTGGCAGCTGCATGTGAACGGCGGTGGAAGCTTGGTTGGCATGGGCTTGGCGGTGACCCTACTGGCGTCCTTGGTGAGGGCCTTGCTGGGTGGCCTGGCAAGGGTCTTGCCATGTGGCCCGACAAGGGTATTGCCGTGGTGCGCTGTCGTCCCCGGCAAGGGCCTTGCCGGGGGTCTGGTGGCCTTCCTTGGCAAGGATTGCCGAGGATCATCGTCTTCTAATCCTCATCTGATCTTGAGTATGTCTTCACAAAGATCTGCATGCCACTACGGAGGTGCCTCCCGAGCCCTGGCCCAACGTGATGTTGGAGACCATGGGCTCAAGGGTGGCCCGCTCTGTTGGTGCGGGGCGAGCTGTCCCGGCAAGGATCTTGTCGGGGATGCTGAGGCTGCCCCGGCAAGGGTCTTGCCGGGGGAACCTGCTTCGTCCCTCTGCTCTTTGTGGTCTTGCCCTTGGCATTGCTCTTATTATCTTGGGCTTTGGTCTTACCTTGGCTCACCTCCCCTGTTCTGCTTGGCGTGACCGTAGGTGCCACTACCACTAGTAGAAAAGAGGGCTTTCGTCTGGACCTTTTAGTCCCGGTTGGTGCCACGAACCGGGACTAAAGGGTGCGATGCCCATTAGTGCTAATGGGGTTTGAGGCATTAGTACCATTTCATGGCACGAACCGGTAATAAAGGTCCGATTTTCAAACTCTACCCCCCCCCCCCCCCGTGGATCGCCTTTTCACTTAAAAAAAATAAAAAAACATGATGAAAATGTCAAAAAAATAAAAGAAAATAAGTTTCCCATGTGGTATGTGGTCTAGTTGTTGGGAAAATTTGCAAATATGAATTTCGACTTTATTTGCAAAATCTCTCGAGAATTTGTAAAAATGGGCATAACTTTTGCATACTACACTAGTAGAAAAAGGGTCAAACGTGAAGCACAGTAGTGCCGGTTTGTAAAAAAACCGACACTAATGTGATCAATAGTGCCGGTTCGAATGGCTATGCATTAGTGCCGGTTCGTAATGAACCTTTAGTACCGGTTCGTGCCACGAACCGGTACTAAAGGGGTGGTGGCAGGCTGGCATCAGGCCAGGGCCCCACGAGCCCCTTTAGTGACGGTTTGTGACACAAACCGGTACTAAAGGTCTAACCTATAGTACCGGTTTGCGTCACCAACCGGCACTACAGAGTCTTAACCTATAGTCCCGGTTGAAGACACAAACCGGCAATATAGGGCAATTTTCAAACTCCCCGTGTATCGCCATTTCAGTTTTGTAAAAATCGAAAGAAAATTATAAAAACTTCATAAAATAAAATCTTTCGAGAGGTAGTTATATTACTACATTTACTAGTTAGGAAAATTTGAAAACTTAAATTTGGACATGTTTTGCAAAAAGTGTAGGGAAAATGTAAAATGGCTATAACTTTTGCATACGATGTCGGAAAAAAGCGTATAATATATCAAAAAATTCAGCACGAAAATGTCTCATCGCATCATCAAGATCGAAATCACTATCATCATCCTCATCATAGTATCCATGTTCAACATCGTCATGTGGTGGATCAAGTCCTAGAGAGGGTAATTCGTTAGAGTGAGTTTGACAATGATCTTGCTTATGAATTCTTCTTGCTTCGGAAATAATATCACCAATAATTCCAACATCTCCTTTCGCACGCATAAGGTCGGTAAGTTCAAATAGACGATCACCAAACATAGGATCACTAGTATTCATTTTACTCAAAGCAATAGACTTATAGAGAATTTCATCTAGATTTTTCAAGGAATAATTTGGAAAGCGTTCCTCAAGAAATTTCCATATAGTTTAGGCACACTCAAAAGTAGGCAAGATTCTAATCAAGTTTCTAGGCAAGCCTCTAGTGATAAGATTAATAGTTCTAAGATTCCTAGTCATGTCAATAGATTCATCAAGGGTAGGATGCATAGGATCAACATGAGGAGCACAAGGGCTAGCAATGTACTTGTTCAAATGATATTGATTGAAAATTACAAGCATCTCATTTTTTTCACTCATGAAAATACTCTCCATCAAGAATAGACACTCTATGACTAAGACTCCCCAAAGTAGACTCATCCATCTTCCTCCAATGGTGATTAAACCAAGGCAATGGAGACCAATGCTCTGATACCACTTGTAGGATCTTGAGAAGAGGTGTCTAGAGGGGGGGGGGGTGATTAGACACTAAGTACCAAAGTTGCAGTTTTTAACCTTATTAAAGTTTAAGTGGAGTTTAGGCACAAGTTTTGCAATGAGTATATGAGCAGCGGAAAGTAAAGCATGCAACTTGCAAGCAATTAAAGGGAAGGGTTTGGAGGATTCAAATGCAATTGGAGACATGGATGTTTTTGGCGTGGTTCCGATAGGTGGTGCTATCGTACTTCCACGTTGGTGGAGACTTCAACCCACGAAGGGTAACGGTTGCGCGAGTCCACGGAGGGCTCCACCCACGAAGGGTCCACGAAGTAGCAACCTTGTCTATCCCACCATGGCCGTCGCCCACGAAGGACTTGCCTCACTAGCGGTAGATCTTCACGAAGTAGGCGATCTCCTTGCCCTTACAAACTCCTTGGTTCAACTCCACAATCTTGTCGGAGGCTCCCAAGTGACACCTAGCCAATCTAGGAGACACCACTCTCCAAGAAGTAACAAATCGTGTGTTGATGATGAACTCCTTGCTCTTGTGCTTCAAATGATAGTCTCCCCAACACTCAACTCTCTCTCATAGGATTTGAATCTGGTGGAAAGAAGATTTGAGTGGAAAGCAACTTGGGGAAGGCTAGAGATCAAGATTCATATGGTAGGAATGGAATATCTTGGCCTCAACACATGAGTAGGTAGTTCTCTCTCAGAAATAGGATGCTGGAAGTGTAGGTTCTGTCTGATGGCTCTCTCCACGAATGAAGAGGAGGTGGATGGGTATATACAGCCTCCACACAAAATCTAACCGTTACACACAATTTACCAATCTCGGTGGGACCGAATCAACAAACTCGGTCAGACCGATTTTAGTAAACCTAGTGACCGTTAGGGTTTTCGGTGGGACTGATTTGCATCTCAAGAGGACCGATATGGTTAGGTTAGGCATAACGTAATCTCGGTGAGACCGACACACAAACTCGGTGAGACCGATTTTGGTAATTAGCTAACCAGAGAGTTGGTCGTGCAAACTCGGTTGGACCGATTACACAAACTCGGTGGGACCGATTTTGGTAATAAGTTAACCAGAAAGTTTGCATTGTAATCTTGGTAGTACCGATTCTCAAACTCGGTGAGACCGACTTTGATAATGGACATACACAGAGAGATCACAATTCCATCTCGGTGAGACCGAGATCCCTATCGGTAGAACCGATTTTCCTAGGGTTTGTGGCAGTGGCTAAGACATCCAAACTCGGTGGCGCCGGATAGGAAGAACCAGTGGGGCCAAGTTTGAGTTTAGGTTTCAGGACATTTGTGTGCAAGTGGGAAAGTAGCTGAGGGTATTTGGATCATATCACTAAGCACATGAAGCAAGAGGCTCATTAAGCAACACCTCATCCCTCCTTGATAGTATTGGCTTTTCCTATAGACTCAATGTGATCTTGGATCACTAAAATGTAAAATGAAGAGTCTTGAGCTTGAAGCTTGAGGCAATTCTTTGTCCTTAGCATCTTGAAGGAGTTCCCACATCCTTTAGTCCATGCCACTCCATTGTTGAACTTATCTGAAACATACTAGATAAAAGTGTTAGTCCAACAAGAGATATGTTAACATTAATTACCAAAACCACCTAAGGAGCACTTGCGCTTTCAATCTCCCCCTTTTTGGTAATTGATGACAACATACATCAAAGCTTTAGATAAAGATATAAAGAATAACAAGTAAAGCTTTGGAAAGACATGTAACAATCATAGGCTCCCCCTACATGTATGCAATCATGTGAATATGGAATATAGAAGCATGTGATAGCATAACCATGGTAGAGCAGGCAATGTGTTACATGTATCTTGGCCATATGCATCAGAGCAAAGAATATTAAGGAAAATACCTTCATGCCCATGAGTCCTTCTTGCAAACAGTATGTACATCAGCAAGAATTTCTCATACACATGATTGTTATGCATATACTTACCTTGTAGTCTTGAGTTGGCTCAGGATGGAATGAACCTGCGTAAACATGGTTAGATAACACAGATGCACCTACTAGCCAGAGCAAACAAAAGAAACCACAAGAATACCAAGACTGGGATGACATGTAGAGAGTGAGTACTAAGTACTACATTGGATTTGACATGTCCCCAAGAATAAAGATATGCAATGAATTTAGATGATTTCTTTCCCTTAGATGTCTTGCTCCCCCTGAATCTAGCATGGGATACTGGGAGAAGGTAGGGAACAGAAAATCAGAGCTGAAAGATATAAATGAACAGAGCTAATGCAAGCTAATGCAGATAAGCACATATGAACATGTCTTTCCCCTCAAGAATACATGTGGCATCTCTCCTCTTGAACACCAAGCATCTGGGATCCTTGAGAAATACTCTCTACTAGTATTCTCTCCCCCTGGAGATCTCTCTCTCTCCCCCTGAAGGATCTCTCTCTCCTTCTCTGATGTGATCTCTCTAAGTGATAAGCTTTGATGTGATCTCTCTCTCCCCCTTTGACATCAATTTTCAAGTAGGGCTTGATAAGAAAAAATTTAGCTCTCTCTCCCCCGCTGGAATTTCTCGTGAATGGGTTTGATCCTTGAGTCACAACCTAAAGCAATGATAAAAAGGTGTTGCTTGTAGAGGACAAGATTCATTGAGTGGAGCTGGATCAAAAGAAACACAGAATAAGTGGCAAACCATTTTTCCTGTTGTGAAATCGGTGGCACCGAGTGGTATGCTTCGGTGGTACCGAAATTTTTCAGTTGGACCAAAATAACAAATCGGTGTAACGAGTTCATCGCAGAGAAAACACTTGTCACCTCAGCTCACTTGACTAATAAGATCTCACAAAGATTTGCAAGGAATTTACTGAAAGATTTGCAATGAATTGGAATGCAAAAAATGCAGAGCAAACAGAAAGATATCTAGATGAAGTTTTTTTTTGAAAGGGGAAACACATATGCATGAGACAAATGCATAAACACAGAAAAGAACACAAGAGAACTTCATCTAGAGATGGTTGGCGACAAAGTCACCTATGTTAGAGTATATTGACTTAGGAGTCAAGTGAGATCACTTGATCATAGGTCATACTCATCGTTTAAGCTCAAAATGGGGTTGCCATTTTTCGTTTAAACATCTTGATGTATTCACATCTTGTCGAGTTGCTTTAACTCATGACTTGGAGTAAAGCTTTCTAAGATGGAATAACATACCTTGGTTGGTGGTGTCGTCCATGTTGTTGAACTTGTGTGGGTTGCTCAAGGTTGATGTAGCTCATCAAGAATTTGGAGCACCACTTGGAATTTGAGTCCATCTACCTACATGGGTTAGTTCGCAAGGAAGAGCACTTGTGTATCCAACAATGACAATCATGAAGCTCAACATAGAATTTGTCAAAGGATATGTTTAAGTGGTTTTGTGCTTCCTTGGCTTCAACCACCTTGTGTAGAGACTTGGTGATGTAGAGATTGCTCAAGATATGAGTAGGTTACAACCTCATGGAATTTGATTCAACCAAGTACCTACATGAGTTAGATAACATGCAAGATACAAATATATCCAAGACATAAGATTTCCATCATAGGTGAGATATCAAGGATTAGGCATAGGCTCATGTCTTGCATGTATCCAATGGAGTTTCTACTCCAAGTTTGAAGCATCAATGATGTTCAATTCTCCTCTTAACCTGCAAAACACTTTCTCATCAAGAGGTTTAGTGAATATATCCGCTAATTGCTTTTCGGTGAGAACATGCTTAAGATCAATGTCACCCTTAGCAACATGATCTCGAATGAAATGATGACGAGCTTCAATATGCTTAGTTCGAGAATGTTGTACGGGATTATGACCAATTTCGATAGCACTTTCATTGTCACAAAGCAATGGAACATGTTTCACATATATCCCATAATCTTTAAGAGTTTTGGTCATCCAAAGTAATTGAGCACAACATGAACCAGCGGCAATGTATTCCGCTTCGGCAGTTGATAAGGATACCGAGTTTTGTTTCTTGGAGGACCAAGACACAAGAGATCTACCAAGAAATTGACAAGTACCCGAAGTGGACTTTCTATCAACCTTGTCGCCGGTATAGTCGGAGTCGGAGTAGCCAACAAGATCGAAAGAGGCCCTCTTAGGATACCAAATGCCAAAATTTGGTGTATGGATTAAGTATCTCACTATCCTTTTCACGGCCTTAAGATGACATTCTTTAGGAGCAGCTTGATATCGTGCACACATGCACACACTTAGCATAATATCGGGACGTGAAGCACATAGATATAGCAATGAACCAATCATAGAGCGATAAACCTTTTGATCAATCGGTTCATCATCTTTGGTTAAGTCAAGATGTCCACTAGTAGGCATGGGTGTAGACATACCTTTGCATTCTTGCATATTGAACTTCTTGAATAAGTCCTTAGTGTACTTCGTTTGAGAGACAAAAGTACCTTCCTTAGTTTTCTTGATTTGCAACCCAAGAATGAATTTGAGTTCACTCATCATTGACATCTCAAACTTCTCCGACATTAGCTTTCCAAACTTTTCACTAAAATGGGGGTTAGTTGATCCAAATATGATATCATCAACATAAATTTGGCATACAAATAATTCTCCATTAACCCTTTTAGTAAAAAGTGTGGAATCAATTTTCCTAGTTTCAAGCCTTTTTCAAGAAGAAACTTCGTCAAGCATTTATACCATGCTCTAGGAGCTTGTTTAAGACCATAAAGAGCTTTGTGAAGTTTGTAAACATGATTGGGTTTCTTAGGATTGACAAAGCCGGGAGGTTGCTTAACATAGACTTCCTCCTCTATTTCACCATTTAGAAAAGCACTTTTAATGTGCATTTGGTACAAGGTTATATCATGATGATTAGCATAGGCAAGTAAGATGCGAATGGACTCAAGTCTAGCAACGGGAGCATAAGTCTCACCATAGTCCATACCTTCGACTTGTGTGTAGCCTTGGGCGATTTAGACGTGCTTTGTTGCGTAACTACTTGTCCATCTTCATCTTGCTTGTTGCAAAACACCCATTTGGTACCAATGATGTTGTGGTTGTTGTCGGGCTTCTCAACCAATGTCCAATCTTGATTCCTCTCAAAGTTGTGTAGCTCTCCATGCATAGCATTTATCCAATCCGGATCTTCCAATGCTTCTTCAACCTTCATAGTTTCAATTTTAGAGATGAAAGAATAGTTTTCACAAAAGTTAGCTAAACGAGTTTTAGAGCGAGTGATTCTCCCGGTTTGAATATCATTGTAGATTTGCTCGACGGGATGGTCTTTAGCAATTCTTGCTCGAACTCGTGAAATCTTTTGCTTGGGTCTTCGTTGAACATCTTCTTCATCTTGTTCTTCTTCTTGGCCTTCTTCATTGCTGGTGTTGTCGTTCCCTTGTCGTGGTGGAGAAGGAGGTTGTTGACGTTCGTGATGATGCACTTCCTCGTTTTCTTCATCTTGGTGTGTCCCACTTGTGGATGCTTCCGTATCAACTCTTGATTCACCTTGTCGTGAAGTAGAAGCTTCCACTTGAATAGACGAGGTACTCTCCTTCACCTCCGTTGGACGGACCTTGCCAATAGACAAGTCTTGGATAGCTTCCGAAGGGTCTTTGTCTCCTACATCAATTGGCAATTGCTCTATTTGTGAGCCGTTAGATTCATCAAACTTCACATCTACCGTCTCTTCAACCTTTCGGGTGAAATTGTTGTAGACACGGTAAGTGAGAGAGTTCGAGCCGTAACCTAGTAGGAAACCTTCATGAGACTTAGGAGAAAATTTAGAACGATGATGCTTATCAAGAATGTAGCACTTTGAGCCAAATACTCGAAGGTATCCAACTTGGGGTTTGTTACCGGTGAGGATCTCGTATGCCGTCTTGCCGAGTAGCTTGTGAAGATACAAGCGATTTGTTGCATGACAAGCTGTCTCAACCGCTTCTGCCCAAAAGTGCTTCGGTGTCTTGTACTCCCTCTGTAAACTAATATAAGAGCATTTAGATCACTAAAGTAGTGATCTAAACACTCTTATATTAGTTTACGGAGGGAGTACTCATCAAGCATCGTTCTTGCCATTTCGATGAGCGTCCGGTTCTTCCTCTCAACAACTCCATTTTGTTGAGGTGTGTACGTAGCCGAGAACTCGTGTGAAATCCCTTCTTCGTCAAGAAAGGTGTCCACATTTGCATTCTTGAACTCCGTTCCGTTGTCGCTGCGAACCTTCCTGATCTTTACTTAAAATTGATTTTGGGCCTTTCTAGCGAAGTTTTTGAAGATCTTTTAGACCTGCGATTTATCATCGAGAAAGAATACCCACGTAAATCTTGAAAAATCATCAACTATAACTAGACCAAAAGAATTTCCACCGAGACTCTTGTAGGAGTTGGGACCAAAGAGATCCATGTGAAGTAGCTCGAGTGGCCTCTTTGTGGTCATGATGTTCTTCATGGGATGCCTTCCTCCAACCTGTTTACCTGCTTGACAAGCACTGCAAAGTCTATCCTTATCAAACATGACATCGTTAACTTCAAGGATATTATTCCCTTTAATAAGCTTGTCAAGGTTTCTCATGCCAACGTGACCTAATCGTCTATGCCATAACCAACCTTTTGAGGATTTAGCAATGAAGCAAGTTTCAGGTTGAGCCTTTTTAGTGAAATCAACAATGCATAGATCACCTCCACGCACACCGATAAAGACCATTTTATGATTGTCTCGACGAAACACTTGGCAATCAATTTCAGTAAATAGGACATTGAAACCGAAATCAACAAGTCTAGATACTGAAAGTAAGTTGTAGCCAAGAGATTCAACGAGCATGACATTTTGAATGGAGCTATCATGTGAGATGGCCACCTTACCGAGGCCAACCACCTTACCCTTTGAGTTGTCACCGAAAGTGACAAACTTTCGAGGACCATCATTTTTAGCAAGCTCACGAAACATGTCTTTATCTCCGGTCATGTGATCGGTACATCCACTATCAAGAACCCATTCCTTTCCTCCTGATACATATCCCCGAAGATTTGCCATAAGACCAAAATGTCTCATCGCATCATCAAGATCGAAATCACTGTCATCATCCTCATCATAGTATCCATGTTCAACATCGTCATGTGGTGGATCAAGTCCTAGAGAGGGTAATTCGTTAGAGTGAGTTTGACAATGATCTTGCTTATGAATTCTTCTTGCTTCGGAAATAATATCACTAATAATTCCAACATCTCCTTTGGCACGCATAAGGTCGGTAAGTTCAAATAGACGATCACCAAACATAGGATCACTAGTATTCATTTTACTCAAAGCAATAGACTTATAGAGAATTTCATCTAGATTTTTGAAGGAATAATTTGGAAAGCGTTCCTCAAGAAATTTCCATATAGTTTAGGCACACTCAAAAGTAGGCAAGATTCTAATCAAGTTTCTAGGCAAGCCTCTAGTGATAAGATTAACAGTTCTAAGATTCCTAGTCATGTCAATAGATTCATCAAGGTTAGGATGCATAGGATCAACATGAGGAGCACAAGGGCTAGCAATGTACTTGTTCAAATGATATTGATTGAAAATTACAAGCATCTCATTTTTCCACTCATGAAAATACTCTCCATCAAGAATAGGCACTCTATGACTAAGACTCCCCAAAGTAGACTCATCCATCTTACTCCAATGGTGATTAAACCAAGGCAATGGAGACCAATGCTCTGATACCACTTGTAGGATCTTGAGAAGAGGTGTCTAGAGGGGGGGTGATTAGACACTAAGTACCAAAGTTGCAGTTTTTAACCTTATTAAAGTTTAAGTGGAGTTTAGGCACAAGTTTTGCAATGAGTATATGAGCAGCGAAAAGTAAAGCATGCAACTTGCAAGAAATTAAAGGGAATGGTTTGGAGGATTCAAACGCAATTGGAGACACAAATGTTTTTGGCGTGGTTCCGATAGGTGGTGCTATCGTACTTCCACGTTGGTGGAGACTTCAACCCACGAAGGGTAACGGTTGCGCGAGTCCACGGAAGGCTCCACCCACGAAGGGTCCACGAAGTAGCAACCTTGTCTATCCCACCATGGCCGTCGCCCACGAAGGACTTGCCTCACTAGCGGTAGATCTTCATGAAGTAGGCGATCTCCTTGCCCTTACAAACTCCTTGGTTCAACTCCACAATCTTATCGGAGGCTCCCAAGTGACACCTAGCCAATCTAGGAGACACCGCTCTCCAAGAAGTAACAAATGGTGTGTTGATGATGAACTCCTTGCTCTTGTGCTTCAAATGATAGTCTCCCCAACACTCAACTCTCTCTCATAGGATTTGAATCTGGTGGAAAGAAGATTTGAGTGGAAAGCAACTTGCGGAAGGCTAGAGATCAAGATTCATATGGTAGGAATGGAATATCTTGGCCTCAACACATGAGTAGGTAGTTCTCTCTCAGAAATAGGATGCTGGAAGTGTAGGTTCAGTCTGATGGCTCTCTCCACGAATGAAGAGGAGGTGGAGGGGTATATATAGCCTACACACAAAATCTAACCGTTACAGACAATTTACCAATATCGGTGGGACCGAATCAACAAACTCGGTCAGACCGATTTTAGTAAACCTAGTGACCGTTAGTGTTTTCGGTGGGACTGATTTGCATCTCGGTAGGACCCATATGGTTAGGGTTAGGGCATAACGTAATCTCGGTGGGACCAATTACACAAACTCGGTGAGACCGATTTTGGTAATTAGCTAACCAGAGAGTTGTTCAGGCAAACTCAGTTGGACCGATTACACAAACTCGATGGGACCGATTTTGGTAATAAGTTAACAGGAAAGTTTGCATTGTAATCTCGGTAGTACCGATTCTCAAACTCGGTGAGACCGACTTTGATAATGGACATACACAGAGAGATCACAATCCCATCTCGATGAGACCGAGATCCCTGTCGGTAGAACCGATTTTCCTAGGGTTTGTGGCAGTGGCTAAGACATCCAAACTCGGTGGCGCCGGATAGGAAGAATCAGTGGGGCCGAGTTTGACTTTAGGTTTTAGGACATTTGTGTGGAAGTGGGAAATTAGCTGAGGGTATTTGGAGCATATCACTAAGCATATGAAGCAAGAGGCTCATTAAGCAACACCTCATCCCTCCTTGATAGTATTGGCTTTTCCTATAGACTCAATGTGATCTTGGATCACTAAAAAGTAAAATGAAGAGTCTTGAGCTTGAAGCTTGAGCCAATTCTTTGTCCTTAGCATCTTGAAGGAGTTCCCACATCCTTTAGTCCATGCCACTCCATTGTTGAACTTATCTGAAACATACTAGATAAAAGTGTTAGTCCAACAAGAGATATGTTGACATTAATTACCAAAACCACCTAAGGAGCACTTGTGCTTTCACATGCCACACTATAATGTTTGGACGAAGCACGGAGAAATAGGGGTTATGGTGGAAGACAACGAAAAAGAAGAGGACGATGACAACTATGTGCCCCCTGAATACGGTGATGCTGCAACGGGGGAAGCTGAAGATCAAGAGGAACCAGACGATGTGCCCGATGATGATCTCGGCCGGGTCATTGTTGATGCAAGGGAAAAGTGCGAAACTGAAAAGGAGAAGCTGAAGTTTGATCGCATGTTAAAGGATCACAAAAAAGGGTTGTACCCCAATTGCGAAGATGGCAACACAAAGCTCGGTACCGTACTGGAATTTATGCAGTGGAAGGCAGAGAATGTTGTGCCTGACAAAGGATTTGAGAAGCTACTGAAAATATTGAAGAAGAAGCTTCCAAAGGATAACGAATTTCCTGACAGTACGTACACAGCAAATAAGGTCGTATGCCCTCTAGGATTGGAGGTGGAGAAGATACATGCATGCCCTAATGACTTCATCCTCTACAGCGGTGCGTACAAGGATTTGAACGCATGCCCGGTATGCGGTGCATTGCGGTATAAGATCAGACAAGATGACCCTGGTGATGTTGAGAGCGAGCCCCGCAGAAAGAGGGTTCCTGCGAAGGTGATGTGGTATGCTCCTACAATACCACGGTTGAAATGAGTGTTGAGAAACAGAGAGCATGCCAAGTTGATGCGATGGCACAATGAGGACCGTAAGAAAGACAGGAATTTGAGAGCACCCGTTGACGGGTCGCAGTGGAGAAAAAACGAGAGAAAGTACTGGGCTCGTGTCGGTGTGGAACGATACCTATGGGATCACAAGAATCCCTACTACGGTTGTCGAGGAGCGAGATTGCGAGAAGAGCAGGGCTAGTAGACAGCACAAGGATCGTTTACCCAGGTTCGGGCCGCAAGGATGCGTAAAACCCTAGTCCTGCTTTGGTGGGTGTATTTCAGAGAGTTCTTGAGCTCTCGAACTAGCTGTGGTCAGTGCGTGATTCAAAAGAGCCGAATCCCTCTCTAGTATGCCATGGGCCTCCTTTTATAGTCAAAAGGGGCTGCTACAGTGGCACACAGGAGGTGGAAAGGCGTACAGTGAACTAAGCTTATCGCTTTTATTACAGGACAAGACGCATTTAATGCGTAGCTTAGGTGTCCCCTTGCTTTATTGGGGACGGGGGCGAGGCCCGTCCCGTCCGTCGCCGCTCCTCCTCGCTTTGACACGCGCCCTGGCTGGTGAGGCGCGTGGTGCCATGTAGGCAGGTAGGCAGCTGAGGTGGTGCAGTGGCGGAGCCTTCACGAAGATCTGCATGCCGCCACGCAAGCGCTCGATGAGTTGGCCTGGGAGCTACATGTTGCCACGCAGGTGCCCGCCCAGCTGGTTGGGTTGGGAGCTGCATGTGAACGGTGGTGGAAGCTTGGTTGGCGTGGGCTTGGCGGTGACCCTGCTGGCGTCCTTGGTGAGGGCCTTGCCGGGTGGCCCGGCAAGGGTCTTGCCGTGGCGCGCTGTCGTCCCCGACAAGGGCCTTGCCGGGGGTCTGGTGGCCTTCCTTGGCAAGTATCTTGCAGAGGATCGTCGTCATCTAATCCTCAGCTGATCTTGAATATGTCTTCACAAAGATCTGCATGCCACCACGGAGGTGCCTCCCGAGCCCTGGCCCAACGTGATATTGGAGACCGTGGGCTCAACGGTGGCCCGCTCTACTGGTGCGGGGCGAGTTGTCCCGTCAAGGATCTTGCCGGGGCTGCTGAGGCCGCCCCGGCAAGGGTCTTGCTGGGGGAACCTGCTTCGTCCCTCTGCTCTTTGTGGTCTTGGCCTTGGCGTTGCTCTTATTATCTTGGGCTTTGCTCTTACCTTGGCTCACCTCCCCTGTTCTGCTTGGCGTGACTGTAGGCGCAGCTCCGACTGCCCGCACAGGTATAGGGGGACGAAAACGCACCCCTCTTTTTGTACACCGACAGGAGCCCCCGGGCCTGGGCCACACATAAGCATGACACGTTGTTGGGCCAGGCCCAAAACGGTGTGTGGGCAGGCGGGGCGGTTTTTACCAAGACCCGCGCGCGCGGCGCGGTGTGGAGGGGTGTGTGTGACATGTGCGGCATGCGTGGGGCAGTTTCCACACGCATGCGTCACATCGCAGTAAATGGGCAGCACGCCCCGCGGCTTCCCCATAAAAAAAGATAACCGCGGGCGCACTGTTCCTTTTACCCTTCGCGCAACCCCAATCTCGGAAACCTCCGCCTGCCTTCCTCTTCTTCTCCAAGCTTCGTTCCTGCTCGCCGCCGTTGCGCTTCCGCCGCCCTCTGTCATGCCCTCCTCCCAGAGCCACCATGGCACCAAAATCCACCAAGGGAAAGGGAGTGGCCAAGGACGCCGGAGCCGCGGAGCCACCGGAGAGTGCGCTGGCGGTGCAGCGAACGCAGTCCGCCTTCTTCCCCTCGACAGTTGACATGTTCGAGCTTCGGGACTCCTTCAGGCCCCTGTGGGGAGTGAAGACGGGGGTGAATTCGGGGCATCCAGCCACGCGTGTCATCCCCGCTGACTGCGCCGAGGCTGCCCCAAATCGGTACCCCTTCTTTGTCGATTATTTTTCCTGCGGGCTCTGCCCTCCCTTCTCTGATTTCTTCAGCGACGTCATGCATACCTTTGGCTTCCGCCTCCTGGATTTTACTCCGAATGCGGTGGCATGCATGGCCCTTTTCGCGCATCTCTGCGAGGGCTTCGTTGGGTGCACCCCAACACGGCGCTCTTCCGCCATTACTTCTCCCCTCGGATCCAACCAGGGGGCACCATCTCCGGTTGCCTTGCCTGGGTCTCAAGATCCAAGGGGGCGTATCCAGAGGGTGCCATGAAGGAGAGGTAGGAAGAATGGTGGGGCCGGTGGTGCTGGATCGAGGAGAAGGACCCGCCGGCGTTCTGCGAAGTTCGTCGGGCGCCACCGGTCCGCAGAAGCGATTGGAGTGACGTCGATGCTAATGACGAGAAGCTCACGGTCACCACCACCAAGATCCTCCGGCTCACCGAGGCCAGCCTCACCCTTGAGATGATCGGGGCGGACTTCATCCGCCGCCGGATTGCTCCACTGCATAACAAGGGGAGTCCAGCCTGGCTCTTCACGAACCCCGCCGACATCATGCGGCTTCGTCCCGGCCTCGACCACAATTTCACAGTGATGGGGCACGCCCATTTCTGCCAGCGGCTCTTCCAGCTTGACGTGGGCCGCAACGGCGAGGTCGAGCGGACTGGCAAGGTCGCGAGGGCTGCCGCGAAGGCCGGCAAGGTCCTCAAGGGGCCTCTGTTCAAGCTGCCGACGGGGGTGGTCCCGTTGTGCAATAACTCACGCTGGTCCGATATCATTGCCATGATGCCGGACTGCAACGCACATGGCCCTGACCTGAGCTGGAAGAAGCCGGAGGATGCCGAGGTACGTCAACGCCGACACCGAGCGGCTGCTTGTCCAGGACACCACATAGGCGGAGCTGGACTACATCGCCACCAGGGCGAGGGAGGCACAACTTGCCAAGGAGGCCGGCAGCGCCGGCGGCATGGAGGACAAGGCCGTGACGGCCGCGGAGGAGGAGGAGCTCGCCCGGTGGGCGGCGGCCGCCGAGGGAGCCAGCAGCGCCGGCACCGAGGCTCCTCTAGTTGAAGATGTGACCGGCGAGTCATCGTCGGAGGAGGCCGAGACTGCAGGCCCGACGCCCACTATGGGGAGAGGGCGAGTCCTGCGGCGGGCCAGTTCCGGCGAGCCGGTCCGGCCCGGCAGGGCTGCGCGGCCACAGCTGACCTTGGAGGGGTCCGGGCGCCACACGAGGGCCGCAACGGCAAAGAAGCCGGCGAAGGCCGCGGTGAAGAAGAAGACAGCCGCCCCTTCTTCGTCCACGCGTGTCCAGAAACCACCTCCTTCTCCTCCTCCGGCGTATGTCGATACGGAGGTTACTTTCGATTATGGATCCCTCAGCCCGAGGAGGAAGAGGAAAACAGTAGAGGAGGAGGCGGACGACGAGTAAGTATCTGGTTCCTTTTTGTTATCTCCGCCTCCTCAATCTGTGTTGCTCGTGTTGACTTGTCTTCATCTTTGCAGGTACGTGGAGACGCTGGCCCAGAGAGTGAAGAGGGCCAAGGTCTCGGCGGGTGGCCAGCCCCCAGTTGGTACTTAGGGGGCGCCACTGGTGGTGTTGAGCAGCCCGGACAGCAGCCCCCGGCATAGCCCCCAGCGTAAGTTCATCACTCTTCCCCCGTCGACATGTGTCAGGGGCACGACACTTTGGTGCGGACCTTGCCAGGTATGCAGGAGGAGAGCAGCAGCAGGAGGAGCCACAGAGGGCTACTCCCAACACGCCGCCCCCATCGACCACATCGCCCCGAGGGGCGTCCCCGGCAAGGGCGCCAAGCACCGAGCCCACGCACATGGAGGAGGAGGAGGAGAACTTGGGCGCCGGGCGGCTTTGCCTCGACGCCAAATGTTGGCGGGGAGGGGACTTCCGTCTCCCAGCCGGGTACTGGCAGAGGTAAGTCGTTCATCGTTCGTCCCTGCTTCTTTTTCTTTTCGGCTCTTGGTCCTGGCCTTGCCTCACCCCCTTCTTTGGCGTCCAGATTCCTCCTCGGTGAACCCAGAGGACGTGGACGCCGTCATTGAGGACGTCGCCAAGGCCGCCGAGGCGGACACCAAGAAGATCGCCGCCGAGGAGGCCGCCAAGGGTGCTGCCGAGGACGCCGCTGAGGGGCCTATCGGGGAGGCCGGCAAGGATGCCGCTGAGGAGACCAGCAAGAGGCCTGCCGGAGAGGCCGGCGGGGCCACTGCAGAGAAGGAGGAGGAGGTGGCTAATGACCAGCCTTCCTCTTCTGCTTCTTCCGGCTCCGGCAAGTACCTGCGGGTAAGCGACGACTTGTTCGTCCACCTTCCAGGCGCGTCGAGCACCAGGACACCCGTTGAGGGAGCGGTGTTCGACGATGAAGTGCTTGCCGCTGCCGGGCTTGAAGTAATCGACGAGCCGATTGTTGGCGGCGACGGTTCGCAGGAAGAGCGGCTCCTCCACGCCATGGGCGCCAGCTTCCGAAAGCTCCAGGCGCTCCGTCGCGCCCGCCTGGATAAGGTTAAGTCTAGGACGGCGGTGGTGGAGAAGGCGGAGGCGGACCTCCAGAAGCGTGTTGCCGAGACGCAGGACTGGTTCCGCGAGGCCCACAAGGAGCCCAAGGCTGCCCAGGGCGAGCTGGCCAAGCGCGACGTGGAGCTCACCATGAAGCTCGCCGACATCAAGAAAGCTCAAGAGACGGCGAGGAACTTGGCTGCGGCCGCCGAAGCCGCCCGTACCCAGCATGAGGCCGCGCTTAACTCCCAGGAGGAGGACCTCGCTCTATGCGAGGAGAAGCTTGCCACCATGCTTCGCGGCAAGGATGCAGAGGTGGAGAAGCTTGTCTTGCAGTGGACCAGTGAGCTGGAACAGAGGCACAAAGAGGCACTCAATGCCCAGGCCCAGGTTCACGCTGGCAAGGTGGAGGAGTTGGAGGCGGAGCGCGACGGGCTGAAGGAGCAGGCCCTGAAGCTGTCCCAGGAGAAGGACACGCTTAACAGTGCCCTGACAGAGGCGCAGGGCGCGGTCGTCAGCAAGGCTGGGGAGCTCTCCGAGGCCTAGAACTCCATCAAAGACCTCAAGTTGAAGCTGGAGGTTCTCAAGAAGGTGCTGTCGGAGGCCAATACCCGAGAGGGGACCCTGGCCAAGGAGCTAGAGGCCGAAAAGGAGTTGCGGAAGAATGAGGGCCTCAACTTCGCGGATCACGTGGAGGGCGAGAACCGTTGGCTCGATCGCCTCGCCAACGTCACCAACCAGGCCGCCGGGCAGCTGGCCATCATGGGGATGCCGGACGTGAGGTATGTCCCGGAGCGGAGCGTGAGTGCCAATTGCAGCCTGACCATGTTTTTTTAGAAGGTTGTCGGTGCTCTGGAGAGGCTCCACACCAACCGGGCGGCCTCACTGGCCGACGAGTCCCGGAGGCTTTGCCAGGATGCCATGACCAAGGTTCTCACCAAGGTGGCGCACTAGTACACCGACCTTGACTTCAACGCCGCACTAGAGAGCTTGCCGAAGGGTACTAACCTCGCGCCGTTCAGGGAGCGCATCAAGCCCATCATCAGCCGAGTCGGCGAAATTCAGAGGGCGGAGGGCTAGCGCCGGGATTAGGCATCCCGTTCTTTATCGCCGCTGCAGGTTCACAACCAAGACAATTGCTATCTCTAGTTAGAACCGCAGCAACAATTCGATGTAATATAACTCTGCAGCACTTTCAGTATTATGCATGTTATTTTCCTGTTCGATTTTCCTTTGTATGTCCTCCCTACGTTATTGGGTAGGCTCGCCGGCGCGTAAACCCAAGGAGGCGTCTTGGGGATGGATCCCCATTGGCCTGCCGGGTGTGCTTGCTACCGGGTGAACCACCTTGTCGCCCTTAGCGCGGTCACCTGAACTGTCAAGCTTGACTTGAGTCAGAGTCGCGAGCGTTGCCAAGTGCGGAAGGCTACCCCGCCACTCTCGACGTGGCCGCTTTGAGTTGTTGAGTGGACTCTAAACAGAACAAGGGCGTTGCCAATTGCGGGAGGGCCCCTTTGCGTGCAGGTTTCTCATACATAGGCGAGATCTCCAAGGACGATAACCTTATGTATATGAGGAAATAACTGAAAGCTCTGAATTACTTAGCTTTTCTGTTGCCGAGCCGGCGTCGTTCCTCCGGCCGCCTTCTTCTCAGGAGCCAAGGGCGATGAAGAACTGCTAGGCCAACTACTAGACCAGATTATCACAATTGTGCCCCCTACCTGGCGCGCCAAAGATGTCGGTGTGGAATGACACCTATGGGATCACAAGAATCCCTACTATGGTTGCCGGGGCACTGGGTTGCGAGAAGAGCAGGGCTAGTAGACAGCACAAGGATCGTTTACCCAGGTTCAGGCCACGAGGATGCGTAAAACTCTAGCCCTGCTTTGGTTGGTATATTTCAGAGAGTTCTTGAGCTCTCGAACTAGCTGTGGTCAGTGCGTGGTTCAAAAGAGCCCAATCCCTCTCCAGTATGCCATGGGCCTTCTTTTATAGTCAAAAGGGGCTGCCACAGTGGCACACAGGAGGTGGAAAGGCGTACAGTGCCCTGATCTTATCGCTCGTATTACAGGACAAGACGCATTTAATGCGTAGCTTAGGTGTCCCCTTGCTTTATTGGGGACGGGGGCGAGGCCCGTCCCGTCTGTCGCCGCTCCTCCTCCCTTTGACACGCGCTGTAACGCCCCGGATTCGATGCGCCAGGTGTCTTCCAGTTATTCGCCGTTGTTGCCATGTCATGTGCTTGCGTGTTGCACTTTGCCATGTCATCATCTGCATTTTTATCATGTCATCATGTGCATCGCATTTGCATACGTGTTCGTCTCATGCATCCGAGCATTTTCCCCGTTGTCCGTTTTGCAATCCGGCACTCCTATGTCTCCCGGCGCCCCCTTTTACCTCTTTTCGTGTGCGGGTGTTTAACGGTCTCGGAATGGCCCGAGGATTGCCAAGCGGCCTTGATATAGCACCGGTAGACCGCCTGTCAAGTTTCGTGCCATTTGGAGGTCGTTTGATACTCCAACGGTTAACCGGGTAACCGTAAAAGCCCCTTCTCTTTGCAGCCCAACACCCCTCCAAAGTGGCCCAAAACCCAGCAAACTCCCCTCCATGCTCTCGGTCGTTCGATCACGATCGTGTGGGCGAAAACCGCACCTCATTTGGACACTCCCACCTCCTTCTATGTATAAATTTGTGCATCCCCTCCAATTTTCGCGCAGTCAAACCCTAGCCCCTTCTTCCTCCGCGCGCCGGACACGTCCGCCCGGCACCGGACGCGTCCACCTCCACCTCACCCCGGCCAATGCGGCCTCGCCACCTCAGCGCCGCCGCCGCCCTCCACCACTCCCGCGCCGCCACGTCACCACCGCCAGCGCCCCACTTCGCGCGCCACCGGGGCCCAGATCCGCCCGCCCGGGCGAACGGCCGCTGGGCGCGCAAGGCCGCCGGAGAACGCCGCCCGGCCCCTCCGCCGCAATCGTCGCGCTGTCGCCGTCCCCTGCCGCGGCCTCCGCCGCCCGTCTCCGCTGCCACCGCGCCTCGCGCGCCGTGCGCCGCCGGCAATCGCCCGCCGCCTTTGCCTCCTCCTCCGCGACGCGCTCCACGCCGCCCGCCGCCCGCGTGAGTTCGCTGCCCCTACCCGAGCTTCGCGGAGCGCCACCTCCCATCGCCTCTCCGCCTCGGCGGGCCTCGCCTCAACCTCCCTGCCGCTGCCGCCTCCTCCTCGCCGGGTGCGTCGCGTCGCGTCGCCGGCCTCCGGATCCGCGCCGCCGGAGCTCGCCGAGCCGCCCGCGCTTCGCGGAGTTCTTCTCCGGTGAGATCTCGTCGGGGTGGACGAGATCCACCCATCCCTCCAACCAAACGCACCGCCCCCGCATCCCGGATCTCCTCGTCCCGCACGCCTCCGTCCCGGGTTGACTTTTCCCGGAGGTGAAAATTCCACTGAAGTCCCCAGATCTGCATATTTTCATCCCATGTTCATCGCACAATAACTTGCTGCATACTGCTCCGTATCGTGCGTGTATTACGTCAAATTGTTCGTCTCGACGAGTACATCATTTCATTCCATTGCATCATATTCATTTGAGATCATATTGATGCCTGAATCTTTGTTGCAAAAGTGCTATATGATGTTAACCTGCTGAAACTGGTATAACTTGATGATCTGTCATTTTTGTTGCATTTGATGTGTGCATCTTATGAGGTTGATGTCTACATGTGTGTTGATCTATGTCATGCCATCTTTACAGGGGTTCCATCCATGTATTTTTGTGAGTTGTGTAGTGAGTGCATCGAGCTTGTTAAGTAGGGTACTTGCTGTTGCTGTTTTTCTAGGCTGATTCTGCTATATCATGATGCTACGGTGACCTGCTTCTACAAGTCATTCTATGCATAATCTGGAGATGTTCACTAAGGATGTTTTGTTCTACATGTCTTGATCTATCAATCCATGCCCTTTGTTGCAATTATAGTCTGCCGTAACTTATTGTAATCATGCTCTAAAATTGCTAAATAATGTTGCTGCCAGCCTGTTAACATTAAGTTCAATGTTGTCATGATTGTTCTTAGTGATCCATGCACCCTATTATTTTGTTCTTGCCATGTTTAGCTTCATAAACATGTCTTCTTACTGTTGGTTGCTTTTCCATGCCATGTATTGCTCTGTGGTGAGTGGTTCAAGCTCACCAACATGCCTACTTATTGTTGTTCCTGCCATGTATGAATCTGTCATATAACTTGCCATGTTTACATGGGTGCCATCATATTTTCTGATCCTTTTTGGCTTATGGTCAGTAAGGGACTCTTGTTCTATGCATTTAGTAGTATCATGCCATGCCTTTGTTTGCCATAATAAGTTCCTGTAACATGTTTTTTGATAGCTCTAAACATTGCAACCTGGTGTTATTTTCTGCAAAGTCTGAAACTGTTATAATTTGCAATCTTGCCATGTGTGTTTGAGCATGTTCCAGTGATTTCTGGAGATAGTTCAGTGTTCATGTTTTGTCATGCTTTACCTGTACATCATTCCCATGCCTTTTGTTATCACGTTGAGATGCTGTAGCATGTTGTTTTGGTGCTTGCAATATGCCTAGTTGCTGTTTTGGACAGCTTGTCCTTTAAACTTGTTTCATGTGTATGTGTTGAACCGTTGCTCCGTTTTGAGTGTGCTCTATATGAAACTTGCTTGATTTTGCATGTAGTTTCATATTATCATGTTGCATCCTTGTTTTGAGGTGTTTGCTTGATGTTTGGGTGCATTTTGCATCAATGCCATGTTTAACTTGTTTTGGTCATATCTTCTAGGCCGTAGCTCCGCATTAAATGAACTTTATATGTAACTTGACTAGAATTTCGTGTAGATCATCTTGGTGCATTTTAAATTTCTGTTTAACAACTTGAACATAAAGTTATTCAGATCTGGACCAATTTCGAAATTTGCATATGAGGACTTACCGGAATTGTTATATGTTGCTTCCGGCCTCATTTAAACTTGCTTTGATGTGTTGCTCTTGTTTGCATCATCTCTTGCCATGAGTAGCTTCATCTAGATTTGTCATGCCTCATGTTTGTTGTGCATCTTGTCATGTTCATGTGTGGTGTGTTTACCTATGTTGTGTGCTTCTTCTTGTTAGTTCCTGTTTCGTTGCGATCGTGAGGATTCGTTCGTCTACGTTTGGTTCATCTTCGTGGCTTCATCTTCTTCGTGGACTCGTTCTTCTTCCTTGCGGGATTTCAGGCAAGATGACCGCTACCCTGGATCTCACTACTATCATTGCTATGCTAGTTGCTTCGTTCTATCGCTATGCCGCGCTACCTATTACCTGTTTATCAAGCCATCCCAAATTGCCATGTCAGCCTCTAACCTTTTTCCCCTTCCTAGCAAACCGTTGTTTGGCTATGTCACCGCTTTGCTCAGCCCCTCTTATAGCGTTGTTAGTTGCAGGTGAAGATGAAGTTTGTTCCTTGTTGGAACATGGAGATGTTGTTCCTTGTTGGAACATGTTTACTTGTTGGGATATCACAATATATCTTATATTATTAATGCATCTATATACTTGGTAAAGGGTGGAAGGCTCGGCCTTATGCCTGGTGTTTTGTTCCACTCTTGCCGCCCTAGTTTCCGTCATATCGGTATTATGTTCCCGGATTTTGCGTCCCAAACGCGGTCGGGTGATTTATGGGACCCCCTTGACAGTTCGCTTTGAATAAGACTCCTCCAAAGAAGGCCCAACATTGGTTTTACCATTTGCCTCACCACCACCTACTTTTCCCTTGGGAGTCGCTCTCTCTAGGGTCATCTTTATTTAGCCCCGGGCGGTGCTTCTCTAAGTGCTGGTTCGAACCGAAGCTACTGATCATGGGCCACCTTGAGGCAACCTGAGGGCTGGTTTTACTCGTAGCTAGTCTCATCCGGTGTTGCCCTGAGAACGAGATATGTGCAGCTCCTATCGGGATTGTCGGCGCATCGGGCGGCTTTGCTGGCCTTGTTTTATTGCTGTCGAAATGTCTTGTAGCCGGGATTCCGAGACTGATCGGGTCTTCCCGGGGAGAAGGAATATCCTTTGTTGATCGCGAGAGCTTATCATGGGCTAAGTTGGGACACCCCTGCAGGGTATAAACTTTCGAGAGCCGTGCCCGCGGTTATGTGGCAGATGGGAATTTGTTAATATCCGGTTGTAGTAAACTTGAAGCAAACTCTTCTAAAATACACCAACCGTGTGTGTAACCGTGATGGTCTCTTTTCGGGGTTGATCGAGAGGAGAACACGGTTTCTGGGTTATGTCTGACGTAAGTAGGAGTTCAGGATCACTTCTTGATCATTACTAGTTGACGACCGTTCCTTTGTTTCTCTTCTCGCTCTCATTTGCGTATGTTAGCCACCATATATGCTTAGTCGCTGCTGCAACCTCACCACCTTACCCCTTCCTTTCCCATTAAGCTTTTCTAGTCTTGATACCCATGGTAATGGGATTGCTGAGTCCTCGTGGCTCTGATTACTACACCACCGATTGCAGGTACAGGTTTGCAATGATCATGATGTGAGAGCGATGTTTGCTTGTATTGGAGTTCTTCTTCTGCTTCTTCTTCGATCAGGGGATAGGTTCCAGGTCGGCAGCCTGGGCTAGCAGGGTGGATGTCGTTTGAGCTTCTGTTTATGTTTCATCCGTAGTCGGATGTTGATCTTGTATATGATGTTGATGTATTCTTGTGGCACTCGTGCCTTATGTATGTATCCCTATGTATTATGTAATGTTGATGTAATGATATCCACCTTGCAAAAGCGTTTCAATATGCGGGTCTATCCTTGGTGGGACCTTCGAGTTCCTTTTGGATAGGGTCGCATATTGGGCGTGACACGCGCCCTGGCGAGTGAGGCGTGTGGTGCCATGTAGGCAAGCAGGCAGCTGAAGTGGCGCAGTGGCAGAGCCTTCACGAAGATCTGCATGCCGCCACACAGGCGCTCGATGAGTTGTCCTGGGAGCTGCATGTTGCCACGCCGGTGACCGCCCAGCTGGTCGGGTTGGCAGCTGCATGTGAACGGCGGTGGAAGCTTGGTTGGCATGGGCTTGGCGGTGACCCTGCTGGCGTCCTTGGTGAGGGCCTTGCCGGGTGGCCCGGCAAGGGTCTTGTCGTGTGGCCCGACAAGGGTCTTGCCGTGGTGCGCTGTCGTCCCCGGCAAGGGCCTTGCTGGGGGTCTGTTGGCCTTCCTTGGCAAGGATCTTGCTGAGGATCGTCGTCTTCTAATCCTCATCTGATCTTGAATATGTCTTCACAAGGATCTGCATGCCACCACGGAGGTGCCTCCCGAGCCCTGGCCCAACGTGATGTTGGAGACCATGGGCTCAAGGGTGGCCCGCTCTGTTGGTGCGGGGCGAGCTGTCCCGGCAAGAATCTTGCCGGGGCTGCTGAGGCTACCCCGGCAAGGGTCTTGCCGGGGGAACCTGCTTCGTCCCTCTGCTCTTTGTGGTCTTGCCCTTGGCATTGCTCTTATTATCTTGGGCTTTGGTCTTACCTTGGCTCACCTCCCCTGTTCTGCTTGGCGTGACCGTACAAAAAAAACACTTCCGTGATGATACGTGTTTGTCACAGTAGGTTGCGTTTTTTGTCATGCATGTACATCCATGACGATTTTATGACAGAATCAAGATAGTCATACTGCTTTGTCGAGAAGTGTTCCATGACATTACCAAAATTATCATCACGGAAGTGTCCACTTCCATGACGATAAATCGCGCGCCACAGAAGTGCTTTCATCAAGGGTGACCGACACGTGGCATCCACCGTAACGGAACACCGTTAAGCTATCGGGTCGGATTTTGGATCCGATAACCCGTTAACAGCCCTGACCAATGGGAAATTTCCACGTGTAAAATTCTGATTGGCGGAAGGGAACACCTGTCAGCTCGTTAGTGGGCCAGATGTCGCCCGTCCATTGGAGGAGACATGCCTATGATAAGTCGACACGTGGCTGGGCCCAACAGAGGCCCATATAGGTTAAAAAGGCCGGCCCAGTCGAAGGCCCGTAGAACTTAATTAGGTACTAGTGGGCCAGCCCAATAACGGCCTGCTTAATAAAGGCCCATTTACGGCCCGGAGCCAGATCTGGCCCGTTAATTGTTCGCCCAATATTTGGGCCCATTTACGGCCCGAAGACAGATCTGGCCTGTTAATTGTTCGCCCAATATTTGGGCCCATTTGCAGCCCGAAACCAGATCTGGCATATTAATTGTTTGCTGAATATTTGGGCCCAACTATAGCCCAGTAATTTTCGGCCTGTTAGAGGCCTGATGTAGACATGGGCCCATTTTAGCCTGGTGTAACTTTCGGCCTGGGAATGGCCCGTGCTGCCCATGGGCCATATGACAACGGGCCCACTAACGGCCCGTGCTAAAGGTGGCAACAGTTAGGCCCAACGTGACTTTGGGCCTGTTAAAGGTCTGTCGCGTAATTCGACCCGTTGATGCCTGTACTAAGCTTTCGGACTCTTAAAGGCCAATGATATCAGTGGGCCAACTAAGGCCCGAGATATGTTTCGGCCTGGTAACGGCCCGTGAGGTAACTGGGCCCAAAATGGCCCGGTCTATATTTCGGCCTGCTTAAGGCCCGTCGACGACTAGTGAAAATTGAGGCCCAACATGCATTTTGGCTTGCTAAAGGCCCGTGGTTTCATCTCGGCCGTAACAGGCCAGTACAGTATTCAGCATGTTAATGGCCCAACGCTACCTGGGCCAAACTAAGCGCTGGGTCGACAAAAGGCCCAACTAAAATATAGGCAGGTGTAAGTTTGGGCCTGGCGTAGTGTGTGAAGACCCCAATCATTGGGGCCCAAGAAAGACGCAGCCTAGCCCAATTGTGGCCCGCTAAAAACCTGTCCCGTTAGAGTCGAATGTTTCGGTCCGGTCGACTACATCTGATATTTTTTCAGATAGCGAATGATGGCAGTAACTAGTAGGAATTAAGAACAAACCTACTCTATACAATAGAGAAATTACGGCATAGTAACTAAGAATAAACCTACACCATACAATAAAGGATTTAGGGTATATTACATCCACTGGGCATCGAAGTTCGCCACCAGTGATCATAAAGCGCAACGAAGAAGCAGATTACAAAAACTGGGCAGCATTGCAGCGTAACAAAATAATACTGAACCGAGACCACTTCCAAGACAGTTCAAGAAAGGTTAGCCTTGCGGGGGAACTACTGCGCAAGCTGCTGAGCAAGGCTGTGAGACCGGCCTAGCATGTCGGTCATAGCTTCCAGGTGTAGCTGTTTAGCGATGAGGTTCTCATTGGTGTTCTCCGCAATCTTTCTTAGAGATAGGACTTCAAGTCAAAGTTGAGTTGCAGAATGCCTTTCTGCTAGAACTTGGGACTGAAGAAGTCGAACTGATTTAGACAACGAATTCTATGAGCTTGTCTTACTGTTAGTCTCAAGTAACTTGAACACTGCATCAAGACAAGACTTTGGGGTCGTCTCGCTATCTTCAAGATGTTTTGCCTTATTTGCTGCAATATATGTTGGGTTTGTCTCACAGCCTTCAGAGACTTGTGCATGCCATCGGGCATATCACCTGAAACAAAGCGAGAGAGATGACAGGTTTTGCGTGTATAAACAAAGATGATAATTGTTCTGTCAATTCAATCCAATTTCAAATTAGAAAATAAAGAGTAAGTTCAAAATATCAATATCATAATTTGGCATTGTTCATAATGCGGGGAGCTTGACCACACTACTGGATTACCATGTCAACATAACAAGCATAGATGAAGGGCAAAGAAAATCATTGTATCTATTTTGGATAATGTGCATGTCATGTTGTTCATATCATCAGACACATCAGTAAGATAAAACAGGAGATGACAAGGTGGAAACATGGACTGCTTCACCACACACTGGATTATAAAACCACAAAAACAAGCATACATATAGGGAGTATTAAGTAATGTGCATGGTATGAATAAGGAATTTGGTTTTACAAGTAAAACTTAGAACTTATGGTTCTTACGAACATGCATTTTGGTAGAAACAGCAAACTAAACAGCAGTAAACAATAGGGAGTATGAGCAAATTAAACAGCAGTTGAGGATAAAGGCTTTAGAAGGACTGACTTACATTAACAGTTAACACCGGCTTTATAATGCCCTTCTCCATGTCAAGGGAAGGATAACTCAAGAATTTCAGCACATAATCTTCTTCATAAGCATTGCCTGTACTCTACATTTTGTAGAGAGTAATTATAGATATGATAATACTGGAAGGGATAGAGGATAATGAAGATAAGATGCAGATTCATGCTACATAATCAACTACCAATCCCTGGAAGTACAAGCGTTACAGGACAAAATGTACTGACAAGAGCAATGGGCTACACTTCTGCACTGGCATTGTCTATGTATTCTACTTGTTGGTAAGATTAAATATAGATCTGATCTTTTTTAGTAAATTGTGGGCGAGGGAGATAAGATGCATAATGCTACAAAATGAACCAATCCCTCTTCCCATAATACAGGAGTGTTTTGAACACTGGTGTACTATACAAAACGTTCTTATATTATGGGACGGAGGGAGTAGTTGTTAATGTAAGTACAATGATAGACCACGTTCAGTCCTTACAAGAGGACTGCAGAGCTAAACCTCTTCAAAAGCATTGGGTTGATTCTAAATTTATGTAAGAGTCCATACAGATCTTATAATGTCCACCAAATGGACGATTACAAGGCTAACATGTGCAATGATGCTACATAATCAAACAACTATGAAAGTAAGTATGGTCATACAGGGCAAGAGGTAGTCACAAGAGCAATGCAGTGTGCAGTATAGTTGCAAGATTCTGTGGTCCCTTGAGAACGAATGTTCTTCTGCTAACAGTTTTCGTACAAATGAGACATTAAGGAAAATGCAGAAATGTAGTTCAAATTGTGATGTGATATCATAGACAGTACCTTACGCTGCAGCCGAGACCAATGTGTAACAAGATTATTCCAGTCACCGTCGAATAAATGTAGCACCGGAGACTTTACAGAAATTTCGTTCAGAGGCTTGCCATCGAAGTGCGCTTGCCTCAGGTAGGAACGATACTTCATCAACGAGTGCTTGAAAAGCGCAACCAACCCTTGCTCGTCATCACAATCCAGTTTGCTCCTCGCCTATTTAAAAGAATGAAATCTGGTGTCTTCTGTCAGCAGAAACATATGCAGTAATGACCATGAATAACGTTAGTACATTACTTACGCGTAAGTTGCGGAGGAAGATTGGAAATGGTTATGTGTCTGCGGTATAATCTTTCCATGGAGGAAAGATGCGCACAAAGTTCCTGACAACAACATAAGCTTCATCTTCTAAACTGGGAAGAAATGGAACAGGGGTCCTATTTGCTGCAATTGGGGCTCTCTCTGGTTCGAAAAGGGATTTGGCAACTGGATTTGGTGTACTCTTTGCTGGAATGGGGGTTTTGCGTCGATACTGGTGCTATGTCAACTGGCATAATCATACTGTTTGCTGCAGTTGGGGTCTGCTGAGTTGGGGCATCAGAAATGACCAGTGTAGTAGGGCTAGAGTCTGCTAGAGTTGGGGTATTTTGTGGGTCAGGTGATATTACAACTACACCTAATGGGCTATTTGATTTATCAGGTGCCACTACCTTTTCCAAATACTTTGCTTGTGCTCCTCCACGATCAGCAATCGCCCTCTTCCTTTTGAACGTCTGATACACAAGAACAACATTGAATGAATAAATATGGTATAATGACAGATGGAATATGTACTGAAAATGGATAGGCAGGGCGTATTCACATACACGATGTGTAAACTAAGCTAATGGAAGTTCAACAAAGTAGAAGCAATGCAAAGCATCACTTGCAAGATATGTGTGAGCAATGTAACCTTGGAAAGTTAGAGCAAGTACCTTGATGGGTGAATAAGATAGGGCATCTTCCTCTGACTCCTCCACTAGGGAGCTACATTGACTTAGGTCTCCCTCTAGCTCAGAATCACTGTTAGGATCATATTCTGAGCATGAATCTGTAGGTGGAGAGCGTTTGCATTGCATTGCATCCAGACTTGATTTCAGTCCCTTAATGCCAAGTTTGACAGCCATGGCATTGTTCTGCTTTATTCTTTTCATGCGCAAGCTCATAATCATTATGATGCTGTTCGAATCTGAAATTCATGAAAACATAAAAAGTAGTCAGATTATCTATGGAATGCATTGGATTCAACTCGGAGAGTGTCTCCTATAAACCCCTGCATATGCAAAGTTCACCTCCCCAACCGTCTTGACCGGACACACACGAAATACAAACCCCTTATGTCTCTATAACAGCAGGCACACATTTCAAAACTGAAGTAGGAACATTAGAATCATATGAAATTCAGTATTTGAACAAATAAACTAAGCAATTATGAGTGGCGTAATGTTTAGCTTCAAGGGTGGAGTGTTGGTAGTGCGACACAAAGCAAGTAGGCAGATTGTATTCCATGTAAAAGATCGAAACCTATGTAAAAGCTGGAAATGACACTTTCTTTCTATACAATGCAGTGTTCGTTACCCACACATGATGGAAGAGATCACATAGAGAAATACTATTCACTCATGTCTACGGTTCCAGTATTTAGAAACAGGGTGGTCCACCCTAAAAGAATATTGAGAACAAATATGACAAGGCCAGCATAGATGTAGCGAATCAATCATTTACTTGTGAGCTTATTAGGACAAGTATGCAGAATTGTAACTGCAGTAAGAGACCGTCCAAAATCTGAATGAAGAAGTTTGTCTAGCACTTATTGTTTGCAACTAATCGACGTGAATAATTGGATATTATATCGAATGAGTAAGAAAGACAAGTAAAATTGTCAACAAACCTGGCTTGCAGTAGTAATCTGGGTCAATCTCACTACGACCAACAATCCAAAATGACTAGTTTCTGTTCCGAGGGACGAAATTTTGAAAACCCTGTGAACTTTAGAGGTACTAAAGATTACCGAAATACATCTGAACCATTAAGTGTAGGTAGCACTGAGCACACAACAAACCCTAATGACAGTCCTGCCTAATGAGTAATGAATCAATTAGAAAATGGGTGATGAGGAGTGGCTGCTGAGTGTTGAGGACGTATCTCAGGATAAATCGGGTTGGCTTGGTGGGTGCTGCATGCCTGAGCCCTGAAAGGACTGGGAGGGTAGGCACGGCGGCGCGCCCGGGTAGCGGTGACGCTGTTGGGCAAGCGGCTCCTGGCATCCTGTTAGTCCGGCGTCTCCTCCTAGAGTCATGCCGTCCGGGGACGGCAAGTCGCCAGCGAGGCAGGCGGCTGGGGGCGAGTAGAGATCGGAAGCGCGCAGCAGAACAGAGGGGAATCGGGGCCTGGGACGACCCAAAATCCCAGGGTGGGCCGGCCCATCGTGGGCACCCTGTAGAGATACACACCCGAGCGGCGAACATGCATTTTCGAAACTAATTTAGGAACATTTAGCTGACCAATTAAACAACTCTATTTTAATAATATCAGATTCATATTTGAACAACTAAGCTTGTTTAGCTTGATGGGTGGAGCAGTGTTATTATGACACGAAGCACGTATTTTGATCGTATAGTGATCATAAAAGGGGGAAACTCTAAGCATATTTTTTTAGCAAAAGAGAGTTTCCCCTCCGATTTCTATTAAAGAAACCACCACGGAACCAACATGATCAATTAAACCCTAAGCATGATCAATTAAACCGTATTATGGCTGTGCCATGGCAGATTTGAAGCTGCAAACTGGAGAAATGATATTTTACATCCATTGTTTGCTTCGAACTAAGAACTAAATTCTAAGAACTGAAAAGAAAGTAGAGTAACCAAGTTAAGATCTATTTACTGGTTGAGATCAAAAAGTTGAGGAGATATGAAGTACCACCTCTCTTGCGGCGCCGTGTAGGCATCGGGGGTGCGATGGCTGTTGGTGGTGTTGAAGCAGATCTGCGACGGTAGACGGGTGCATCGGGGGATAAGTCCCGTTGCGGTGGAAGAGAAGGTCGTGTGAGCGGCCCTGGCAAAGAGGACGACGGTGCCGATGAAGCGAGAGGACGCGATGCAAGGCTATTGGCCCGTCGCCGTGGATGAGAAACGTCCATCTCTAGCAGTGGACGACAAGGTCTTGGTAGGCACTCCGGCATGGTTGAGGACGGTGGCGATGGATGTGGTGGAGGACGGCGGGGATGGATGGGGTGGTGGACGGAGGCTGGTGTGGGGATGGGGTGTTCTAGCGCGGACGGTGTATGAATGGGAAAATGGAGGGAGAGGTATGGGGAACCATGTTTTTGGGACGCACCTGTCTGAAATATGGGAAAGTTACGCACTTAGCCCCCATTTAAAATTTGGACGTCTCGTTGGTTGGGGATAGGACGGTAATCTCGCATCTCGCCAATATTTGCCCAGAGCGATTTCGGGCGAGGAGAGGGTGGTTGGCGCCCATGGTTGGCGCCCACGGTGTATGAACGAGGTTCACAGGTAGGGCGGTTGTGTCACGTCTGAGTGAAGTTACAAACCTGACCCTATTAAAAATATTTGCCTACATCGATTTCGGCCGAGTCGAGTTTGTATTGCCGCCCACCGTGTATGAATGGGAAATGGAGGGAGAAACAGAGGTCTTTCGAACGAGCTTGAATCAAATGTGTTTTGCCGCCCATGTTTGACGCCCACCATGTCGGAATGGGCTCAGAGGCGGTCGTGTCACGTCTAATTGAAGTTACTAACCTACCCCTATTTAGAGCAGTGGAAATCGGGCCGATGGATTGTCCGTGTAATGGGTAGACAGTAATTTCCATCTCCCAAACACTTGGCTTCGGGCAGCCGACGTGGGAGTGGACATTTTGCTGCTTCTTTTGAATTTTGGGACAATAAGCATCCACGTTTACCCTGGCAACTAAATTCGAATCCATTTTGTATTCCTATATGAATCTTTATAAATCATTCTATGTGTTTTTATATATCTTCAAAAGGACGACAAAGATGTATTCAACTGTCATATATGAATATGGTTTACAGATGACGATACTCAAATTCAGAAACTAGAATCCAGTTTAAGGTGAATTCGAATATTTGGAACACTTCATGTCCAACTCAAATGTCACACGCAGCATAATGTGTACTCCCATTTAGATATGTACACAAGCGATGTATCAAGATTCAAATACCGAGTCAATCAACCAAGAATGTACAGAACTAACAGACATATAAACACTTATAGAGTATATGGATCAATAATATCAACTAACATACATAAGCCAGGCCGATGTACTTTTTTTTGGCTACAACAGCATCCTTTTTTTAGCCAGCATCTTGGCCTTTCCGATGCGTGCCACTTATGGTCCATCTATACTACTACTATTGCTGAATGCACATTCAGCCCGATTGGCATATTTGTAGGTCTGGCACAACAATCCAAATGAAATGTCTCCGAGTCTTATCAATTAATACAGACTTGTGCTCAAATAAAATTACAAACCAAAAAAAAAAAAACAATTATTACATGATCTCTAAAACAAATGGTTTGATTGATTACATGAACAGACAACACAAAGGTTATTCAACTATGGAAAGAACATTTCACCTACGATTTACCAAGTAGGAATTTAATTTCCTTTTTTCCTTCAGGACCTTAACAATCTGGTCAGTCTCAGCTTGCTTCATTTTGAAATCCACCAAATATTTAATGGTTGTCTTGAGTACTACTTGTGATTGTGCTGTTTGCTTCCTCAACATGTCAACTTCATTTCTAAGTGCAGAAGCAGAGTCTCTTTCTACCACTAGTTTAGCCTCTAGAGCATCAGCAGTTGGCAATTCATAATGCACGATTGGTCCGGTGCCACTGCTGTGGGGTGATGCAACGTCCATGGGGATGTCGCTCTTTGATATTGGGCTAACCTATTTTGCCATTAAAGTTCCGATTGGATTCAGAAAAGTTGAAGTTAGCAAAACATCTTAACTGGGAGTTATAACAGCAAACCAGTTAAACAAACAAGGAATTAAAGAGTTTCAATTGGATGCTGAGAAGTAGTTATTAACATCATTGTAACCCGCTGTTGCAGCAGCAATGCAGTTAAAAAAAAGTAGATATTTAAGTTAAGGCAAACAGGTAATTCTTAACAGTAAATATCAAACACATAGATAGGCGCAGTCTACAATATGATTAACAGGTTGTGCCATTATGTAATCAGTAGCAAACTAAATTAAGACAAGCAACATAATCAAACAATTTTGCAATAAGTGGCTAACTAAAATTCCGAGAAGCAGGTAACTGAACTTACGCTAGTTCTTTGTACAGGCACACTGCATCTTCTTTTTCGCTTACAAGTATGTCTCCAACATATCTATAATTTATGAAGCATTCATGCTATTATCCTATATGTTTTGCATGATTATGGGTTGTATTATACACTTTTATATTACTTTTGGGACTAACCTATTAACCGGAGGCCCATCCCATATTGCTGTTTTATTGCCTGTTTCAGTATTTCGAAGAAAAGGAATATCAAACGGAGTCCAAACGGAATGAAACCTTCGGCATCGTGATTTTTTGGAAGAATATCATCCTGGAGGCTTGGAGACCAAGTCAGAAGATAGTCGAGGAGCCCAGGAGATAGGGCCTCCCCCTACAGGGCGCGGCCCCCTGTCTCGTGGACCCCTCGAGCACCCCACGACCGACTTCTTTCGCCTATATAGTCCCACGTACCCAAAAAACATCCACGGAGAAGATAGATCGGGAGTTCCGCCGCCGCAAGCCTCTGTAGCCACCAAAAACCTCTCGGTAGCCCGTTCCGGCACCCTGTCGGAGGGGGAATCCATCACCGGTGACCATCTTCATCATCCCGGCACTCTTCATGACGAGGAGGGAGTAGTTCACCCTCGGGGCTGAGGGTATATACCAGTAGCTATGTGTTTGATCTCTCTCTCTCTCTCTCTCTCTCTCTCTCTCTCTCTCTCTCTCTCGTGTTCCCTCTATGGCACGATCTTTATGTATCGCGAGCTTTGCTATTATAGTTGGATCTTATGATGTTTCTACCCCTCTACTCTCTTGTGATGAATTGAGTTTCCCCTTTGAAGTTATCTTATTGGATTGAGTCTTTGATTTGAGAACACTTGACGTATGTATTGCCGTGTTTATTTGTGGTGACAATGGGATATCACGTGCCACTTGATGTATGTTTTCGTGACCAACTAGCGGGTTCCGCCCTTGAACCTATGCATAGGGGTTGGCACATGTTTTCTTGACTCTCTGGTAGAAACTTTGGGGCACTCTTTGAAGTACTTTGTGTTGGTTGGATGAATCTGAGATTGTGCCACTTGATGTATGTTTTCGTGACCAACTAGCGGGTTCCGCCCATGAACCTATGCATAGGGGTTGGCACACATTTTCTTGACTCTCCGGTAGAAACTTTGGGGCACTCTTTGAAGTACTTTGTGTTGGTTGGATGAATCTGAGATTGTGTGATGCATATCGTATAATCATGCCCATGGATACTTGAGGTGACAATGGAGTATCTATGTGACATTAGGGTTTTGGTTGATTTGTGTCTTAAGGTGTTATTCTAGTAAGAACTCTTGAATAGATCAATCCGAAAGAATAACTTTGAGGTGGTTTCGTACCCTACCATAATCTCTACGTTTGTTCTCCCCTATTAGTGGCTTTGGAGTGACTCTTTGTTGCATGTTGAGGGATTGTTATATGATCTATCTATGTTATTATTGTTGAGAGAACTTGCACTAGTGAAAGTATGAACCCTAGGCCTTGTTTCCTATCATTGCAATACCGTTTACGCTCACTTTCATCATTAGTTACCTTGCTGTTTTTATAGTTTCAGATTACAAAAACCTATATCTACCATCCATATTGCACTTGTATCACCATCTCTTCGCCGAACTAGTGCACCTATACAATTTACCATTGTATTGGGTGTGTTGGGGACACAAGAGACTCTTTGTTATTTGGTTGCAGGGTTGTTTGAGAGAGACCATCTTCATCCTACGCCTCCTACGGATTGATAAACCTTAGGTCATCCACTTGAGGGAAATTTGCTACTGTCCTACAAACCTGTGCACTTGCAGGCCCAACAACATCTACAAGAAGAAGGTTGTGTAGTAGACATCAAGCTCTTTTCTGGCACCGTTGCTGGGGAGGCTAGGTAAGCGGCACTCACTCACACCCCGTCAACTAAGCTCTTTTCTGGCGCCGTTGCCGGGGAGGTGAGTGCTTGAAGGTATATCTTTAGATCTTGCAATCGAATCTTTTTGTTTCATGTTTTATCACTAGTTTAGTTTATAAAAGAAAACTATAAAAAATGGAGTTAAGTTTGTCTCATACGCTTCGTCTTTTTAATATCTTTTGTGAGTATGATGAAAAGGAAAACTGTGCTCAAGTGCTAGAAGAAGAAATTTATAGAATGTTTGATACTAAATCTTTGAATGATGAGCATGACTGCAATGTTGTTACTATGAATTCCTTGAATATCCATGATGCTAATGATATGCAAAGCCACAAGCTTGGGGAAGCTATGTTTGATGAATATGATATTTTTTGTCCCCCAAGTTTTGATGAGCAAAGTTGTTATGATGATAGCATGCCTCCTATTTATGATGATTATATTGATGAAAGTGGGTTTGGAAGAGCGTCAACTTTAGGAAGTAGTGATCCCACTATTTTGGAGGATGTTTAATATTATTGTGATGAACATGAAAGTGGATTTGGAAGAGTGTCAACTTTATTTAGTGATGATTCCACTATTTCGGAAGAGGTTCCAATTGATTATGAGAACAAAGTTGCTATCTATGATGATTATCGTGATGACTTGTATGATATTAGGAATAATGATAACCATGAAACTTTTCATCATGATTTTAGTTTTCAATTGGATTATGCCTCACATGATAATTATTTTGTTGAGTTTGCTCCCACTACTATTCATGAGAAGATTTTTGCTTATGTGGAGAGTAGTAAAATTTCTATGCAAGTAGATCATGAAAATAATGCTTTAAGTGCTGGTTACATTATTGAATTCATTCATGATGCTACTGAAAATTATTATGAGGGAGGAATATATGCTTGTAGGAATTGCAATAATATCAAGTTTCCTCTCTATGTGCTTAAATTTTTTAAGTTGTGCTTGTTTTGTCTTCCTATGCTTGTTGATTATTGTTCCCATAAGTTGTTTGCTCACAAAATCCCTATGCATAGGAAGTGGGTTAGACTTAAATGTGCTAGTCATATTCTTCATGATGCTCTCTTTATGTTTCAATTCTTATCTCTTATGTGAGCATCATTGAAATCATCATGCCTAGCTAGGGGCTTTAAACGTTAGCGCTTGTTGGGAGGCAACCCAATTTTATTTTAGTTTCTTGCTTTTTGGTTCTGTTTAGGAATAAATAATCCATCTATCTTCTGTTTAGATGCGGTTTTATGTTTTAATTAGTGTTTGTGCCAAGTAGAACCTTTGGGAAGACTCGGATGAAGTCTTTATGATCATGCTGTAAAAAACAGAAACTTTAGCGCTCACGAGATTAGCTTCAACGTTTTACTGGAGAGTGATATTTAGTTGATTCTTTTTGCATATGATTACTAGACAAATTCCTCAGGTCCACCAATTTATTTTAGAATTTTTGGAGTTCCATAAGTTTGCCTTAGTTACAGATTACTACAGACTGTTCTGTTTTTGACAGATTCTGTTTTCATTGTGTTGTTTGGTTATTTTGATGAATCTATGGCTAGTAAAATAGTTTATAAAACATACAAAAGTTGGAATACAGTAGGTTTAACACCAATATAAATAAATAATGAGTTCATTACAGTACCTTGAAGTGGTGTTTTGTTTTCTTTCACTAAAGGAGCTTACGAGATTTTTGTTGAGTTTTGTGTTGTGGAGTTTTCAAGTTTTGGGTAAAGATTCAATGGAATATGGAATAAGGAGTGGAAAGAGCCTAAGCTTGGGGATGCCCAAGGCACCCAAGGTAATATTCAAGGACAACCAAGAGCTTAAGCTTGGGGATGCCCCGGATGGCATCCCCTCTTTCATCTTCGTTCATCGGTAACTTTACTTGGAGCTATATTTTTATTCACCACATGATATGTGTTTTGCTTGGAGCGTCATTTTATCTTGTTAGCTTTTGCTTGATGTTATTTAGAATAATGTTTTGCATCTTTAGTTCCAATAAAAATGTCAAGGATAGCCTTTGCCATGCTTATTTTGCTAGTATACATGTTGCTGTTTGAAAACAGAAAGTTTACCGCTGTTGCAAAAATTCCCTAGAAAAGTCAGAGAGTGGTATAATGTAATCTTTTTGCATATTGAGATCTGATAAATTTATTAAAGTGGGAATTTTAGTTCATAATTTTTGGAGTCAGGGAAGTATTGATACTCTTGCATTCTTTACAGACTATACTGTTTTGGCAGATTGCTGTTATGTTTGCATTGTTTGCATATGTTTGCTTGTTTAATGATTCTATTTTAGGATAGGAGTATTAAATATGCAGAGGCATTTAGTATGCAATGTTGAATAATAATCTTAGTGATTTGTTACAGTAGAAAATAATAAGGTTTTGCATTGGTTTAAACTAACCTATCTCACGAGTTCTTGTTGAGTTTGTTGTGAATGAATCATTTGATAAAAAGAGAAACCATGATATGAGAGGAATTAAGGAGACAAAAAAGTTCATTCTTGGGGATGCCCAAGGCACCCCAAGATAATATCTCAAGAAGTCTCAAGCATCTAAGCTTGGGGATGCCCCGGTAGGCATCCCACCTTTCTTCTTCAACCACTATCGGTTAGTATCGAGCCTAAGTTTTTGCTTCTTTACATGAGTTGTGCTATCCTTGCAATGCTATTTTATTTTGTTTTGATTGCTGTTTGAATACAACTAGAGGTGTGACCCGCGCATTTGCGCGGCTAGACCAAACATGAATATACTTTTTGTTTACCAGATTCAGTAAACAAAGCCATTTATTTGTCTCGCTTGAAAACAAAGTACTTATTTTCCTCTAGTCTACCAACATAGTAATGAGTAATTCGCCATGTGAGGTTGCCCACTTTGGTGTACTGGATGAGCCTTGTTAAGTAGGCAGTAATCCTTCACATTGAAAGTAGGAAAATGAGCTGGTATTTTTTTTTTTGCATGACAAATAGGCGACTTTGCTGGTAACATAAATAGTGGAGCACCGTAAAACTTAATCGACCATACTTTGACTTGACAGGAACATTCAAGCTACTATAAATGGAAAAATGAAGTGTATATTTGAAAATAGTAGATGTCATTACCTTGTCAACACACACATGTATCTTCTGTTTCTTGCATCATAAGTGTGAACAAATACCAAAAATCTTGAAGAAAAGACAGAGTTGGAGTGTCACAAACATAAATTAGCTGCACTTATTACATAGAGTTGTGGATATGTGTGCTCTTCCATGTATAATAGTAGCTTCTTCCATGTACAGTGGTGCATATGAAAGTATCTGAGGTTCACTTCAGAAGAATGATTTAGTTGGCCCATTAAGAGAAATCTAAAATATAATACCAGTGTGGGCTGGTAAATTTGGTTCTCTTACATCTAGTGGTGATCATAACAATGACTCGAGATTAGATAAAAGTGTCTATGCTGAAGAAATAGACTGCCATTAGAAATCATGATTTGCAAGCTCTAGAATGTTCAAACTTCCTTCTACTTTATATGGATCATCTTGACGAAGAGGCCCACCTTAGTAACCATTTCAGAATTCAAAATATATATTATATATATGGTCAAAACAGAAAATTCTATGTTTTTATCTATCTTTATATTGCCATGTACAGAAACTACGACCACAAAAGTCCATAGGAATGTCAAATTATTTACTTGTATGTTTCCTCTGACCTAGAAAATAGCATATGATTATGAATAGATAAAACACTGGTTTGAACCTGTTGACATACTATAGAAAAAGGGACGCCGTATACAAAACTGGAAAGAAAGAACATCACATATTTACAGGTACCATACAGATCAATTAGAATGATTCTGAAGAGTTTTCAATTTTTCCATAACAAACCAAGAACCAATTGAGGCAGCACCAATATTCAATACATGCAAGTATGTACACGTACGCTTGCTTTTAATTGACACGTGCAAGTATGTACAATGCAAGTCTGCCCCTGCTTTATTTGACCTTTTAGGGGGGAACACTTGTCACCTTTCACAATTGTTGATTGTGCTTTGCTGCTATTAGTTGGTATGTTCTCTCCGTAAAAATGTAGGGACTAAAAATGTCGAGACATATTATACGGGAGACTCCATGAGCTGTTCCACATAATCAGTGCAACGTTAAGGAATTGGATGCTCCCTCCAACTTGCGTCCCTGCTTGGCCTGCACTCAACGATAGAACAGTATAAGGTGCAGTGAAACAGTGGATCAGAAATACACCGCACCTTATACAGCGTAAGGAGTACAACAGAAATAACCCTGGTCGATCCCGCATGATTCTCACATAGGATAATCTAACAGCAGGATCTAATTAAGAACAAATATATTGGAAAAATACTTACGGAATCAAGGCAGCATGAACAGGTGACGTGTGGCGCTAGTGGCACGACAAAATGTCTTATCGGCAGGAGGTGATGCTCACACTCGAGCAGTCGAGCTAGGTGATATCTGTGACATGCAAATGCAGTACCATTAGTAGCTCAAGATCTTGCTGGACAATGTCGAGGTGAGGACGTGTGAAGTTTTTATATTTAATATTTCTCAACAATTCAGATAATTTGGGCCCAACTATTGCTCTGACATGGCGCGCGTATCCATTCTAGGTGTTTTCCTCCACCCCCTTGACCAAAAGGTGGGATTCTCTCAAATAAACTGTATGGCATATATACAAACTAATGTTTTCTTTGATAAATACGGGTGTATTGAGTGAATTAGTAAAATTGTTGTGTAAATAATTCACTATGGATGTGAAAATAAGATTAACCTGGATATATAGAAAACATGAGTGGATGATGCATTGGCAGATCGGCTAGCTAGACTTGCAAAAAGATGTGAGGAAAGCAATTAGCTAGCTTATGAACCGTACATGCTGGTGTATGCATGCTGTCGAACTTGAAATTCTATACAATCTATGCACACTAATCCAGAATCCAACTGCCCCGACAATTAACCCATTAGTTCTAGCATCTAGTAATTTTATTCGTAAAACCTATTAGAACTATATGGGATAAAGATATGTAAGTAAAGAATGACCAAACCTGAGTCCGGATAGAGCATAGATGCATCAGGAGCTGTAGCACGGAAGACATCACACATCGTATTCGTCATTGCCCATGGTGACCTAGTTGGCAGATGTGTTGGATATCGTTTCCGCCGGCAACACGGTTCCATCAATGCATCATCGCCCAGAGGCAGTGGTATTGTGAGAGGGCATGCGCAAGGCAGATGCTGGATCAACATTGGTTTAAACGTGTTGACATACTATAGAAAAAGTGAGGTCGTATAAAAAACTGGGAAGAAAGAACATCACATATTTACTGGTACCATACAGATTCATTAGAATCATTCGGAAGAGTTTTTAATTTTCTCCATAACAAACCAAGAACCAATTGAGGCAGCACGAATATTCAATAGGTGCAAGTATGTACACGTACGCTTGCTTTTAATTGACACGTGCAAGTATGTACAATATGTGCAAATCTCCCCCTTCTTTATTTGACTTTTTAGGGGGGAACACTTGTTACCTTTCACAATTGTTTATTGCGCTTTGTTGCTATTAGTATTAGTTGGTATGTTCTCTCCCTAAAAATGTAGAGACATATTATATGGAAAACTCCATGAGCTGTTCCACATAATTAGTACAACGTTAAGGAATTGGATGCTCCCTCCAACTTGCGTCCCTTCTTGGCCTGCACTCAACAATACAACAGTATAGGGTGCAGTGGAACAGTGGATCAGAAATACATCACACCTTATACAGTATAAGGAGTACAACAGAAAAAACCCGAGGATAATCTAACAGCGGGATCTAATTAATAACAAACATATTGGAAAAATACTTATGGAATCAAGGCAGCAGGGACAGGTGACGGTGGTGCTAGTGGCACGGCAAAATCTCTTATCGGCAGGAGGTGATGCTCACACTCGAGCAGTCGAGCTAGGTGATATCTGTGACATGCAAATGCAGTACCATTAGTAACTCAAGATCATGCTGGACGATGTGGAGGTGAAGATGTGTGAAGTTTTCATATTTAATATTTCTCAACAATTCAAATAATTTGGCCCCGACTATTGCTCTGACATGGCACGCGTATTCATTCTAGGTGTTTTCCTCTATCCCCTTTACCAAAAGGTGGGATTCTCTGCAATAAACTGTATGGCATATATACAAACTAATGTTTCCTTTGAAACATACTGGTGTATTGACTGAATTATTAAAATGGTTGTGCAAATGTGAAAATAAGATTAACCTGGATATAGAGAACATGAGTGGATGATGCATTGGCAGATCAGCTAGCTCGAATTGCAAAAAGATGTGAGGAAAGCAATTAGCTAGCTTATGAACCGTACATGCTGGTGTATACATGTTCTGTCGAACTTCAAATTCTATACAATCTAGTCACACTAATCCAGAATCCAACTCCCCCGATGATTAGTCCATTAGTTCTAGCATCTAGTAATTTCATGCGTAAAACCTATTAGAACTATACGGAATAAAGATATGTAAGTAAAGGATGACCAAACCTGAGTCTGGATAGAGCGCAAATGCTTCATGAGCTGTAGGTTGTAGCACGGCAAACATCACACATCGTATTCGTCATTGCCCATGGTGACCCAGTTGGCAAATATGTTAGACATCGTTGCCGCCGGCAACATGGTTCCATCAATGCATCATCTCCGGGAAGCAGTGGTTCTGTGAGAGAGCATGCGCAAGGCAGATGGTGGAGAGACAATCAATGATTGACATGCAGAAAGCGGCGCATAGATAGTAGAGCTGGTGGCGGTCTTGGCATCTACAAAGTCCAACAGACTACGTCTAGCGACAGAGTAGAGACACAGCTTGTGCGGACTTCCATTCTTGTCCAAGCCATCCACGTCCCCATGATCACCCTGATCGACTCCTCCCCCGAAAACATATCCATCGCCATGAACCCGGTCATCAAGATTCACCCATGATCAAACATATCAGCCATGATGTGGACCTTCCGTGATGAATATCTACCTGGTCTCGTCGGCGGCGGCAGCGGCCGCCGTGAGCAGGGTGTTGAGGAGGCACCGCCCACATAGTGCTCGTTGGTGCGGTACTTGATGGTCAACACCACCTCGTCCTGCTTCTCCGAGATCTTCAGCAGCTTCACTGGCACCAAAGCTGGCTCCGGCCTGTTAGTCTCAAGAACTGTGTGCGTGAGCCAATATCTGGACATCGTCAGCGAATTGAAACCCTAGCTGCCAGAGGTAAGCCATGGAGAGAGGCACATGACCTTCTTGACGTAAAAAGAATCCTACTTGGACTCTCTTTCTTGCAGCGATCCGGTTACATCCATATGACTACCACGCGTCTATTCTTTCCAGTTGGACTACATGTCTATGTATACGTATGCACATAGACGTGACAGTTTTTTTGCATTGACAACGTGAGAACTTAATCTGTTGGTGTGCACATGTGAATATATATGTTACGTGAAAACTTTTAAATCTCAGCCGTTATTTCTTTGATCAGATGGTGGAAATAATATTAACATATGTGGACGAACGTGGAGGCTCGTTTTGCTTTTGTCTTAATTATATAATAGATACCAAGATCTGAAATTCCTTAATGTTAGAGAGTCTTCACATAGTTGCACAATTATTTAGCTACTCATTGATCTTCACTCATATCTTTTTGGAGTAGTTTGTCATTTACTCGTGTGCTTCACTTATATCCTATGAGTAAATGGTTGAATGAGTTGATTGTCATAAATCTGAAATTATATATGCCTCATTTGCTTATCCCATGGGGAGTTATGACTTCACATCTAAGAAGTAGAGGTTGTAAATTTATTGAAGGTTAGCAAGCGTTGTATTGGTCATTTGAACAATTCATGAAAGATTATTTAAGGAAGAGTGATTTCACATATAAATACACTATCCTAGACATCTTTTATAATTGGGAGCACTCATTAAGTATGACATGCTAAAGAGTTGATGTTGGACAAGGAAGACAACGTAATGGGTTATGTTTTCCGACATCTCAGTTAAAGTATATTGGCATGGATCATTCAAACATGTTGAGCTTGCCTTTCCCCCTCATGCTAGCCAAAAAATCCTTGCACCAAGTAGAGATACTACTTTGCTTCCAAATATCCTTAAACCCAGTTTTGCCATGAGAGTCCACCATACCTACCTATGGATTGAGTAAGATCCTTCAAGTAAGTTATCATCGGTGCAAGCAATAAAAATTTCTCTCTAAATATGCATGACTTATTAGTGCGGAGAAAATAAGCTTTGTACGATCTTGTTATGGAAGCAATAAAAGCGACGGACTGCATAATAAAGGTCCATATACAAGGGGCAATATAAAGTGATGTTCTTTCGCATTAAGATTTTGTGTATCCAACCCTAAAAGCGCATGACAACCTCTGCTTCCCTCTGCAAAGGGCCTATCTTTTACTTTATGTCTTTTACTTTATGCAAGAGTCAAGGTGATCTTCACCTTTCCCTTTTTCATTTTATCCTTTGGCAAGCACTTTGTGTTGGGGAGATCCTGATATATATATCCAATTGGATGTAAGTTAGCATGAACTATTATTGTTGACATCACCCAAAGCTGAATACGTTGGGAGGCAACACTATAAGCCCCTATCTTTCTCAGTGTTCGATTGAAACTCCATAACCATTAGTATTGCGTGAGTGTTAGCAATTGTAGAAGACTATATGATAGTTGAGTATGTGGAGTTTGTTATTCCTGAAAATAAGATGAATTGCAATTGTTTGATGACTGAGAATGAAGTTTGCTAGTTTTCAAGAAACTTTATGGTCTATGCTTTGTCATGTGAATTGCTTGTTACTTTATCGTGAGAAGTTTTATGAGATGAACTACTGTTAAGACATATATCATGCTAGAAAAGGTGATCGAAATTACCATTGATCAAACTTGTGCACCTTCTAGCATTCACACTTCATAAATTCTTTCTTTTATCATTTACCTACTCGAGGACGAGTAGGAATTAAGCTTGGGGATGTTGATACGTCTCCAACGTATCTATAATTTATGAAGCATTCATGCTATTATCCTATCTGTTTTGCATGATTAAGGGTTTTATTATACACTTTTATATTACTTTTGGGACTAACCTATTAACCGGAGGCCCAGCCCATATTGCTGTTTTATTGCCTGTTTCAGTATTTAGAAGAAAAGGAATATCAAACGGAGTCCAAACGGAATGAAACCTTCGGCATCGTGATTTTTTGGAAGAATATCATCCTAGAGGCTTGGAGACCAAGTCAGAAGATACTCGAGGAGCCCAGGAGATAGCCCCCCCCCCCCTACAGGGCGCGGCCCACTGTCTCGTGGACCCCTCGAGCACCCCCCGACCGACTTCTTTCGCCTATATAGTCCCACGTACCCTAAAAACATCCACGGAGAAGATAGATCAGGAGTTCCGCCGCCGCAAGCCTCTGTAGCCACCAAAAACCTCTCGGGAGCCCGTTCCGGCACCCTGCCGGAGGGGGAATCCATCACCGGTGGCCATCTTCATCATGCCGGCGCTCTCCATGATGAGGAGGGAGTAGTTCACCCTCGGGGCAGAGGGTATGTACCAGTAGCTATGTGTTTGATCTCTCTCTCTCTCTCTCTCTCTCTCTCTCTCTCGTGTTCCCTCTATGGCACGATCTTGATGTATTGCGAGCTTTGCTATTATAGTTGGATCTTATGATGTTTCTCCCCCTCTACTATCTTGTGATGAATTGAGTTTCCCCTTTGAAGTTATCTTATCGGATTGAGTCTTTGATTTGAGAACACTTGATGTATGTCTTGCCATGTTTATCTGTGGTGACAATGGGATATCACGTGCCACTTGATGTATGTTTTGGTGACCGACTTGTGGGTTCCGCCCATGAACCTATACATAGGGGTTGGCACACGTTTTCTTGACTCTCCGGTAGAAACTTTGGGGCACTCTTTGAAGTACTTTGTGTTGGTTGGATGAATCTGAGATTGTGTGATGCATATCGTATAATCATGCCCATGGATACTTGAGGTGACAATGGAGTATCTAGGTGACATTAGGGTTTTGGTTGATTTGTGTCTTAAGTTGTTATTCTAGTACGAACTCTTGAATAGATCGATCCGAAAGAATAACTTTGAGGTGGTTTCATACCCTACCATAATATCTACGTTTGTTCTCCGCTATTAGTGGCTTTGGAGTGACTCTTTGTTGCATGTTGAGGGATTGTTATATGATCTATCTATGTTATTATTGTTGAGAGAACTTGCACTAGTGAAAGTATGATCCCTAGGCCTTGTTTCCTATCATTGCAATACCGTTTACGCTCAATTTTATCATTAGTTACCTTGCTGTTTTTATATTTTCAGATTACAAAAACCTATATCTACCATCCATATTGCACTTGTATCACCATCTCTTCGCCGAACTAGTGCACCTATACAATTTACCATTGTATTGGGTGTGTTGGGGACACAAGAGACTCTTTGTTATTTGGTTGCAGGGTTGTTTGAGAGAGACCATCTTCATCCTACCCCTCCTACGGATTGATAAACCTTAGGTCAACCACTTGAGGAAAATTTGCTACTGTCCTACAAACCTGTGCACTTGCAGGCCCAACGACGTCTACAAGAAGAAGGTTGTGTAGTAGACATCACTTACAAGGTTGTACGAAGGAGTCCATGGCATCAATTTCTTGGATACGCAGTCCCAATACTTCTTTCTTCCCACACTGCATGGGTAAGTCGAATGGTTAATCTGGTAAGATGGTGCGTCCTTGATATGTTATATGAGGACGTGTAGTCAGACTAGTTGTAGCCAAACACATCACACTGGCTTTTACTGTATATTTCATGCGATTACTTTTGGCATATCGAGATCTAAGCAATCTACAATAGGATGAAAAGACTGGCATCCTTCACATTATTGGCGAACTCAGTTCATAGAAACAAGAAATTCAACCATTCTGTGGGTAAATCAAAAGCGCCACTGGAATATTTTTCACTATCCAATCATACACGTAAAATGGGGCGACGCCACCATAGGGGCTGGTATGGGCGGCCGCCTCAGGTGGCTGGAAAGTGTGCACCTAGTTTGACTCATCCAGGTTGGCCCACGCTAGTTTTGTTCGTCCCAATGCACGAGCAGGCAATGTAAGAAATGAAAATGTTTCAATTTGGATGGGCCAATAACATAAGTGCAAGGCAGGCCCTATAGCAGGCTCGCGGCCCAAACAAGCGCCTCCCATATCGATCGACAGCAGGAAAAATCCCAATTCATTCGCTCCAGCCTCCAGTCTGGTTCGCTCCTAACCTAGCCGCCGCTGGACAGACCGACATAGCACTTCCTCGCGCCCTCGTTGGAGGGCGGTCGCCGGGCTTCAAGCGAACGGAAGGACAAGAAGATGAAGATCCAACCCTGGGTGTAGCCTGCGTGGGAGGCAGCGGCGGCAGCACGGGCATGGCATCGAGCTTGCGCAAACGGACAGTCGCAGCTTGCAAGAGTAGCATGCGCAACGAGCAGGTACATCACATCCCTAATTATATCTAATTCAACTCTTCAATTTTTGGCCAATAGTTAAACCTGACAGTGTTGTAAAACTGCTTGTATGTTGGGAATCTATGAGAAAAGGAAACCAATTTCTACTTATTTTATAACTCCCCCAATCAATACTGAACTGACTGAATCTGATGTATCTAATCAAGTTTCCGGTGCAAACATACAAGCTCATGTTGTTCTTGAGCCTAAAGTGTCTAATGAACAGACTACTAATGAAGGATTTGATGCAAACATTTTATATGCTCCTGGTGATGAACATATAGTGTCTAAAGAGGGATCTAATGCAAGCATTTTGCAAGCTCGTTGAAGGATTTAGTGTCTAATGATGATCTACTGTGTTGAGAGAGACAGAGATTTGCAGGCATTGAAGACAAGCAAATTATAGTGCATTTTCATAGCTTGAGGAAACGTCGAGGACATCTACCAGAAAGTCCCCGTATCATGACAACATAGCATAAATACTTTTCTAATCTGTTGTTTGAAACTATTGGCATACTTGTGCAGGATAGATATATTGATATGCAGTTTCCGCACTGGTTATATGTGCAATTACACTTCGATATTTTCAGCCAGAGAACGAATAATTCAAGCAGGTATAGACCATGTTTGTAGTCCTTGTATACCATGTTGCATTTTGTGTTTTTTGGTGCTTGCATCATTTAGTGTTTATAATCTGAACTACTTTGGATCATTAGCTGGTTTTCAAAGTGCATGTAGCTTCACATTTCTCAAGTTATGTTGATTTCCGGAGTGCAAGTGCCTTCATTTTTTTAATTTAAATGTTCGCCCCTGGTAACTTGAATTCGTGGATCCGCCACTGCACACAAATCATACACGAATGACAGTACAAATTAAATGAAATGCAAGGACTTACGCTAGCTCGTCGTACAGGCTCACTGCAGCTCTGCTTGCGCTTGGGATGTTCCATGTACAAGTCCATGTTACCACTTGCTTGGATGTGCAGGCTTTGTGCTCCTTGCATCCCCCTCTGCATTTTTGACACGGCGAATGGTTGATCAAATAAGTGGAATCGACCTTGATGTTGTACCGGAGGACAGATACTTACAAGGTTATACGGGTGTGCAGGATGTGTACCAGATCCCGTAGCGCCGTCATGCTTCGCTAAAAAATGGATTTGCTTGTTTCAGATGATATCTCCAGAAGAAATAAGAGCTAAAGTCAGAGTTGCATAGGCGTATAAGCTAAGAGAGCAGTGAAAGGATATCCAAACATCGTCAGAACAGTGCACAAGGGAGTGATGTGTGGATACCTAGTTCTTGCCGGCGTTTGGGCATGCTCGCCTAGCTACAGTGCGGGTCACTTCAGAGCCGTTGAGGGCGATGCGCTGGCGTTGGCTGGCCGTGCACGGATGCAGATCTTGAGTGGCAGCGAAGCGCTACGATGCGGTGGACGAAGCCGTTGGTGAAGCCCCAACGGCCTCGGGGGGCGGAGGTGCGACGATGTGCTCAGTGAAGTAGCCCCGGTGAGCTGGGAGACGGCATCGGTGAAGCGCACCTGATGCGGCGCGACTCGGTGTCTGTGAGGCACGTCGGTTGCGGCGGCCGACGTGGTCGATGGACCACCCGGTGCGGTGGACGAGGGCGTAGATGAGGTAGCTCCGTGCGGTGGTGAAGCGCGACCGTCGTCTTCGTCGTCGTCGTCCGGCACAGAGGTGGGGAAAGAGACGAGACGAGGGGCGATTCGAACTTTGCTTGGGTTGGCGGCGAATTAGGAATTTGAGCAATCTGGGCGCGGAAGGGGACGGTGGAGAAGAGAGATTTTGCAGGACTGGAATTGGGGCCGCCAGGTATTTCAATCCGAAACATGGAAGCGCGAACTTATTTTGTCGTCATCCTTTTTTTGGGGGGTGGGGGAGTTGGGGAGGGAGGGAGGGAGGGGGGTGGGTGGCTGGGTGCTACGCGTCAGTCCGACACACGCGACCACCTCGACAGGACTATGCTTCGGTGCCTTAAGGCACCTGCCTTTGTGTCCATGACATGTGGGCCCAACAGGTGGGTGCCCACATGTTAGTGACCCAAAGGCAGGTACCTTTAAGGCACCGAAGCAGCGTCCACCCCAACACGACCCTGGTCTGCCTGGTGCGCCTACATTTGAGAATGCAAACAAATCTTCTTTCATTTGCAAACAAATCTGCATGTATTACCATGTCCATGTTTTCCTTGCAATAATTAGTCATTCGAAACGAGATACTCCATCCATTCACTTTTGTAAGTTGTTTCAGACAACTTAAAATGAACTGTTTTGCACATTGTCTGAAATGTCTTCAAGGTCTTATAAAAGTGAACAGAAGGAGTACTATAAATTAATTAATGAGGAGTTATTTGAAAAAAATCGAAATGGTACCCACGCTAACGTGGATTAGAGTGTGTGTCACATAATTAGTTATTTGAATTAGAGTGTGTGTCACGTAGTTAGTTATTTGAATTAGAGTGTGTGTCACATAGCGATCTCCAATTCTAACGTGGATTTCGCATTTCACTGTATCCATGCTACTTTTTAATACAAATTAATATGTATATGATGAACACCATGGTAGTGAGAAAACTTTCGGATGGATTCAAACATATGACCTACAAAATAGCACAACAAATTGAGTCAATGTCAAATTTTCGAAACTTAGTATGGCACGAATTCGAAATAATTACCCGTTTGCCTGGTCCTCGGTTCAAATCTTACAATGTACACCGAATTGAAACATCGATATTAAGTCTCGTACTATGTACATTCAAATGTTGTTTTTAGCCCTCCCCCCCCCCCCAAGACACACACACACACACACACACACACACACACACACACAGGCTACATACTTCCTGTATCGGTCAATCTTCCTCTGCTAACCACCTTAGGAAGCTATCGATTTCCAACACACGTTCATTCTTTCTCTCCATGTTTCGATCTCTAAGTCTCTCAACTACACAACCCCCTTTTCCACTCTGTTACCAAATGTATTTACCTCACACACCTGCCATTGCACCCCATGCCGAGCTCTCTCTCTCTCCCCCCTCTCCCTCTCACCCTCTCGCGCTAAATACATGCATTGCCTATCTAGCCCCCCAACCTCTCGTGCGCATGCATGCACGTTGTATATCTAGGTCACTCCCTCGAGACTGTCTCACTTTTTCTTCCACACGCGGGCCACACTCGCTCAATCTAGCTCTCTTTATCTGAGTCTCGTTTAACCTCGTTTTCTTTCACACACAAATAATATATCTCCCTGTTCGGGCCTCGATCGACACACTCTATACTCTCTCATGCAGATTGTCTATCTAGGTCAGTCCATCCAAGCCGCCGCCACTCTTTCGACCTCATGGTGGGCCACACTCTCTCTCTCTCTCTCTCTCTCTCTCTCTCTCTCTCTCTCGTATGTCTCGATTGACCTCGCTCTTTCTCGAACAAAAACGATATATCACCATGTTTGAGCCCAATTCGGCCTATTCACATTGTATACTCTCTCACGCACATCGTCTATCTAGGTCACTCTCTCCAACCCGTCTCACTCTTTCGATCGCGCGGCGACCCTATGTGATCGGTTGAACTTGCTTCCTCCCACGCACAAAATATATCTACATGTCTGTGACTGGATCATCTCTCAAGCTCTATCTTACAGCCCTCACCCTTGCCAAAAGCTCAATCGGACAATATCTCTCTAGAGCATATATATTTGTTCAATGAATGTCAGACCACACTCACTTTGTCTCTCTATCTATATGTCTCTCGATTGACCTCGCTTTCTCACACCGTATCTTCCATACGTTGAAGCTACTACCTCTCCATCCCTCACAAAGCCGGAGCTATTTACATTGCGAGGGGCACTCCAACCTTGGATTAATTTGTGTAGGCATTTATTCCGGTCGGTTTAGATTACATTTAAGATCCAGGATTCGAAACAATATCATAACCTGCATCATGCAATAAATTTTCAAGCCGTACATTTGTCCTGTTGTATTTCTTAAGAAAGGATTTGGTGAAACCATTTTGCTTAGTTAGACTTCAGACAAGTTATATATGCAGAGTAAAAGGATAATCCCTCCGTACCAGTGCATTGCCTGATATATTAACTCAAGTACTAGGCACGAACAAACGGGATTAATTCTGTGCTCATCCTGGTGTAGTAGTAGTAGTACTAGGCAATGCAGTTGACGGGTGACCTTGACGAGTGGCGACCGAGGGAATTGAACCGTGCTCGGCATGGTAGGTAACGTTGTCTAGTTACTAAAGCATCCCTCCGTTGTTCATCGGTAGTCATTATGGACCGGGGACATGAGGGGAATTTCCTAGGGCTGGAATTCTGGCCACCAGATATTTCGACTTGAAACGCTGAGGCTCGACTGGTTGGGGTTGCCTAATGTGCATACCACGCATGCCACCGAAGGACACGAGCCCGGTTTTTTTTAGGATCAACACGAGCCAAGGTCTGGCTGGTACGCTGTTGGCTCCTACCATTCGAGAATATGAAAGGAACCTTTTTAATTGCCGAATCTATGTGTATTACAATACCCGTATTTTCCTTGCAAATACTAATCTGAACGTTGTAATTGATTTATGACGAGTTGTTGAATTAGAGTGAGTTTCTGATATAGTGATCTCAACGTGGATTTCACATTTCATGGTATCCCTAGTAAGTTTTCCAATGCAAATTCAAATTTAAAAGATGAACAATATGGAGGTGAGAAAACTTTGTATGTATCAAGCATATGACCACACACACACACACAGAGAGAGAGAGAGATACACGCACGAACACAACAACAATCCAATAAGCATAGTGCATCTATTTTTCCAAACCATGCATGTATGACACGAATTCAAAAATACTCCTTCTATTCCTAAATATTAGTCTTTTAGAGAGTTCAACAAGTGACTACATACGGAGCAAAATGAGTGAATCTAGACTCTAAAATATGTCTATATACATTCGTATGTGCCAGTCCATTTGAAGCCTCTAAAAAGACTAATATTTAAAACTAAGGAGTAAATGTAAGACATCCATGGTCCTCAGTTCAATATTTAAAATGAACATGAAACTGAAACATGAATATTAAGTCCAGTATTACTGTACATGCAAACGTTGTGTTTAGGCGGAGCTATGATTGTCGGGGGTCAACCCCTCGACTTTGGATAAAATTGTGGAGCTCTGTTTAGGGTTATTTAGATAATATATGTCCCCACCCTTCCAACCACCGATTGGTTGTGCACCCCCCACCCCACCTCCCGGGTGAATATCATGTGCCCCCATACCTTAGATGCTATATGCCGATACGAGTTGCTTGGAGCTTGTAGATCTGAGATATAGCAGCTCACATGATATGTCTTAATATTTTTGCAGGAAACCTTGATGAGTTTGAGAATTGCACACAATTTGTACAAAAACTACTTAGATGCCCTTTGACCCCATATCCAACGACCTCGAAGCTCGTATCACCGTAGCATCAAAGATGAAGGAGGACATCATAATCTCCTGTATGTAAGAATATCATGTGCTACCACACCTTAGATGCTTTGGTGATACAAGCTCTCTAGAGGCGTTGGATTTGTGACCCAACACCTCCTCGGTGGTTCGAATGGTTTTTTGCAGAAAATCCCCAAAAGAGTTCGCCACCGCATAAGCACAAAGACTGCTCAGATGCCATTGATCTCAGATCAACGACCTCCAAGCTCAGATCACCGTAGCATCCAAGCTGCGATAGCACCTTATGTTTTCTCGCACGGGAGAGTATGAGGTGCTCCCGCACCGTAGATTCTATGGTGATACGAGTTCACTGAGATCTAACGGCCCACAGTAGGAGGTTTGAATGTTTTTGCAATATACAGCTGATAGAGTTTGGGAAATGCGCAGAAAGTACAAGTACTACACATGTGCCATCTGATCACTGATCATACGACCTAGATGCTCATATCACCGTAGCGGGTAATTAAGCTATGGGGAGCACCTAATATGATCACGGGGGAGCCGTTGGATCGAAGTTGCAGCGGCACACACGAGGCCTGAATGTTTTATTTGCAAAAAGAAACCTTTGGAGAGTTTGGAAATTGCGCATAATTACAAAGACTACTCCCAAGCCATTGGATCTCACTTCCAACGGTGTAAAAACTCGTATCACCATAGGATCTAAGCTGCGGGTGGATGTGATATTCTATGCGCTGTCATTTTGTTCAGAACTTGCAAAATACGTAACTCGTGCGTTACTTGTCTAACCGTGCAAAGTGTTTGTTCAAAAAAACCATCCTACACTGAAATATTGAAACAACACACGGGGGTCCCACTTGTCATTAATCAAATTGGGACCTAAAACTAACAAATCTGAAAGACGAGATTCGAACTAGCAACCTGGACTACAAAGCGTAAGTCGATAGCCTGAAAAAACGAACGGTTGTTGGCTTTGTCCCATAACTTGATTTTATACAGTACTTGCGTTGAGTAGATTAGAGGGAGTGTCGCGTCAACATGTGCATGACCGTTGTCTCACTTACTGGTGGGTCCCAGGTCTGCGATCTCAATCTCTCTTCTCTCCATCGTCTAACCTTTGCATGGGCACACACGAAGAGCGGCGCTAGCTTGCCGTGGTGTTATTACAACTAAAAAAAGCTTGGAAAATAGAAGAATCGCCTAGAACAAGAGACGTTGTGGCTGGTCGACACGGAGCTAACCACATCTATCCTCAGTGCCACGTTTGCATGATGAGGCTGTGTGGCTAGTAGGGTGTTTTCGACCGACTGGCTGGGTCCCGAGGTCGACCATAGGTACTACGTCTGATAGAGTATATTTTTACATGCACATTTTTCCTCCATGCCGAGACGTGGCACACCCTACCGCGCGTTTTCGGGGTCCTCCTGGGTGGTGCACGCATATATTCTTCCTGACGTGGGACGCCGTACCGCGCGTTTTCTGGGTCCTCCTCAGTTGTAGCGCCAAAGCAAGTAAATGAGTCATCAAATAACGAAAGACCACCTTTCCCGCCGAGTACATCAGTGAAGCACGGTGGCTAGCTAGTTGGGCTAGTTCGACCGATTAGCTAGGCCGCCGCCACATTTGTTTTTTCACCCCTTTTTTTATCTATTTGCCAGCATGTAAATTTAAATATCCATCGCGGCATTGCTCTGGTGTTTGGGTGCGGCAGAATTTTTAATTTTTCGATTGACGGGAGCAGGCCCGACAGGATTTTTAATTTTTTGATTGACCGGAGCAGGCGCAACAGCAATTAGTCACGATGACTCCGCCTGTAAAAACCCACTGCTCCCTGATGTGAGAAGTCATCGACTGGTGTTTTACTGTGGTGAAAACCAAAAGATTCCCCGCTCTCTCCGCCTTCCCGTAGATTGCATTGCCTTTCAGCCGTTTCGCCCCCTTTGCTTCCTCTCCCCACTATTTTTACCTGGTGCCATGGCGGCGCAGCAGATCACGGAGTCCGAGGTGAGGCGCCTGACACAGGAGCTCCATGCCAAGGATGCGGAGCTCAGGGCCAAGGACGTGGAGCTCCATGAGCTCAAGGAGGAGTGGAGTGCCATGCTCCTCCGTTATGTGTGGGAGTTCATGGAGCTTCAAAAGCGCTAGGCGTCCACCACAAAGATGCTCGAGGCGTCGGCAGAGTTGCTGCAGAAAGCGGGAGATACGTTAGGCCGTCAGGGGAGCCGGCTGGAGCGCGAGCGGGCCGATCATGACGAGGTCCAGGATCGCCTCAGCCACTTGGTGAACCAAGTTGCCTCGCACGTGTTGCGGCTGCGTGATGCCTACCGTCGTGCCAGCGCGACGATGCCGGCCGTCGGGCTAAACCCGTTTGACCACCCGATCGACTTCAACGAGCTGCGGCTTCCTGACCTGGTCTCCTTCTTCACCTATATCTCCAAGGAGCTGAGCCGTCTCCGCGTGATGGTGGGGACTGAGCTGGAGAAGGAGGGGTTGCGGGTTGCCGTCGCCATTGCCGGGCGAATCCTTTCAGGGCTCCGTCATCGGAATCCATTCGTGCCATTGGACGCCGTCTTTGACGAGCTGGCTCCCGTCGACCGGGAGCGGGCTCTGCGGGCGGTTGCACCCTGCATCACCAACGTCATGCGCCTCGAGAAGCAGAGGGACTTCGGTGGTGTTTAGGCGCCCTCTACATGGGCATGTCCATGTCTCGGCGCAACATGACCGTTGGATCAAACTCAAACGGTGCAGATCAGTCACTATAGCACAAAGCGTGTGGGTGTGTTTGGTTGCATTCTCATCTCAATATAGTTGTTTCCTCTTCGTGTATTTTCGTCAACCTACTAGTGTGGACTCATGCACCCTTCATGCACTCTGCCAAACACCCAAAAGTGGGTCGAGAAGGGAACTTTTGCTCCCATCCCGTGCACCCTTAATACACCCTGCCTAACACTATTCGTGCTTCATATGGTTCATGTTTCATGGAGCACTGTAGCACCGTACTCTCTGTGCGCTGTGGACCTAGTTCTGTTAAAATTGATCTGACCGTTCATTCTCGACCGGACAGTCGAAAAAGCGGTACTATGTTACATATAGGAGTAGCTGACATGCGCACAACATCATTTGTTATCGTCATATCTTACTACGCTAGCAACAAGATTGTGTAGTACTGACGTATGAACCACTGCACATGCCTAGTACTGTCGTGTTTCGCACTCCTCCGTCGTAAGAGTGGAAATGCTTGATGTAATCATTTTCTTCTTCAGAATGAAAAACAGTGGACACGCTCTATCGTGCGGATCCTCCTCCAGCCATGCACTAAATTACTCACTTTCGCCGACGTGTGGGACAGCCAGCACCTGGGTCCACCAGCCATGCACTAAATTACTCCGTAGTAGAGTGACGGTAGACTACCTCGATCGAACCGCCGCAGTAATGCCCAATGAGCCGTCAAATCACAAAACCCCCTCCTTTCCAGCAGTAAGTTGGACGAACGAAGCAACCATCATTTCACTCTTCTCTCTCAGCTTCCTCTCTTGAAGAAAACCCCCACTCGCTTCGCACTCCCTCATCTCGTTCCTCCTTTCACTCTTCTCTCTCAGCTTCCTCTCTTGGATGGACGCCGGAGCACCGGCCGGCGTGATTTCTATGGCTCTGGCAAAAACCGTTAAGGCTCATGGTACGAAGAAGTGCAAGCACCCCGCCGAGACAACCGCAGACAAGCTCAAAGCCATCGCCCTGTCCAAGCCCCCCTCTCCGGGATCCCTCATGAAGCAAGTCCAGGTAATGTCTCTTGTTGACGATCTTTTTCTCGATCTTGATCGTGTTTTTTCATCTAACACGCAGTACTAGTACTGGTAGTAGAACTTTCTGGTTGATCTTGCATGTGATTTTAGTGTGCCAAATGACGGTTCTAAATTCCTCTTTTGACCAAAACATGCGAGAGGTTGACACTGATTTCTTATAGATTACTTTCAATTACTCCATCTGTCCCAAATTTCTTGTCTTAGATTTGTCTAGATACGGATGCATCTAATAGTAAAATGTGACTTGATACATCTGTATCTAGACAAATCTAAGACAAGAATTTTGGGACGGAGGGAGTACTTTAGGAACATCAATGCTACCTTTTAAGAGGGTATATTTTCCTCAGTAACTTGTGTTATGGATATTGCATGTAATCCCTCTGCTCTCATGCCTTTGAAGACATGTTCTAGTGTCTTTGTTCACTCATTTCTGTGCGTATATGTAGTCATATATGGAGTATAATATCAAAAATCATCATATATTTCTGAATGGACGTAGTAATAAAATATGGTTTCTGTTTGAATTAGAACCAGGTCCGTGGTGGAGATGAAGTTCTCAAAGTCATGCCGTGTGAACTGGAAGACCTGATGATGAGTTCTACTGCTGAACTATCCAGCTGTTGTGTCCTTGTCGCCACGTGTCCTGAACTAGTGTTTTCCTGTAGCATTGTTGTTAGGCGTGTTCTCGAGGATGTACTTGACCACAACAATTTCCTGATTGTGCCTTCGATTACGAAGGGTGTGGTTCTTGTAAAGCTTCCCAACAAATATGATGCGGCCTGTCTTCATCATCATGTTTACTAGACCATGATGGCGCGCGTTGCTGCGCCCGCCAATTTTATGATAGAATGATGAAATATCATGTAATTTTTTTAAATTTAAAATATAGAAATTAAACTTGCATGAACTAACCCGTATATTAGACAATGGTAAAAAATGTAATATTGCGATTGTCTCGGGAAATAGAATTAGTCAAATGATTGCTCTAGCTTTTAAATGAATAGTGTCTATGAAAGATATCTTGGAAACAAAAATATGAATAAGTAACATAGGTTTAGAGAACATACATGATAGTCAATAGCACAATTGGTAAGATAAATTAACCGGGCAATCTTTTCTGTTTAATTAATCGATGAGACAAATCTTTTATCGTTGTTTAAAAATAGTGTCACTTCCCTAAAAAGAATTAGCGATGCTTGATTGCCATATTGGTAGACCTTCTCATTGTTGCCACGCGCGCGTGAGGGAGTTAGGCAGTGGGCGTCAATGTTGTGTGGCGCCATGACGCCAACACGAGCAACAATTTTTTTTAAAAACCACCGTCCATTGCAAAATGTTTTGGGGAATATAGATAATAGATGGTGAAAATGTTAGCCAGACAAGATGGCCCGTCCACAAAGAAGTCACGACTTTCACAAGATTGTGAGCCTCAACATTACTATCAAAGGCAGAAGATAATGCCCCGCTCACACGCAGCTACCTAATTTTTTATTTGAGAAACAACTTTTTTTAGCAAAATTTAGGAAACAGCTACTTACGTTTGTGTTTCATATACACTTTGTCTGCTTAAGCTAGTCCACCGGTCCAAGAAACAATCCAGGCCCAATCAACCACAGATGAAGTAGATAGTTCCATGGAGCAGCAGCCCAAGAGATATCCAGGCAGGCGGGGAATACAGATAATAGATGGTGGAGATGTTAGCCAGACAAGATGACCCGCCCACAAAGAAGTCATGACTTTCACAAGATTGTGAGCCTCAACATTACTATCAAAGGCAGAAGATAATGCCCCGCTCACACGCAGCTACCTAATTTTTTATTTGAGAAACAACTTTTTTTAGCAAAATTTAGGAAACAGCTACTTACGTTTGTGTTTCATATACACTTTGTCTGCTTAAACTAGTCCACCGGCCCAAGAAACAATCTAGGCCAAATCAACCACAGGTGAAGTAGATAGTTCCGTGGAGCAGCAGCCCAAGAGATATCCAGGCAGGCGATCGTACGGCTAGCAACGCCAAAGCTTTGTGGAGGCTCCCAGCTCGCCCTGTTATACTGTTTAGTAATGAGTGGAAAGGCCACTCTGTTAGGTTCTCCAAGGTTGACAAGATGGTGATGGTGCATGTAGACATCTCACACGAAGTCCATGGCCTAGTCAGTTATGCGGGGTTCATCCCGTAGGTCGGTGGCAAGAAATAGTCTGCAGAGTTTAGTTAGTGCAACTTTGCTTGTCTGTAGTAAGTATTATTGTTCATTTCTTGATTTGTGTTTGTGAACCCTGTATTGTTTATTAGTACTGCCGCTTTTGGTGTGTGGTCAGTCCTGAGAACGGTCTATGTTAATGTCTGTCCACTCAATTCAGTCTATATATTTTGAAGTATCCAGATCATATTTTTTGTGAGGACGGTTTAGCAATTATGGTTACACTCCAATATCTGTATGCATTGCAGGGTTTATCGCACCCACCAGGATTTCCAGTCCCATGGATGTTTGGTCCATACGATTTGTCACGACCTTTGGACTGTCCTGCTTGTGGGAGTAGGCGGGGCCCCTGCATGCCACGCGTAGTTGGACGATCAATCTTCTGTTTAGTACTTCAACATAGTGATTTCCTGGTAAGGATTCGCTCGTGTCACATCAAGTAAATCTTATTGATTTACTGTCTAAATCTTATTGATTTAATGTCATGTTTTCTTTCTTTTCCTGCAATTTTATGATGCAGGTTTTGCCATGTGACATTCATCACAGAATAAACCGTTTGGTTTGCTCTACGATGGCTATTTTTGCAGGTTTCACTTCTTATGTCGTGTCAGTAACGAAGGCACTGTCCATCACTTTTATTACTGGAAAAAATTGGATCAGTCTGTTGTCTGAGTACAAGCTGAATCCCTTTGATGAACTGCAGTTTGGTTTAACAAAAATGCCACAATTAGTCCTTCTCGCGTTTAAAAGAAATGAAGAAAAAACTAGATCACGGTCACGGATCCTAGTCAAGTTAGAAAGCTGATCATAGCAGACCAGACACGATCGCCGCTATCTCGCATAGATCGAGCACCGGCAGTTGCTCTAGCACTGACAGCGGCAGCAGCTCAGTCTGATCCAGCTGAGGATTGGGCACCGACCGTGTCAGCGGATCAGTCTGATCTACCGGAGGATCGGGCATCGACACCGGCACCTGCTCCGACACAGACACCAGCACTACAAGGAGCACCATCTCCGGCAGCAGCAGCGGCTTCGGCACCTGCACCAACACTTGCACTTGCATCTGCTCGCCTGCGTGTTGTTGCCGCAACAGATCGGGCTGCAGACGCACTTCATATACCAAAGTCCTTACAAAAACCGACATGTCCACCTTCTTGGTAAGCATTGGCTTCCCAAGTGCTTCGTTCTTTTTTCTTTCCATGTTGTTTCACATGATTCACTGTGTTGATCTAACTGTTTGGGTATGTCTTCATGTTTGCAAACAAAGAATTCCTAGAGCAACGAGGGAGTCGTTCGACAATCCAGGCGACCGCGGCCAAGTTTCTCTTACCATGCGCAGCCTTGGTGTGAATGAACCTGCTCAATATACCGTAAGTACAAAGGATGGTCGCATGATGATTGATGCTAAAGGATGGTCAAGGTTCAAATATAAATCATATCTCGCAGTAGGGGATGATGTCAAAATCGAACTTTCTCAGCAAGGAGAGCTGGTCCAAATCAACTTTGAAATTCTTCAGCAGCAGCACGCAACTGCCGAACTGATCTATCCTCCGAGAGATTTTGATGTAATAATCTAGCATGGTGAAACAAGTTTCTTGTGTGTATAAGTAGTACGACAGTATTATTTATCACATGGTACATCGTTGATAGAATTGCAACTCTGATTGGTGGTTAGGAACTGTCGTTCGATTTCATTCCAATAGCTGTCGTGCTTTATTCAATTTTGTGTATTCGCCTTGCGGCAGCATCTAAAACCAGCGTCGTACCGATCGCTTGCAATATGAAAAGCACTGAGGTAGAACACATGGGACCCCAAACATGCAGGGTCGGCCTGCGGCCCAAAGTCCAGAACCGTGAGCCTATCTGTCGTGGAATTGTCACGGCCGATGTCCTCGTGAAAGGACTTAGTCGCAGGGCCATCGTACGGGTTAACTTAGAGGGGTTAAAGCGGACACAAAGACACGAGAGTTATACTAGTTCGGCCCCTTCGATGAAGTTAAAAGCCTACGTCTAGTTTGTGATGGGATTGATGTGATTTCGACGACTAGGGAGCAATAGCTTCGCCTAAGCCTCGAATTGTCTCCCCTTAACCCGCCGCCGGGTCGTCCCCTTATATACACGGGTTGACCCTCGGCGGTCTATAGAGTCCCGATCCGGCTCATACAAGTGTCCGGCTCGGTCTCTTCTCTCTCATCTTACAGCACAAGTTACATGACTAAGGCGGTTTACACTTATGGACCCTAATCCGCCTCTGGGCTCTGGGCCTCGTGCCTTCGTGGGCCCTGATTATGGACGAGGGTAACCCGGCCCCTTCAGGGCGGTTTACATTCAGTAGTCATATCCCCAACATTAGGCCCCAGATTGACTTGAACCGGTTCATGTTAATCTTCAACATCTTCAGGAAACTCTGAATCTCCCTTCATATTTCGTAAACCGCCATCTGCTTGAACCGCCGTGACGTCATCCTCCGATCACAGCAACGGGGCGCCCTGACGTCATCCATAATAAAGAAACCCAACAGTAAGATTCCCTTCATTTAATGCTATCCCGGAAATCGAGGCGACCGCTGCGCTATCCGCCGCTTTTGACTCCTCGATTCTCGCGCTTGTTAATTATCCCGCTTCCTTATAAATAGACCGGTCGGGCCCCTTCTCTTCTTCTTCCGCGCTTCTTCTTCCTCGCGACGTTCCAGCTCTGAAGCTCCGCCGTCGCCTCCGACCTTCGACCGCCGCGTCAGCGCCAGGCCGCTGCATCAACCTGACTGGACCAGAAGCTCTTTAGCGCTCCTCCGCTGTTCGGCGCATCAGGTAAGGTCCCTCTTCAAGCCCTAGATCCGTATCTGAAGGTCCTGTTCATCTCGTAGTTCATAGGTGTTCATCTTTGTTTCCTCATACCTGCCCTGCCATGGCCGTACGACTCAACCGTACCATACATCCTGTGCGGCGACTGCTCCGCCGTCAGTTAACTCTTTATGCCTCTTTCTTTTGTTCAGATCCTCTAGTTTAGAACGCACGAACCTTCCTGCCCTTTATGAGGCTTGCATCGGTCGTAGAAATTTTTCTTACTGAATCTTCGATAGATCCTAATTTCCTCCATTCGCATGTGAAAATTGTTTCTGTCCACACTTAACAGATTTTCCCGTTCTGTTTCTTTGGGCGGTTTGACTTTTGATAGCTAACCCGTCACTCCATTAGTCCTCAGTTAAACCGGAATTGGAAACTGGCTGCCGAATCGCCGGTTTAACATTGTATAATGTGTCTGAACCGTTTAACGGTGAATCGTTTTTCCTCTTTACTCTTGCAGCTTAGTCTTCCGGAATGGCCAAACAATTCTCAGCTTGCAATTGGGTCCGGTCTAAGATCACTGAGACGCAGCTCAACGTATACGCCACCACCGGCGCTTTAGCTTCTAAAAAGGTCCTCCACTGGCGGGTTCCGGATGCCGAATGCCCTCCCAATCCGCAAGAAGGAGAAGTAATTGTGTTTATGCAGCACTTAGACCGGGGATTCTGCCCGCCCGGATCAAAATTCTTCCGTGATGTCCTTGCAAGTTTTCAACTCCATCCACAGGATATTGGTCCGAACTCCGTGTCAAATATATGCAATTTCCAAGTTTTCTGTGAAGTCTACCTTCAAGAAGAACCATCTGTGGAGCTGTTCCGGGATTTCTTTCACTTGAACCGCCGTACAGAATTTTCGGATGGTCCTAACACGGAGCTGGGCGGCGTTTCAATCCAGAAAAGGAAGGAAGTAGATTTTCCTCACGCCAAACACCATAGCCATCCAAAAGATTGGAATCAAACCTGGTTCTACTGCCGGAACACTGCCCCTGACAACGAGAATCCCTTGCCGGGTTACCGTCCTCACCGGCTTAGCAACCATCATCCGTTGCCTTTACGCTTAACCGCCCGGAACGGAAAAATTTTGCGCCTCAGATTATCAAACTCCGGGCTCTAATGGCCAATGGATTAACTGGTGTGGACCTTGTGCGATGCTGGGTCTCTTGGGGCATCTCACCATTAAGCCGCCGGCCCGGATTGATGCACGAATACACTGGCAGCCTCCAAGACCCTCAAAGACGTCACGAGTTACCAATAACTGAACTTGAAGTCACAGAGATCAGAAGAGGATGCTTGATGAACCGATCTCTGTCTGCAGCCAAACCGGGTTGGCCCCATTCTGTGTTGCCAACAAACCGCCTGCGGTAAAGCTTTGCTCACCGCTTTTTCTGACATTCAATGCTTTGTTGATATATATTAATCCTTGTTACTTCTCAGGCTAACAGCTCCTTCTGGAAGCGGACCAAACCGGCCCGGGCTCCGCGTGTAAAGTCCAAGACCACCAAGAAGGCTGGCAAAAGGAAAACCGCCGAGTCTTCTGATCCGCCGGAAGACGAAGACTCAGAAGCTGAGGTAAAGCTTGATATCCTCACGAGGGAGTCACCGTAAACCGGCTCTCCTCTTTAAACCGGCTCTCCTCTTTGTGATTTTTCTTGCTTGTAGCCTGTTCCTTTTTATTCTTCCTTTTACTGACAATTTTAACTCCCAGGATGATGCTGAAGCCAGTCATGCCGACCATGTTGAGGTAATCTTTCTTTCTTCCGAATCCGACCTCGTGCCGGTTAAAAGAATTCGCCTCACGGTCCGGAAAGTGAAAAAATCTCATTCTTGTGCTCATTTGAATCCAAACCTTTCCTTGAAGACACAGCAGGCTGAAGAACGCCGCACGACCCGGCACAGTGGTCAACAGATTACATCATCTGGTTTACCAGATACACCAACCCGGAAGTGTCGTCCAAAGGTGATTTGTTCTCCTGAAAAACGTTATCCTTTGAAAGGTTTCTTCCGATGTCCTCTCAATCCGTCTGACCCGAATTATCAGGCCTCTTCCAACTCCTCTGGCGGTTCATCAACCACGCAACTGCCTCCGCTTAAAGTTGCTGCAGGGTAAGCACCATACTGCTGTCCCGCCAATTCGGTTTACAATTGTGTTGGTCGGTTTATCTTACTTTAATTCTGAACATTGCAGCACCGAGGCTCGCTTGAGTAAGAAAGCGAAAACCCTTGATCCTACTGCGGATGCTGATCCGGAGAAGACCCCGGAGCAGACCCACGAAAATCCTGAAGTTAAAAATAGCTCTGCCGGGTTAAACCAAGACGACAACGCTGATCCGCCAGAACATGAACCGGACGCCCAAGTGGAGACCTCTCATCCTGCTCCACCGAGCCCAGCCACCGAGCGGGTCGTAACTGTTGAACCGCCGAGCCCAAAGAAGACCGCCAATCTGGCCAGCCCGACCAAAAATGATGACATTATAGTGACGGGCACTTGCTACACCACTCCTAGCCAACCGGTCGCTTTAGCAAAACACAGCGCCAAGGAAGAGTCCACCTCCATGAGTAAAGAGAAAGGAAAACCGATCTGTCGACATGACAACCTCTCTGCCCAAGAACTTCACTCCGCTTTCGAACCGACTCTATACAAGTCGTGACTTCAAGCCGATGCAGTAAACCGCATGAAGGACCGCTATGAGGTAAGGAGTTATGCCTCTTGTACTTTTGCTGTGTAGTAGCCCCCAAGGGTCGGTTCAACTTAGCATAGTTAAACAGGGACTTAACTTTGTATAGAAACCATACGCTTTAAACTTCAGTGCTGTAGCCTCCAAGGGTCGGTTCAATCTTAGCATAGTCAAACCGGGACTTGATTTCTGTATCCCCATAGCAAACTGAGATCAACTAGCCATTAGCCCCCAAGTGCCAAGTTGAATATTTGTATTGAGCTTGGGACTTTATAATGAAACAACTAATGTGCTCCCTTTGTTATCAGAATGAGATATACCAGCAAACCGTGCAGCTCAAGGACCTTCGTGCCAATCTGGAAACTCAACAAGCAGAAACCACCAAGGCCAAGGATGAATTGAAAACTGCCTTGGCCACTATGGAACAGCTGAAGGAGTGGTATAAATCCGAGCGGGCCAACTGGGACACCGAGAAGGCCGGTTTGAAAAAACGGGCGGAAGATGCTGAATCAGCGCTTAAACCGGTGACTGAAGAGCTTACCAGACTAAAACGCCAAGTTCATGCCATGACCTCTGCCATCTTTGGTAAGAAAATTTGCACTGATTACCCCTGTTTTGATATTTTCGCCGGTTTAACCTGAGCTGTCTGCAACCGGTGCAGGCAAGCGGATTGCTCATCTGGGCTCTGATGTGCGGAAGAAGCTCAAGGCCGCTTATACGCTGATTGAGAAGTTGTATACCGGCACCCAGCGAGTCATATGTGCTACATCGTACGACAACACGGCTCCGTCCTTGATCAAAGATACGCTGGACAGGCTATCCATGATTCCGGCACAGCTTGAAGAGTTGAAACGATCCGCGCCCGGCTGGCACTTTATCGTTTCTAACCCGCTAAGGCGTGGATAGCGGACCTTGATCCGGCTGACATAGCCAAGGGTTTCCCCAGCGCTCAAGAGAACGGTGAAGCCTTTGATAATGACGCCCTGAAACGGATAACAAAGGAGATGCGTCCACTGGCGAGTCAACTGGCAGCGGAAGCCAACCTGGCGGTTCACCGCTCTTTCTATGATGCGAACAACAAGCGGGTGGAGTTTGTCATTCCGGAAGTGCAGAGCCTTGTTCCCCCAATCCATAAGCACACTTATGCCCCTGACGTTGATCCGGCTGAGCTTATAAGTGAAGAGGCTGTCTTTCAGGCCTTAACCCGGATTGACTGGTCTACCAATGACTTCCGGCCTTTGGGTGATGAAGAAGAAGTTGAACCGACGCCAGACGCCCCCTCTTCCTCACGTCAACCCGGCGAGGAAGCTTAATCCGTCAAGCCGGGTGGTGCATCAGAAGCTGCTAGTCATAACGCCATGCGAAACACCGGGCCTTGGAAGGCTTTTGTAATAGAATAGCTAGCACTTTGTTTTTTAACATGCTTTTATGTCCTCAGTCTGTAACCTTTGCGCGGAGGCGCTGATACTTTGGTTTGAAGATTTGAAACCTTCAATGCGTTTTGCCTGCAATCACAAATTCTTAAACCGCCACGACGGCTTGTGTCGCCAGCCGGCTTGTGATGCCGATATATTTATATAAAAAAATATTGATGTATATGATCAAAACTTTGTGATACACATACCTGCCAGCTTCGGGCATGCAGTTGGCTTAGCCAATCTTGAGGCGGAGGTTGTATAAACCATTACCGTCAAAGGAGAAAACAACTCCTGTGTTTATAACGCCGGTTTACCATGTAAACCGTGTCGGGTCATAACAAGCCCCCTGTTACTCCATGATGGGATGTTAACAGAAAAAATCAAACCGAAACAAATATCTCCGGAACATAAAAAGAGCGGTTATGAAAACCAAATAACAGTTATGAAAACCATATGGAAGCAAAGGCAATGATAAAACCGTTTGCAAGAAGAGGCTTTACTGAGCCGATCAGATGGTGTTACCATGGTCGGACAGGACCAAGCTCCCCATAAGGTGTAGCTATGGTTCAAGTCAGCCAGGCCCCCAACTGAAACCGTGGCATTATGCCGGCCAAGTGGCATGGCAATGGTTCGGGTTCGACCAAGCCCCCAAGTGACTCTATGACCTTAGACCGACCAAGAGGCGTGACTGGTTCAGATGTGACCATGTCCCCAAGTGATCTGGTGGCTTTCGCCCATCAAGAGGTGTTGCATTGGTTCGGATACGACCAAGCCCCCAAGTGACATCTAAACTTCTGAAAAACATCCTCAGGGGGTAAACCGGAGTCCGTTTTAAGACAACAACTCCATGTAACCAAACCGGATGTTTACAGAACGGATGCCCCGCTTCAGCAGAGGCTCCGGTTTATTGCTTTTATTCATAATATATACATTGTCATAATATGTACATAAAGAGAGCCGATGGCTCAGGTATAATAAGGCCGAAGATGAGCTATGTTCCACGGCCTGTTGGTCTCCTCTTCTGACGTGCGTGAGTCTTTATGCTCTCGAACATTAATCAGATAGTATGACCCGTTGTGCAGATTCTTGCTGACCACAAAAGGCCCTTCCCAAGGCGGAGATAGTTTGTGCATATCTGTCTGGTCTTGAATGAGCCGAAGCACCAAGTCTCCTTCCTGAAAGGTTCTGGTTTTTACCCGCCGACTGTGATACCGACGAAGATCCTGCTGGTAAATCGCCGAACGAGCAGCCGCCATATCTCGCTCTTCATCTAGTCGATCCAAATCGTCCTGCCGTGCAGCTTTGCTATCTGCCTCAACATAGGCTGCCACGCGAGGTGAGTCATGACGGATATCACTGGGAAGGACTGCCTCCGCTCTATAGACCATAAAGAACGGTGTGTATCCAGTGGATCTGTTAGGGGTAGTATTTATGCTCCATATCACAGATGGTAGCTCTTCTACCCAACAACCCGGCGTCCTCTGTAAAGGGACCATAAGCCGGGGCTTGATACCTCGCAAGATCTCCTGATTAGCTCGTTCTGCTTGACCATTGGACTGCGGGTGGGCCACTGAAGAGACGTCAAGCCGGATGTGCTCAAGTTCACAAAAATCCTTCATGGCTCCTTTGGACAAATTGGTGCCATTGTCCGTGATGATACTGTGTGGAAATCCAAACCGGAAGATCACCCTTTTTATGAATTGAACCGCCGTGGCCGCATCACACTTGCTAACAGGCTCTGCCTCGACCCACTTTATAAATTTGTCAACTGCGACCAGCAAGTGCGTTTTCTTGTCCTTGGACCTTTTAAAAGGCCCCACCATGTCCAGCCCCAAGTGCAAAGCGGCCAAGTAATTGGAATCATCCTCAATTCTGAGCGGTAAAGCGCACGTCTAGAAAACTTCTGGCAACCATCACATCGCCTGACCAGATCCTCCGCATCAGCATGGGCAGTCAACCAATAAAAACCGTGGCGGAATGCTTTGGCCACCAAGGATTTTGAACCGGCGTGGTGACCACAGTCCCCTTCATGGATCTCACGCAATATCTCACAGCCTTCCTCAGGGGACACAAAACGCTGGAACGCTCCTGTCACACTGCAATGATGCAACTCGCCATTAACAATGGTCATAGACTTAGACCGCCGAACGACTTGTCGGGCCAACGTCTCATCCTCTGGTAACTCGCCCCGGGTCATGTATGCCAAATAAGGGAGCGTCCAATCCGGAATGATATGCAAGGCTGCCACCAACTGAGCCTCCGGATCAGGAATGGCCAAATCTACTTCATCAGGAAGCTTGACTGACGGATTGTGCAGTACATCAAGGAAGACATTGGGCGGGACCGGTTTGCTTTGAGAACCCAGCCGGCTTAAGGCATCCGCTGCCTCGTTCTTCCGACGATCCACATGGTCCACCTGATATCCTTTAAAGTGACCTGCAACAAGATCCACCTCCCGACGATATGCAGCCATGAGTGGATCTTTGGAATCCCAAGTACCTGATACTTGCTGGGCCACCAAGTCCGAGTCACCAAAGCACTTAACCCGGCTTAGATTCATCTCCTTAGCCATCCGGAGACCATGGAGCAAAGCTTCATACTCAGCTGCATTGTTAGTACAGGGGAACATTAAGCGAAGAACGTAATAGAACTTGTCACCTCGTGGGGAAGTTAATACGACTGCAACCCCCGAGCCCTCCAACTGTCTGGACCCATCAAAGTGGATGGTCCAATAGGTATGATCCGGCTTTTCTTCAGGCGCTTGCAACTCCGTCCAATCATTAATAAAATCCACAAGTGCCTGGGACTTGACTGCCGTCCGAGGTACATACCGTAAACCGTGCGGCCCAAGTTCTATGGCCCACTTAGCAATCCGCCCAGTCGCCTCTCGGTTCTGTATGATATCGCCCAAGGGAGATGAGCTGACCACCGTGATGAGATGCCCTTGAAAATATTGCTTCAGCTTCCGGCTTGCCATAAAAACTCCATATACCAGCTTCTGCCAATGCGGATATCTCTGTTTTGACTCAATGAGCACCTCACTGATGTAGTAAACCGGCCGTTGAACCGGATATTCCTTCCCTGCCTCCTTCCGCTCTACCACAATGGCCACGCTAACTGCCCTGGCATTAGCAGCAACATATAGCAGAAGCGGCTCCTTGTCAATTGGAGCGGCGAGAACAGGCGGTTTGGCCAACTGCCGCTTTAAATCCTCCAATGCTTCATCGGCGGTGAAGTCGGACATAAACTGATCCGTCTTCTTCAACATCTGGTACAAAGGAATGGCCTTCTCTCGAGGCGGCTGATAAACCCGCTCAGTAGCGGCAATCCGACCCGTAAACGCTGGACATCATTAATACACTTTGGCTTAGCGGGGAGGTGATAGCTGTAATCTTCTCGGATTAGCTTCAATCCCCTGTTGGACACAAGGAAACCCAATAACACTGCGGAACACCAAAACATATTTGGCGGGTTAAGCATCATCTTATACACCCGCAAGTTGTCAAAGGTTTCTCTCAAATCCTCAATCAGTGTTTCCTTCTTCCTTGACTTAACCACAATATCATCCACATAAGCATGCACATTACGGCCGATCTGTTCATGCAAGCAATTCTGTACGCAACGTTGATAAGTTGCTTGGGCGCTCTTGAGCCCAAAAGGCATAGATACATAGCAGAAGGCTCCAAAAGGAGTGATAAACACGCCGTCTTCTCCTGGTCCTTAACCGCCATCTTAATCTGATGATATCCAGAATATGCATCCAAAAAGCTCAAACGCTCACAACCTGCCGTAGCATCAATAATCTGGTCAATGCGGGGGAGGGCGAAAGGATCTGCTGGACAAGCCTTGTTAAGATCTGTGTAATCCACACACATGCGCCAAGTGCCATTCTTCTTAAGGACCAACACCGGATTAGCAAGCCACTCTGGATGGAAAACTTCAACGATAAACCCTGCCGCTAAGAGCCTGGCAACCTCCTCTCCAATGGCCTTGCGCCTTTCCTCGTTAAACCGGCGAAGAAACTGCTTTACCGGTCTGTACTTGGGATCAACATTAAGAGTGTGCTCAGCGAGTTCCCTCGGTACACCTGGCATGTCAGAAGGTTTCCATGCAAAAATGTCCCGATTCTCACGGATGAACTCGATGAGCGCGCTTTCCTATTTAGGATCCAAGTTAGCACCGATGGTGAACTGCTTGGACGAATCTCCGGTCACAAAATCAACAAGTTTAGTCTCAGCCGCCGACTTAAACTTCAAATCCGGATCGTGCTCTGTAGTTGGCTTCTTCAACGGGGTCATATCCGCCGGATCAACATTGTCTTTGTAATACTTTAACTCTTTGGTGGCACAAACCGACTCTGCATAAGCTGCATCACCTTCCTCGCACTCCAACGCAATCCGGCGACTCCCATGAACCGTTATCGTCCCTTTGTGACCCAGCATTTTCAGCTGCAAGTAAACGTAACAAGGCCGCGCCATAAACTTAGCATAAGCCGGCCGCCCAAATAGGGCGTGGTAAGGGCTTTGAATTTTCACCACCTCAAACGTCAACGTTTCCGATCTGGAGTCATGTTCATCCCCGAAGGCCACCTCCAGAGCTATCTTACCGACCGGGTATGCCGAATTGCCAGGCACCACACCGTGAAACACTGTGCTGGACGGCCTGAGATGCCTATCCGTTAACCCCATACGTCGGAAGGTCTCGTAGTACAGGATGTTGATGCTGCTCCCTCCATCCATAAGCACCTTGGTAAACTTGTATCCTCCCACCTGAGGTGCCACTACCAGGGCTAGCTGACCCGGATTGTAAACCCGGGGAGGATGATCCTCTCTGCTCCACACGATAGGCTGCTCTGACCAGCGCAGGTAATGCGGTGCGGCCGGTTCAACAACACTGACCGCCCGCTTCTGAAGTTTTTGGTCTCGCTTGTCCAAGCTGGTGGTAAAGACATGGTACTGTCCACCGTTCAACTGCTTTGGATTACTTTGATAACCCGACTGCTGCTGTTGTTGATTGTAACCCCCTTGGGTCTGATTGTTCTGATTGCTCTGATTGTCCTGGACGCCCGGATTACCACCGAACCCTGGGCCGGAATTTCCTCCACCGTAACCCGGGGCGGACCCTGAACCGCCGCCGGGCCCTTGATCATACCGGAAAGCATTAGAATTTTTGAACTCCTGCATAATATAACAATCCTTCCAGAGGTGGTTTGCTGGTGCCTCCTTCGTCCCATGCTTCGGACAAGGCTGATTCAATAGGTAATTCAAATGATCCGGATTGTGACCTGGCGCACCGCCCCGGTTTGATTGCTTGCCCTTGTGCCGTTGACCCTTGTCCTGCGCATTGGTGTTGGCTACGAAGCCCATGTTACCGTTTGCCTTATGTTTGTTTCCTCCATTACCTGCCGACTGATGCTGCTGGCCTCTGGAGTTGCTGTTCTGTTTTCCCTTCCCTATCTCGTCATCCTCCTCAGACTCGGGATCCTTGGTACTATCAGAATCAGCATACTTTACCAAAACGCCCATGAGAGTGCCCATGTCATTGCAAAAACGCTTCATGCGACCCAGCTTCAACTTTAACGGTTTGAACCGGCAATTGGCTTCCAAGGTTAAGATCGCGGAATCAGGGTTGATCCGGTCTGAAGAATGTAAAACTTCCGAAACGCGGCGCACCCAATGGGTTGTGGATTCTCCCTCTGCCTGGACACAAGCCGCCAAATCCACCACAGACATGGGCTGTTTACAGGTGTCTTTGAAATTTTGAATGAACCGGGTCCGCAACTGGGTCCATGAACTGATCGAATTAGGCGGCAAGTTCTTCAACCAAGTACGGGCCGTACCTTCCAACATCATGGTGAAATACTTCACACACGCAGCTTCATCCACATCCAGCATCTCCATGGCCATCTCATAGCTTTCTATCCACGCTTCTGAAGCCAAATCGGCAGTATAATTGGGCACCTTGCGTGGCCCTTTGAAGATCTTGGGCAAACGTACATTGCGTAAAGCGGGGACGAGGCAAGGCACCCCCAAAGAGCCAGACGTGACCCCTGGTTCAAAGATGGTCGACCGAACCGGCGCGAGTTGATGATCCTCATGCTGTGCTGCTAACTCGGCCTCCCTACGTGCCCTGGCCCGGTCCACCACCACTTGAGCGTCTTCGAAGCCACCGGCCGGGTTGTTGCCACGAGGCGGACCGCGCTGCGCGTTGCTTGATACGGCCGGTTCATCTGCGCGCCGGCTATAACTCCGGCTTGGGCGGGGGGTGGAGTGGATCCGATCTCGACTGTATGAATATGCTTCCTGCTGAGCCAGGGCCGTCCTGAGGAGCTCTTTGACCCGGCGTGTTTCTACGCTGTGGTGAATCGCCCGATCGGAATCGCCCAATCGTGCCGCAGCCGCAACAAGGTTATCCATCGGGTTGGAGTAGTGACCGGAGGTGTTCGACGATCTGGGGCGGCGCCGGTATGATGGCGAGGCAGATCTATCACACGGGGCTGAACCGGCGCGGCCGTCCCAGGTGCTTCCGGCCGGTTTACCACTGGCGGCGGATTACTGGTCCCTGCCCCTGGGGTATTGAAGAGCTCTCTTCCCTCGAAAACTGAAGGCAAACGGGATATGTACTTTCTTTTCATGACTTCATGTGACGCGCTCTGATCCAGTATGAGCTTATAAGCCTGCGCATCCAAAGCGGCCCGTTCCGCCGCCATTCTCACGTCTGCGGCTGCCAGATCTGCCTTAGCCTTAGTGATTTGTTCCTTCACCTTTGCAATCTCCACGTTGTGCAGGTACTGATCCGCCGGATTAGCCTCTGCCATAAGCACGGCTAATGCGTCGAATAGCTCTGATAAAACTTGAGCCGGCGGGCGCACAGGGCCTCCTTCCCCGGCTGCCATCACCGCTGCTGAACGGGCGACCATCGGCGCCGCGGTCGAAGAGTGAAGCGTCGCTTGTGTACCGGCCATGAAGATCCCAACCCGGTTGGGTAGATCAAAGGGGTCCGGAATACTCTCACCGTCGGAACAGCCCCCGATCTGGCCATCTTGCAGCTGGTACAGGGACTCGGTTTCTCCGGTCGACGACTCGTCATCAGAGTAGACAACGGTTTCGCCGCCAGATGCTGATCCGCCCTCACAGTCTCCGTGGATGACTCCCACGAAAGCATGCTTGACAGCCGGTTTAGCCAGGGCAGGACTCTTCTTCGCCCGCTGAGCCGTCTCGATGATGTCGGTGCAGTTGTCCGGCCCAGGCCCTGGCTCGCCGATCTTGCCGATGAACACGTGTATGCCACCAAAGGGGACCCGGTACCCGTACTCAATCGAGCCGGCCTCGGGGCCCCAGTCTGCATCGTCGATGTAGATCTTGCCGCGACGACTCTTAGTCATCCGGCCCACAGCATAGCCTTCGAGTCCTTCGAACTTGCCCTCTAAGATCATCAAACCATCGTGCGATAGCCCCACGGTGGGCGCCAACTGTCATGGAATTGTCACGGCAGATGTCCTCGTGAAAGGACTTAGTCGCAGGGCCATCGTAAGGGTTAACTTAGAGGGGTTAAAGCGGACACAAAGACACGAGAGTTATACTAGTTCGGCCCCTTCGATGAAGGTAAAAGCCTACGTCTAGTTTGTGATGGGATTGATGTGATTTCGGCGACTAGGGAGTAATAGCCGCCTAAGCCTCAATTGTCTCCCTTAACCCGCCGCCGGTCGCCCCCTTATATACGGGTTGACGCCTGGCGGTCTATAGAGTCCCGATCCGGCTCATACAAGTGTCGGCTCGGTCTCTTCTCTCTCATCTTCAAAGACAAGTTACATGACTAAGGCGGTTTACACTTATGGACCCTAATCCGCCTCTGGGCTCTGGGCCTCGTGCCTTCGTGGGCCCTGATTATGGTCGAGGGTAACCTGGCCCCTTCAGGGCGGTTTACATTCAGTAGTCATATCCCCAACACTATCTGTGTATTATATTCTCAGCTGAACCCCCATAAAAAAAGCTGAACCCCCATAATACCCGTGCGTTGCAGAGGGAGTATATTTCTCGGCAAGGTGAGCCTGTGATATAAAAGATTTGTATATTTCTTTACAGAGGGATTATATCTTTATCAAAAAAAATATTTATGTGTAACTAGTTACTCCTGTCTTTCTACTTCCTTTTGCTGATATGCGGGGCAACCGGCAACGGGGTCCACGTGCCATATGCACAAATTAGGGTGCACAACTTCACGGTAGACACACTCCGGTCGTAGCGCCGCAGTAATGCCCAATGAGCCGTCAAATCACAACCCCCCCCCCCCATTTCCAGCTTTAGCAGTAAGCTGGATGGACGAAGCAGCAATATTTTGAAACGCGCACAGTATGTACTTAGAATCCTCTTTTCTATCCGGGAGGATGGGGTTTTTTTGAACATGTTGTGTTCTCATATTATTTTTCCTGCAGTGTATTATTTGCTCTGCTAGAACACATGTTCTCAAGATGCTCGGCCTTGCCATAACTGAATACACTAGTTTAATGGTCATGCTGAAGACAAGCCATGGATATTACTTCCGAGTTGGGTTCATGAACCAAGAAGATCGCTGCTTTTTCAGAGTTAAGCAGTCTGCTCGTTTGTTACTCTGTAATAACTCGGTTGTTACGAATGGCACTGAAGTTGACTGGATCGACATCCACAAGTTCCTACACTTTATTGATCGTCTTGAGGTCCTTGTGGTGTGTTTCAATGGTGGAAGGCCACGTGGGATATGTGTGTCACTGCTGCACTCGTTGAACAGGTCCAACTGTGTTGAGAAACTTATGGTACGAGCTGTTTTCTGTTATATATGTTATTCATAAACTATTGCTTATACATAGTTTTACAGCTGTGATCTTCTTGAAACAGGAACTGCCGAGTTCTATTGTTCCTATACAAATGCCTGACCATGGTCGAGTCAGACTTGCGCTTGGTCACAACATGATGTTTATGTCGACCTACTCAATTCCCCTTGGAGGTGAAAAGATACTTATTCATGGGTGGTCTCAAATAATGAAGGCCTGTCCATCTTGGAGAATAGGACGGAAGATTATGTTCATGCTTTTCCATCGCTCTAAAGCGAATATACTGTTTATTGACCACGTTGCAAGATGAAGCCGCTTTCAGATGGTTGTGGATGCGCGGGGTGGCGCCTGGGCCTTGTCCTGGGGCTTGGCGGCCTCACCCTTGGTTAACTGTAGGCAAAGTAGCACTGTTTGAGGCGTGCTTTGTACGGTTGAACCTGTATAAGTACTCATACTGCTTTCAGCTTTGATTGTTAAGTGCCCCTGCTGGTTTCACTTAAGGTTGTTAAGTACTCCTGCTGCTTTTACAGTCTGTCATGTTTCTTCAGTCCTGTCTTCCTCCAGCCGCCAAAACCAAACCAGCGCCGGCGAGGCCGCCTGCTTCCGCCTCCCACGGCTGGCTGCGCCTCAGCGCACGCATCGCCGCCCCACCATCTCATAAATCGTTAACGCTGACGTCCTCCGCGCGCTTTGGTGCGCTCGCCGCGGCCCCGCCCTCTCGCGTTGTTAACATGGTCAACAAACAACAGGAATCGGCAGAAATGCGTGAGAAGGATGACAGTAGGGGCCCACCGTCGCGTCACGGAAAAATAAAATGCTTCCTCCTAGTGTTTTCCTGACATCTGGGACCCACGACATTGTGAGCGTATATAGTCAATAGACAAGAGAACAGCACAAGATCGGCTGACACCTGGACCATAGCTACTCGAGAAGTATTTTTTTTGTTTGGTATTGTTGAGACGGAGCAGGGTTTGAACTGGGCTGTGGCCCGTCTAGCCCAGGCTTATATTTTATGTTCACCATGTGACCAGCCCAGCTATTTTTCTTTGTGAAAATGAGCCCAGTTTATTTTTTTTGAAGAATACCCAATGCAGGCCTACTTATTTTTCTACATACGATGGGCTGCAACTCTTTCAAGGCGCTGCAAATCTTGAAAGTAATATGAAATGGGTCGTAAATATAAAATCAGATGACAAATTGGCAATTACTTTATAATTTCTGATTTTTTTTCACATTTTCAGATTCCTATTTCACTGGGCATTAACCTAATTTAAATGTATCTTCAAAGTACTTTAAATCTGGCTCGACATTTTAGTATTAAAAATAGTTTGGAACCCACATAAATATGCAAAATTGGCCCTGGCCAACCAAAAAAAACGACTACAATAAATTGCATAAGAAGTTGCCATGAGCTATATATAAATTATTAAAAAAAAGAGGGAGTGGTCTAACTTGTGGGCCTGTTTAGTTGACACGTATGCAAGATTTTTTTAGTTATTATATACGTCAACAAACGATTCTAGCAGACGTAACCGTTGGATGTCAATCCAACGGCCGTCGTGTTTCTTCAATCTCTGATCTCCTTGCTCCAGCCGCCAAAGTAGCGCCGGCGGGACCGCCTGCTCCCGCCTCCGGTGGCCGGCTGTACTGCCGCGCAGGCCTCAGCGCCCCCTACTACTCCCACTGCTGGCCAGGGCATCCCTCTACTCACCCACACCCCTTGTTATTCTGCGGTGACGGCAGCCTCACACCGCAGCCGAACCGGTGAACCCTCGTACTCCTCTCCGCGCGGGCTTCCACTGCCGCGTCTTCCCTGTTGGAAATATGCACTAGAGGCAATAATAAAATGGTTATTATTATATTTCTTTGTTCATGATAATAGTATATTATTCATGCTATAATTGTGTTATCCGGAAATCGTAATACACGTCTGAATACATAGACCACAACGTGTCCCTAGTGAGCCTCTAGTTGACTAGCTCGTTGATCAACAGATAGTCATGGTTTCCTGACTACGGACATTGGATGTCATTGATAATGGGATCACATCATTGGGAGAATGATGTGATGGACAAGACCCAATCCTAAGCATAGCTCAAAGATCGTGTAGTTCGTTTAGCTAGAGCTTTTCCAAATGTCAAGTATCATTTTCTTAGACCATGAGATTGTGCAACTCCCGGATACCGTAAGAGTTCTTTGGGTGTGCCAAACGTCACAACATAACTGGGTGACTATAAAGGTGCACTACGGGTATCTCCAAAAGTATCTATTGGGTTGGCAGGAATCGAGACTAGGATTTGTCACTCCGTATGACGGAGAGGTATCTTTGGGCCCACTTGGTAATGCATCATCATAATGAGCTCAATATGACCAAGTGTCTGGTCACGGGATCATGCATTACGATACGAGTAAAGTGACTTGCCGGTAACAAGATTAAACGAGGTATTGGGATACCGATGATCGAATCTCGGGCATGTAACGTACCGATTGACAAAAGGAATTGTATACGGGGTTGCTTGAATCCTCGACATCGTGGTTCATCAGATGAGATCATCGAGGAGCATGTGGGAGCCAACATGGGTATCCAGATCCCGTTGTTGGTTATTGACCGGAGGCGTCTCGGTCATATCGCATGTCTCCGAACCCGTAGGGTCTACACATAAGGTTCGGTGGCGCTAGGGTTGTAGAGATATGAGTATGCAGTAACCGAAAGTTGTTGAGTCCGGATGAGATCCGGACGTCACGAGGAGTTCGGAATGGTCGGAGGTAAAGAATTATATATAGGAAGTCAGGTTTGACCATCGGGAAAGTTTGGGGTCACGGTATTGTCTGGGACCACGGAAGATCGAGGTCCACCGGGTGGGGCCACCTATCCGGAGGGCCCCATGGGCTGAAGTGGGAGGGGAACCAGCCCCTGGTGGGCTGGTGTGCCCCCCTGCGCCTAGGGTTGGGAAACCCTAGGGGAGGGGGCGCCTCAACCTGGCTTGGGGGGCAAGCCACCCCCCTGGCCGCCGCCCCCCTTGGAGATCCAATCTCCCAGGGCCGGCTCCCCCCCTAGGGGGCCTATATAAAGGGGGGGAGAGAGGGCAGCCACACCCATGCTCTTGGCGCCTCCCTCTCCCCTTGCTAGACCTCTCCCTCTCGCAGACGCTTGGAGAAGCCCTGCCGAGATCACTGCTGCATCCACCACCACGCCGTTGTGTTGTTGGATCTTCATCAACCTCTCCTTCCCCCTTGCTGGATCAAGAAGGAGGAGACGTCTTCCCTAACCGTACGTGTGTTGAACGCGGAGGTGCTGTCCGTTCAGCACTAGGATCATCGGTGATTTGGATCACGGCAGTCACGACTCCCTCAACCCCGTTCTCTTGAACGCTTCCGCTCGCGATCTACAAGGGTATGTAGATGCACTCCTCTCTCTCGTTGCTAAATGAACTCATAGATTGATCTTGGTGAAGCGTAGAAAATTTTTATTTTCTGCAATGTTCCCCAACAGTGGCATCATGAGCTAGGTCTATGCGTAGTTCTCTTTGCACGAGTAGAACACAAACTTGTTGTGGGCGTAGATGTTGTCAACTTTCTTGCCACTACTAGTCTTATTTTGCTTCAGCGGTATTGTGGGATGAAGCGGCCCGGACCGACCTTACACGTACGCTTACGTGAGACAGGTTCCACCGACTGACATGCACTAGTTGCATAAGGTGGCTAGCGGGTGTCTGTCTCTCCCACTTTAGTTGGAGCGGATTCGATGAAAAGGGTCCTTATGAAGGGTAAATAGAAGTTGACAAATCACGTTGTGGCTTTTACGTAGGTAAGAAAACGTTCTTGCTAGAACCCTATTGCAGCCACGTAAAAGATGCAACAACAATTAGAGGACGTCTAACTTGTTTTTGCAGCAATTGCTTTGTGATGTGATATGGCCAAAAGTTGTGATGAATGATATATATGTGATGTATGAGATCATGTTCTTGTAATAGGAATCACGACTTGCATGTCGATGAGTATGACAACTGGCAGGAGCCATAGGAGTTGTCTTAATTATTGTATGACCTGCGTGTCATTGATTCAACGCCATGTAATTACTTTACTTTATTGCTAAACCGTTAGCCATAGTAGTAGAAGTAATAGTTGGTGAGCAACTTCATGGAGACACGATGATGGAGATCATGATGATGGAGATCATGGTGTCATGCCGGTGACAAAGATGATCATGGAGCCCCGGAGATGGAGATCAAAGGAGCTATATGATATTGGCCATATCATGTCACTACTATTTGATTGCATGTGATGTTTATCATGTTTATGCATCTTGTTTACTTAGAACGACGGTAGTAAATAAGATGATCCCTCATAATAATTTCAAGAAAGTGTTCCCCTAACCGTGCGCCGTTGCGAAAGTTCGTTGTTTCGAAGCACCACGTGATGATCGGGTGTGATAGATTCTAACGTTCACATACAACGGGTGTAAGACAGATTTACACATGCATAAACACTTAGGTTAACTTGACGAGCCTAGCATGTACAGACATGGCCTCGGAACACAAGAGACCGAAAGGTCGAACATGAGTCGTATGGAAGATACGATCAACATGGAGATGTTCACCGATGATGACTAGTCCGTCTCACGTGATGATCGGACACGGCCTAGTCGACTCGGATCATGTATCACTTAGATGACTAGAGGATGTCTAATCTGAGTGGGAGTTCATTAAATAATTTGATTAGATGAACTTAATTATCATGAACTTAGTCTAAAATCTTTACAATATGTCTTGTAGATCAAATGGCCCACGTTACCCTCAACTTCAGCGCGTTCCTAGAAAACCAAGCTGAAAGATGATGGCAGCAACTATACGGACTGGGTCCGAACACGAGGATCATCCTCATAGCTGCAAAGAAAGATTATGTCTTAGAAGCACCGCTAGGTGAAGCTCCCATCGAGAGAACCAAGGCGTTATGAGCGCTTGGCAGTCTCGTCTTGATGATTACTCCCTCGTTCGGTGCGGCATGCTTTACAGTTTAGAACCGGGGCTCCAAAAGCGTTTTGAGCAACACGGAGCATATGAGATGTTGAAGAGCTGAAAATGGTTTTCCAAGCTCATGCCGGGTCGAGAGATATGAAGTCTCCGACAAGTTCTTGAGTTGTAAGATGGAGGAAAATAGTTACGTCGGTGAGCACATACTCAAAATGTGCAGGTTGCACAACCGCTTGACTCAGCTGGAGTTAATCTCCGGATGGCGCGGTTATTGACAGAATCCTTGATCGCTTCCACCGAGCTACAAGAGCTTTGTGATGAACTTCAATATGCAGGGGATGGAAAAGACCATTCCTGAGGTATATTCAATGCTGAAATCAGCGGAGGTAGAGATCAAGAAGGAACATCAAGTGTTGATGGTGAATAAAACCACTAAGTTCAAGAAAGGCAAGGGTAAGAAGAACTTCAAGAAGGGCGGCAAAGGAGTTGCGCGCCCGATAAGCAGGTTGCGGGAAGAAGTCAAAGAATGGACCCAAGCCTGAAACTGAGTGCTTTTATTGCAAGGGAAGCGGACACTGGAAGCGGAACTGCCCCAAATACTTAGCGGACAAGAAGGCCGGCAACACTAAAGGTATATGTGATATACATGTAATTGATGTGTACCTTACCAGTACTCGTAGTAGCTCCTGGGTATTTGATACCGGTGTCGTTGCTCATATTTGTAACTCAAAGCAGGAGCTGCGGAATAAGCGGAGACTGGCGAAGGACGAGGTGACGATGCGCGTCGGGAATGGTTCCAAGGTCGATGTGATCGCCGTCGGCACGCTACCTCTACATTTACCTACGGGATTAGTTTTAAACCTCAATAATTGTTATTTAGTGCCAGCTTTGAGCATGAACATTGTATCTGGATCTCGTTTAATACGAGATGGCTACTCATTTAAATCCGAGAATAATGGTTGTTCTATTTATATGAGAGATATGTTTTATGGTCATGCCCCGATGGTCAATGGTTTATTCTTAATGAATCTCGAACGTGATGTTACACATATTCATAGTGTGAATACCAAAAGATGTAAAGTTGATAACGATAGTCCCACATACTTGTGGCTCTGCCGCCTTGGTCACATTGGTGTCAAGCGCATGAAGAAGCTCCATGCTGATGGACTTTTAGAGTCTCTCGATTATGAATCATTTGACACATGCGAACCATGCCTCATGGGCAAAATGACCAAGACTCCGTTCTCGGAACAATGGGCGAGCAACCAACTTATTGGAAATCATACATCTTGATGTGTGCGGTCCAATGGCGTTGAGGCTCATGGAGGATATCGTTATGTTCTCACTCTCATTGACGACTTGAGTAGATATGGGTATGTCTACTTGATGAAACACAAGTCTGAGACCTTTGAAAAGTTCAAGGAATTTCAGAATGAGGTAGAGAATCAACGTGACCAAAAATAAAGTTCTTACGATCAGATCGTGGAGGAGAATATTTAAGTCACGAATTTGGTACGCACTTAAGGAAATGTGGAATCGTTTCACAACTCACGCCGCTGGAACACCTCATCGTAGCGGTGTGTCGAGCGTCGTAATCGCACTTTATTGGATATGGTGCGATCTATGATGTCTCTTACCGATTTACCGCTATCATTTTGGGGATACGCTCTAGAGACAGCTACATTCACTTTAAATAGGGCACCGTCTAAATCCGTTGAGACGACACCGTATGAATTATGGTTTGGGAAGAAACCTAAGTATCGTTTCTAAAAGTTTGGGGATGCGATGCTTATGTCAAGAAACTTCAACCTGAAAAGCTCGAACCCAAGTCGGAAAAATGCGTCTTCATAGGATACCCTAAGGAAACCATTGGGTATACCTTCTACCTCAGATCCGAAGGCAAGATCTTTGTTGCCAAGAACGGGTCCTTTCTGGAGAAAGAGTTTCTCTCGAGAGAAGTAAGTGGGAGGAAAGTGGAACTTGATGAAGTACTACCTCTTGAACCGGTGAGTAGCGCAGCTCAGGAAGATGTTCTGTGGTGCGGCACCAAGCGAAGAGGAAATTAATGATGATGATCAAGGTACTTGGATCAAGTTACTCTTGAACCGTGGGTCCACGAGGACACGTTCCACACTAGAGTGGTATGGCAACCCTGTCACGGAAATCATGTTGTTAGACAACGGTGAACCTTGAACTATGAAGAAGCGATGGCGGGCCCAGATTCCAACAAATGGCTTGAAGCCATGCAATCCGAGATAGGATCCATGTATGAAAAGCGAAGTATGGACTTTGACAGACTTGCCCGATGATCGTGGCGATAGAAAACAAATGGATCTTTAAGAAGAATTAGGACACAGATGGTAATGTTACCATCTATAAAGCTCGACTTGTCGCTAAGGGTTATCGACAAGTTCAAGGGGTTGACTACAATGAGACATTCTCTCCCGTAGCGAAGCTAAAGTCCGTCCGAATCATGTTAGCAATTGCCGCATACTATGATTATGAGATATGGCAAATGGACGTCAAAACGGCATTCCTTAACGGCCATCTTAAGGAAGAACTGTATATGATGCAGCCGGAAGGTTTTGTCGACCCTGAGAATGCTAACAAGGTATGCAAGCTCCAGCGATCCATTTATGGGCTGGTGCAAGCATCTCGGAGTTGGAACATTCGCTTTGATGAGATGATCAAAGCGTTTGGGTTTATGCAGACTTATGGAGAAGCCTGCGTTTACAAGAAAGTGAGTGGGAGCTCTGTAGCATTTCTCATATTATATGTAGATGACATACTTTTGATGGGAAATGATATAGAACTTTTGGACAACATTAAGGCCTACTTGAATAAGTGTTTTTCAATGAAGGACCTTGGAGAAGCTGCTTACATATTAGGCATCAAGATCTATAGGGATAGATCAAGACGCCTCATAGGTCTTTCACAAAGCACATACCTTGATAAGATATTGAAGAAGTTCAATATGGATCAGTCCAAGAAAGGGTTCTTGCCTGTATTGCAAGGTGTGAGATTGAGCTCGTCTCAATGCCCGACCACGGCAGAAGATAAAGAAGAGATGAGTATCATCCCCTATGCCTCAGCCATAGGATCTATTATGCATGCCATGTTGTGTACCAGACCTGATGTAAACCTTGCCGTAAGTTTGGTAGGAAGGTACCAAAGTAATCCCGGCAAGGAACACTGGACAGCGGTCAAGAATATCCTGAAGTACCTGAAAAGGACTAAGGACATGTTTCTCGTCTATGGAGGTGACGAAGAGCTCGTCGTAAAGGGTTACGTCGACGCTAGCTTCGACACGGATCTGGATGACTCTAAGTCACAAACCGGATACGTGTATATTTTGAATGGTGGGGCAGTAAGCTGGTGCAGTTGCAAGCAAAGCGTCGTGGCGGGATCTACATGTGAAGCGGAATACATGGCAGCCTCGGAGGCAGCGCATGAAGCAATCTGGGTGAAGGAGTTCATCACCGACCTAGGAGTCATACCCAATGCGTCGGGGCCGATCGCACTCTTCTGTGACAACACTGGAGCTATTGCACTTGCCAAGGAGCCCAGGTTTCACAAGAAGACCAGGCACATCAAGCGTCGCTTCAACTCCATTCGTGAAAATGTTCAAGATGGAGACATAGATATTTGTAAAGTACATACGGACCTGAATGTAGCAGATCCGTTGACTAAACCTCTCCCTAGGGCAAAACATGATCAACACCAGAACTCTATGGGTGTTCGATTCATCACAATGTAACTAGATGATTGACTCTAGTGCAAGTGGGAGACTGTTGGAAATATGCCCTAGAGGCAATAATAAAATGGTTATTATTATATTTTTTGTTCATGATAATAGTCTATTATTCATGCTATAATTGTGTTATCCGGAAATTGTAATACACGTGTGAATACATAGACCACAACGTGTCCCTAGTGAGCCTCTAGTTGACTAGCTCGTTGATCAATAGATAGTCATGGTTTCTGACTATGGACATTGGATGTCATTGATAACGGGATCACATCATTGGGAGAATGATGTGATGGACAAGACAATCCTAAGCATAGCTCAAAGATCGTGTAGTTCGTTTAGCTAGAGCTTTTCCAAATGTCAAGTATCATTTCCTTAGACCATGAGATTGTGCAACTCCGGATACCGTAGGAGTGCTTTGGGTGTGCCAAGCGTCTGGCGTAAGCTGGGTGACTATAAAGGTGCACTACGGGTATCTCGAAAGTGTCTGTTGGGTTGCACGAATCGAGGCGGGATTTGTCACTCCGTATGACGGAGAGGTATCTCTGGGCCCACTCGGTAATGCATCATCATAATGAGCTCAATGTGACCAAGTGTCTGGTCACGGGATCATGCATTACTGATGCGAGTAAAGTGACTTGCGATAGCGAGATTAAGCGAGGTATTGGGATACCGACGATCGAATCTCGGGCATGTAACGTACCGATTGACAAAGGAATTGTATACGGGGTTGCTTGAATCCTCGACATCGTGGTTCATCCGATGAGATCATCGAGGAGCATGTAGGAGCCAACATGGGTATCCAGATCCGCTGTTGGTTATTGACGGAGGCGTCTCGGTCATGTCGCATGTCTCCGAACCCGTAGGGTCTACACATAAGGTTCGGTGGCGCTAGGGTTGTAGAGATATGAGTATGCAGTAACCGAAAGTTGTTGAGTCCGGATGAGATCCGGACGTCACGAGGAGTTCGGAATGGTCGGAGGTAAAGAATTATATATAGGAAGTCAGGTTTGACCATCGGGAAAGTTTGGAGTCACGGTATTGTCGGGACCACGGAAGGTCGAGGTCCACCGGTGGGGCCACCTATCCGGAGGTCCCCATGGGCTGAAGTGGGAGGAACCAGCCCTGGTGGGCTGGTGCGCCCCCTGGGCCCCCTGCGCCTAGGGTTGGGAAACCCTAGGGGTGGGGCGCCTCCACTGCTTGGGGGCAAGCCACCCCCCAGCCGCCGCCCCTTGGAGATCCCATCTCCCGGGGCAGGGGCCCCCTAGGGGGCCTATATAAGGGGAGGGAGGCAGCCGCACCCATGCTCTTGGCGCCTCCTCTCCCTTGCTACACCTCTCCCTCTCGCAAGCTTGCGAAGCCCTGCCGAGATCATTGCTGCATCCACCACCACGCCGTCGTCTTTGCTGGATCTTCATCAACCTCTCCTTCCCCTTGTTGGATCAAGAAGGAGGAGGCGTCTTCCCCAACCGTACGTGTGTTGAGCGGAGGTGTTGTCCGTTCAGCACTAGGATCATCGGTGATTTGGATCACGACGAGTACGAATCCCTCAACCCCGTTCTCTTGAACGCTTCCGCTCGCGATCTACAAGGGTATGTAGATCCACTCCTCTCTCTCGTTGCTAGATGAACTCATAGATTGATCTTGGTGAAGCATAGAAATTTTTTATTTTCTGCAACGTTCCCCAACATTCCCCGGCTCCGCGTCGTCCCCTTCCTAGGCATCGCCGTCGTCCACCGCCGTGGTGCTCTCGGCGCGGCATGGTCAATGTGGTCAACGACCGACTTCCATCGGAATAGTACTGTACGTGGAGAGGCTGACAGCTGGGTCCACGGCAGCCGCAAGGAAGTGCCTCCTTATTACGCAGAAAATAATTATTCCTCCACCTGACAGCGGGGACCCACCCACTACTAGGGAAAAGCCTATACACAGAATCTTACCAGTAGCGCGCTTTAAAATCAGGCGCTGCTGCTAAGTAGTAGTAGCGCGCGCGGACAAATCTCGCTGCTAAAACAAGTTTATCAGTAGCGCGCGCACTCAAAGACGCGCTACTGCTAAAATTCCCTCGACGCCGTCGCGAGGCCAGTTATAGTGGCAGCGTTGTTGAAGAGCGCTCTTGCTACACGGTCGTAGCAGTAGCGATTTACCTAACAACGCGCTGCTAATTTAACTAGTGCAATCCAGATCCACAGATCCACACACTCACTCGATCTCCCCCTCAACCCCCGTGCGCGGTCCTCCCCATTGCCCCTCCCCCGATCTGCGCCGACGTCACCTCATCCTCCTCGCAAGACTCGGTACCGGCCTCCTCCTCCGTCCTCCCTCCACTCGCTGCTGGCCGGCCCCTCCTCGCTCCGCCTTCCTCCTCCGTCCTCCCTCCACTCGCCGCTTGGCCATTCCTCCTCGTTCCGCCTTCCTCCTACGTCATAATCTCTACTCCCTCCTCGAGTCTCCCCTCCTTCTCCCTCCTCCCTGCTACATTTTGATTTAGTAGGCTAGTTTATATGCAACATTTTGATTTAGTTGATATGATTCAGTTGATTTAGTAGGCTAGTTGATTTAGTTGATTTAGAACATTTTCATTAGTTGATTTAGTAGGCTAGTTGATTTAGTTGATTTAGTAGGCTAGTTGATTTAGTTGTTTTGGAACATTGTGTCATTTAGTTGATTTAGTATGCTAGTGGATTTAGTATGCTAGTTGATTTAGTATGCACCATTTTATTGTTATTTTTTCTGTACAGGGATTGGTAGATGCTTTTGTTTTTTTGTAATAAGTTATTTTTTGGCAAAATGTAGGAGCCAATTTAGATAAATTTGCCACTTGTTTTTTTAATCAATTATCTTAGGCAATAGGTGCCATCGAAATGCTTTGGTAGGTGGTACCTTGTCATCTAATCGTTAATCCTTTGCTCATATTGCTTTAGGAAAATGGCGCCACCACCAGCACCACTATGTCGATTGTGCAAGTTAAGGTCGCCAGAGCCTTACAACCGGCAAGTTGTTCGGCATCTACTTCCCGAGCCGAAGTCATCGTGTAAGAAATTAGATGAAATGTAACAACTATTTTATTTTTAGTGTTGGGATTACTGCATTGTGTCATTTTGCTTTTCTTACAGATCGTCCCATGCAATGTGAGGTTGAAATTCAACAAGCTAACAGGAGACTTTGTGACATTTGAGGCTCTGGGGGCCGTACACTATGGAGGTCGAGAAAGGGCGCAATATGTCACAGATTGGAGGAGATGGATGGGCCCGCTTCTCGCTTCGCATGCGCGTCTTACTGGTGGTGAGTTGATCAGCTTCTCCTTGAGCAGAAAGACCCAAGCTGGCCGTCATTTATCTCAACCTAGTGGAAGATGATAAAGATGACGAAGATGATGAAGATGACGAAGATGATGAAGATGAAGAAGATGATGCAGATGACGAAGATGATGAAGATAATGAGGACCCACTTCATGAAGCCATCGTAGCTCAAAGAATGAGGATGAGCGAGGACGAGGTGTGCAACCTATGGGACATAATTCCGCCACGTGATGACTTTGTCGGGGTGCCATTCATTACCCGCCCGACAAGTACCATGGTCGATAGACATGAAATGGTATGTTATATGTACTGACTTGTCGGTGTACAAAAAGAGGGGTACACTTTTTGTACCACTATAACTGTGCACGGGCAGTCTGAGCCCCGGGCACCACCGCACTGAGCAAGGCAAGGGAGGTGAGCCAAGGTAAGGCCGAAGCTCGAAAAGGAGCGAACAGCGCCAATACCGGGACCACAAAGAGCAAAGGGATTTGAAGCGGACTCCCCCGGCAAGACCCTTGCCGGGGGCGGTTTTAGCAAACCCGGCAAGACCCTTCCCGTGGCAGCTCGTCCCACACCTACGGAGCGAGTCACCCTTGAGTCCACTGCCCCCATGGGGCAAGGATTCGGGAGACATCCCTGTGGTGGCATACAGATCTTTGTGAAGACATTCAAGATCAAATACACACTATAGAAGATGACGACCCTTGGCGGGATCCCAGCCAAGGAGGCCCACAAGGCCCCCGGCAAGGGCCTTGCCAGGGATGACAGCAGGCGCCACGGCAAGACCCTTGCCGGGGCCCCGGCAAGACCCTTGCCGGGGCTACGGCGAGGCCCTTTCCAAGGACACCCGTAGGGTCACCATCGGGTCCGCGCCAATCAAACCTTCAGCGCCGTTCGCATGCATCTGCCGACCCAACCAGTTGGGCAGGCACCTGCGTGGCGGCAAGCGGATCATCGTGGAGACCCACCGCTGCACCACCTCAGCGGTCTGCCTGCCTACATGGCACCACGGGCACCGCTGGCCAGGGCGCGTGTCGACACGAAAGGGAGCGGCGACGGACGAGACATGGCTCTCCCCCGTCCCCGATAAAGCAAGGACACCTAAGCAAGACGCATTAAAGGCGCCTTGTCATGTAATGCGAGGGATAAACTCGCATCACTGTACCCTTTCCACCTCCTGTGTGCCACCGTGGCAACCCCTTCCATATAAAAGGAGGCCCGAGGCGACCAGGAGGAGGATTCGGCTTTTTGGAGCTCCTCACGCCCCATTGCTAGTTCAAGAACACAGATAAACAAAACACCAAAGTAGGAGTAGGGTTTTACGCATCATCGTGGCCTGAACCTGGGTAATGAAACCGTGTGCTATCTGTTTGATCCGCTCTTCTCATGACCCCGCGCCCGGCAACCGTAGTAGGGATTCTTTTGATCCCATAGGTGTCGTTCCCACCGACATCTTTGGCGCGCCAGGTAGGGGGCGCAGTTGTGAGAATCGGCTCTAGCAGTTAGTTCGACGCTTCTTCATCATCATGGCGCCTGTCGGTGTCAAAACCGGCGGATCTCGGGTAGGGGGTCCCGAACTGTGCGTCTAGGCGGATGGTAACAGGAGACAAGGGACACGATGTTTACCAAGGTTCGGGCCCTCTTGATGGAGGTAAAACCCTACGTCCTGCTTGATTGATATTGATATTGTGGATGTTTACAAGAGTGGATCTACCACGAGATCAAGGAGGTTAAACCCTAGAAGCTAGCCTATGGTATGATTGTAAGGGTTGTTGTGATTGTTCCCCTACGGACTAAAGCCATCCGGTTTATATAGACACCGGAGAGGGCTAGGGTTACATAGAGTCGGTTACAATGGTAGGAGATCTACATATCCGTATCGCCAAGCTTGCCTTCCACGCCAAGGAAAGTCCCATCCGGACACGGGGTGAAGTCTTCAATCTTGTATCTTCATAGTCTTGGAGTCCGTTCGACGATGATAGTCCGGCAAATGATAGTTCGGCTGATGATGGTAGTCCGGCTATCCGGACACCCCCTAATCCAGGACTCCCTCAGTAGCCCCTGAACCAGGCTTCAATGACGATAAGTCCGGCGTGTATATTGCTTGGCATTGCAAGGCGGGTTCCTCCTCCAAATGATAGAAGATTGTGCACACCAGGATAGTGTCCGGCTCTGCAAAATAAATTCCACATTCCACCGTAGAGAGGATAATAACATATACACAAGTTCAATCTGCTGACGTTTTCCGTGGCATGACGTCACACCACTACCAAGCCATTACTCGAATTGTTTTTTACTTTACCACCTCAGCGCATTTAGCGAAGCGGTTTCCTTGGCACGTCTTGTCGAAGCGTAGATCGTGTTTCCCTTAATCCGGATTCTCATCAATACGGCGTGGGTAACCCAACCACGCCCGCTCGCCACGCCTCTATCGAAGACGTGTCCCAAGCGGTCACGGAGGCGGCTCTTAGTATCCTCCTCTTTATAACTGGACCAAGGCTCGTTTCTTTTCTTCAATCTTCCATCGAATCCTCTCCACGCCCAAGTTCCAGCACCTAGAGCCCCAGATTCGAGCGCTTTGGACCTTCAACGATGTCGATTCCAACCTCCGGGGCGGTGGGCGCCCTCCTCCGTCACGGAGGAGGACGTGCTAAAGCTGCGGGAGGCCAAGCACTGTCTTACGAGATTGCGACAGGTTGCTCGCCGATGGGCAGGCCATCCCCACCCCGAGCCGGCGAGCATGTCGCCTTTGTATCCCACCTCCGTCGGGGTTTAGGCTTCCGATGGATCCTTTTGTGAGAGGGCTCATGTTTTACTATGGGTTGGAATTCCACGACTTGGCTCCGAGTCCATCCTCCATATATCCGCATTTATTGTTATATTCATGAAGCCTTCCTCTGCGTCACCCCACACTTCGCCTGTGGTGAAGACTTTCAATGTGGCGTCAAGATGATCGGGGCGTCTAAGCGGAGTGTGGCGGGCGGCCATAAGTAGGAGGGCCGATGCCCGTGGCCCGCTGGCTCCTTCCAAGAGGAGCTCGCCTGTGGCAGCAAGAGTGGTTCTATATTACCGTTCGAGGGGCCAGACAAAAGCCGCCGCCCCTATTCCGCCCGGGACCTCCACGACGATTGATGTCGTGGGTCAACCAAGGGCTCAACTGGGGGCCGTCAAAGGACGTGCCCCTACTGCAGGGCCGGATTCGAGATCTCTTAACGAGGGAGATCGATATGGTGGTGGTGATGCAGGTTATGCTAATTAGGCGTCTCCTGCCCTGCAAACGCCGTCCTCTCCGGCTATGGGAGTTCAATCCGGAGGGCCCACGGATTCTTCAACACTTCATGGGTATGACACCCCTGGAGATGTATAGCTTATTCTTCGGATCGCAAGAGGTGCGTCCGGAATTGACCGAGGATGTTGGACTAAGCTGCAATCGCCTGGATACTCAAGTAAGTAGTTCCAAGTCCGGACATACCGTTTGTTTGCCTTTCGATGATCCGTATTATGACCGATCTCCTTCTACACAGGAGTGGATAGCGGAAGCAAAATTAATACGGTGTCCGGCCCCCCTCCCCGAGGCCGCCGAATCCCGTGCTGGTCCGGATGCTTGAGGTTGCGCCTTCGGAGGAAGGCGAAGGGGAAAGCAGGAAATCTACTGCCTCGCCTAAGGAGGCTCTTGAACGAGGGGGGATCGAGAATCCCTCCTACCAAGGGGAGAAGAGGACTGCCTCCGAGGACCCGGGGAAAAAAGCCCCTAAACGGGGGAAGAAATCTTCGCCGGAGGGTCCTGCGTCCGGGGAGGCCCCGGCCGCACAATCTCCCTTAATGAGCCAGCCCTCCAACGAGCCGTAAGTAGAAAGAAAGGAGTTTTATAATAAGGGACATCCCTATTTGTGCTTCTGAGGATAACTAAAGTTTTTACCTTGTAGTTCGGATCTCCGTCCTTCGCAGATGAGCTCGTCTTCGGGGGACCTTCGTCCGGAGATGATAGAGAGCAAGACGCCCCCGTCCGGGGCGCCGTTGGATAGGGCGGACGAGCCTGAAGTGTCGTCATGGAGGGAGCCCCCGGGTGTGGAAAAGCGGATAGTTCGGGCGCCATGGCGGTGTACTGGTCAAGGATCTGCTTGAGAAGGCGTCTATCTCAGAAGATCAGCACGCATTGATGAGCATGGTGATTGAAAGGATTTCGTCCGCCGAAGGCGAGTTGCATGATGCCGTCAGGAGTTTACTGGCGGGGTTTGAGGTACGTAAAAATGACACACCTTTTAACAGTTTTGCATATAGAATGCGCCCTGTATAGATAGTAGCCCCTGAGACTCGGTAGGTTGTCGATATCGACAGCGTGCCGAGGATCAAAATCGCAGGTTTAAATTCCCGTCGTGCCGATGCAGGTGGCGGGTCGTCGGGGGGCCAGCCGGACTGATGGAGTTGCTGAACTGAAGCGGCAACTTGATGTGGCGGATGAAGACATCGCGCTGATCAACAGGCGACTTGATGAGTCGCAAGGTAAGTGTTACTTTGCGGTCACGTGGTAAGGGAGCCGAAGCCGACTCCTTACAATATGTGCGTGAAATGCAGATAGTGCCGCTGCCGTGGAGAGTCTTCGGGCCGAACTTGCTCAAGCCAAGGAGCAGGCCAGAAGGAGTAATGCGGCAGCCTCGAAGGCGGTCAAGGAGTTAGCGGCCGAAAGGGCCGCACACTGCCGGAGCGGGGAAGAGATAGCCGAAATGGCTGCGAAGTTAAAAGAGGCTACCGACCGCAATGAGGCTCTTGGGAAGGAGCGCCTAGCGGGCAGGAAGACCTGCAGAAGGCCACCGCCGAAGCCAAGAATGCCCGTTCTACAATGCGGGCTATGAAGGAAGAGCTGCGCCAGGCCGGGGAGATTGTAGCTGGCAAGCCTTTTCTGCTGCGCCAAAGGTTCACGGATTCAAAATATGCTCAGCTGGGCCAACTATGGTGTCCGGAGGACCCTTATATGGACTTAGCAGCGAGTGCGGCGGATGCCGTTTTGCATTTTCGAAGCCAAAAGGATCACCAGACGGAAGAGCTGTTTTGGTCTCAATTCCATAGTCCGGAGCGTTCACTTCACGTGACCGATCGCTGGCTGAGTGGGCTGAGCTAAATAGGTTGTCGGGCTTGCTATGGCGGATATAGTGACCCATATCCGGCGGATAGGCCCCAGCCAAGAGTTACTTTGGCTTATTGCAGCAATTTCTTGGGGCGGTGCCGCATATCAAAGCGATGAAGCGGTCGGCCTGCATAGAGGGTCGCGGATGGCGCTTCGCCGTGTGAAGACACATTGGACGAGATGGATGCCACCGCTGTTGCGACCCGGGTTCGGATAATAACCGGCTACCCGCCGAGCACTATTTTGGCGAAGTGCTGCACGGTGCTCGTGTAATAGTCGCAGAGTGCTCGAAAAATGTTACGTTGAATGAGCGTTTATATGATGTAAAAGCGATTTTTATGATGTAAGCGCCTTTTATACTTGTGCGTTCAAGTAATAGAATATCTCCTTTGCGGCCGTTTATGTATACGTGAGGTATAACTTTGAAAGATGGCAGTCGTCGGCTTCAGCCCCCACGCACAAGGTGCGGGGGTGTTCACAAAAAATAGCGTTTTTTCACTCTTAATCCGACGTCTCGGTCCTGTAAAGGAGGTGGTAGCATAGCAAACGAGGCAACCGGACTATAATGCTTTATCACTTTCACTTAGCCATGGAGTTCGGGGGTGGGGCTACGACATAGCCCCTGGGGGCACCACGCTCTCCGAATTCGGGGCACGTATGTGCCTGGCCGGGAAACGGCCCTTCGACAAAGCGGGGGAATCCTAAACATTCCCAAGGTTGATCGAGTGGTTGACCAGTCTCGCTGTATCATGACAGTCAGTTTTGGCTTTCTCTCTCGAGGTGCTCGCCCAATTAACTGGGGCACAATCGCAGATAGTTCTCTGGAGGCGCGTTAGCCGATGATACGGAATGTAAGGCAGCAAAACATAGGAGCAGGCAAACCCAACATTTGACCAAAGACATGATTCGAGCTGATGCATATAAGGCCTAACTCGAGACGCGAACACTCCCGAAGGTGTTTGGTCTTTATGATAGCGGCAAAACAAAGCCCTAAGCCCCTTGTGTCTGTGTATCGGCAGGTTCTTCTGGCGCTGCCGATGCCAAAACGCCGATCTCCACTCTGGTTATACTAAAAAACCAGGGATTATAGCAACAAGAGCAAGAAGAAAGGTTTACGAGGGTCTTAGTCGAAAAGAGTCCTTGCAACGGGTCCCTCTGCGCACGCTGTGTCTCCGTTGTGCAGCCGTATCACGGACGGGTGTGCACGCTGTTCATCGTAAAAGAGAGGAACTTGGTTGGAAAAGAAATCGTGCGAGAAAGTGGATAAAAATTGAAATATAGATTAAGAAAGCTGAGCCTATGCTAGCTCATTATGTCTTATATGCACAAACCCTTGTGAAGGGGTGTGCGGCTAGGTAGCCCCTAGCTTATTTATTCCGGACTCGTCCAGCCGTGTCCGGGGTCTCAGGCGACCCGATGATGAAACGATGCCACATGGACCGGGCATTTTAAGCGTAAGAGACGCGGAATGTGGTATTGTATTGAAGCGGACGAGCTTCCGTCGGTGGTGCTTTATAGCTGGCTTAAGGGCTGGCGCCACTCCTTTGAAGGAAGTGCGGCTATGCGAATTGTAATAGGGTCTATCACCACTTGCGGATTGTGTCCGGATATAGCAGGTTTAAGTCATCGCCGCCGTCCATCAACACCTGCATTAATTGCAGTCCGTCTATTATGGGATCCGATATCGGGGCAGTCTATCCTGCGCCCGGATATACAGGCTAATCCGGATGGTCGAAAGTGATTGGTTTTGACATCCAACCTTGGTCCACTGGGGTGGATCGTCCGACACTTGTCATGGCGAGTGCCGTGTTGGCTTTCCGTGTTATCACGTGAAGCAAGTTTACTGTTTTCACTTCTCGAGGGAAAGTCTTTTGACTTCCGGTGCTCTGCTGGTGGGGCTCGTCATTGTCCTCGCTTGGTGTATCGAGCCCCTTGTGTCCGGCGTTAAGTCTGCCGGACTGTTTGAAAACCCAACAATTTCGGTTGGTATGGTTTGCAGGCCTTCCGGGGGTACTGTGGATTTGACATATCCGATCTAATTTTTTGTTTAAATTTGATAGCTCGTCTCTGTTGTCCTTAAGAGGCCGTGTTTTATTGTCTGGTCGCGAGCTTTTGAATCCGGCGTTGACCGCTGTGCCCTGTGGGCTTTTTTCTTTATTCCGGCGCTGATCTTTCGTGCGCCGTGACTTTCCGTTTCCATCTCTGATCTCGGATGTACTCGGGTCGCTGGTGCTGCATCTTGCTAGCCAGCTGTCTTCTCCTGCGCAAAAGCGTGTCATGAGGCTTGTTAGCGCGGCCATTGTTCTTGGCTTCTCTTGGCCGAGGTGTGCAGCGAGCCATTCGCCTCGGACGTTGTGTTTAAAAGCTGCTAAGGCTTCAGCGTCCGGACAATCGACTATTTGGTTCTTTTGGTAAGGAACCTGTTCCAGAATTCTTGCTACTGACTCTCCGGGCTGTTGGGTTATATGACTCAGATCGTCAAGATCCGGAGGGCGGACATAAGTCCCTTGAAAATTTGCTCTAAGCGTCCTCAAGCTCTTCCCAACTTCCAACAGTGTTTTCTCGGGAGGCTTTTGAGCCAATGCCGAGCTGGCCCTTTGAGCTTGAGGGGTAGGTATTTTATGGCGTGGAGATCATCTCCTCTAGCCATGTGTATGTGTAGTATGTAGTCTTCTATCCAGACTGGGTCTCATTGTGCCGTCAGATGCCTCTATGTTTATGGGTTTAAACCCCACCGAAATTCATGATCCAAAGACCTCATCGGTGAAACATAGTGTAACACCCTGGATGTAAACTTCCCCTTTTTTGGGCAATATATCAATTTGACCTCATCCA